>OZ002744.1:64680137-65098759 GCA_963924295.1 Dioctria rufipes | reverse complement strand
ATCTTAATTTGTTTTTTAAAGGATTGACATCCACTCTCTCGTTTTTATGCTAACATCTTTGATCCCATACAAGCTGGTCTACTTCCTTTGCGAGATTTTGAATTATATTCTACTGGGCATGGTACTGGCTCCCACGCGTTGTCTCATATATTTCGAAATCTGATCTTCCACTTGAAGCAACACACGAAGTAAGCGAAACTGTAATTACGTTGGGTATTTTATCTCCACTGGAACTGTATTTTATGTGCACGGTTCAAATAAACACTCGAGTGTTTATTGAGCATTTTCCAAGTAAAAATTATGTGAGGATAATTTAGGTGACAATGGCTTAAGAATTTAGGAAAGCGAAAATTGATAAGCGAAAGTTAATTCCTTGTCACGTGTATAGCATGGACAGCGGTGTGAGAACTGTAGGGTGATATGTTGATCATAACATATCCCCCTCCCTTACAAAAAAATAAAAAATAAAATATATATGATTTTTGTTTTTTATAATAAGTTATTAAAATCGTGCTGTATCTTAAAAATTTTGTTTTGTTTTCTTTTTGTTTATATTTTTTGTTTTTTATATATACAGGGTGATTCAGATCAAGATACCTTCCGGTATACCACGTGATTCCTTGAGGTAAGATGATCAAAAAATTGTTCCACATACCCCCCGCCCCCTTAGAAACCTTCCTTTATGAGTTGTGGTCAGTTGAAGATTTCGCCAATATTCGTGAGAATCGCATGGTATATCGGAAGGTATATTGATCTGAATCACCCTGTATATATTTATTTATTTTTTAGATTCTAAAAATTTATTACAATTTTTTTTTTACAATTACAATTTTACTTTTTATGTACTTACATAATGAATAAATTTTATTTATCAAAAAAACATTTTTTTTTTATTTCAATCATATTCGTAATACATTTTAATTTCTATTGTCCACCTTTTATATTTTCAATAGATGTAATATTTATTTTAAATTTCTAGTATTTTTTAATTAAATACCAAGCAATAAAAAATATTATGGAAAAAACTCTTTATGCAAACGAAAATCTTTGAAAAAAGAAATTTCAATGTAAAAAGAGGGCGTTTCATATCAGCAGGAACCGTATAATCGTCAGTACGGCTTGGTTCCTGCCAAAGCAAACAGCCAAGCTAACCTCATATATAGACTTCAAATATATTTTAAGTGTGAATTATATGGGGCGAAATACTACGTATTTACTTCAATGCCTAGCAAGATTTAGCTCTATGCCGGACTAGCATTTTATTGCTTATATGAAACGACCTCTTCTTGCAATGAAATTTCCTTTTTTCAAAGATTTTCGTTTGCATAAGGAATTTTTTCCATTCTATTCTCGAGCTGCAGACTTAGCAGCAAACTGAGTCAATTTCAGATTGACTTATTTCGCTATGAATTTTCATAGCAAAACTCTCTAAAAATTATTATTACTATTATGCTGTGGTTATAATAAAGGTATTTGGCGTGTCGGAGAAGGCTTGGTATGATCCAATTTTTTGTTTTATTTTTCTACTTTTACGCTGAGTCCTTTTAAGTTAGGGTTTGGTAAATGGTTATCTTTCAGTTCTTTGGAATAACATATTTCATAAATTTCTTCGAGAATATATGTAACATTTTCCATACTAATGTTACCCAAATACTGCATAAATGTTTTTGTTGTTTTCTTTATACATAGTGGTTTCTATGTTAAGTTCATGGGTGGACGCTTTGCATCCCTGTTGTAATTCTAGTATACCGCTTGGTGTTATTTTAACTGAGTATGCGGTATTATTACAATAGATTCTTACGTGGTTTGGAGTTATATATAGCCAAGCATTGACTTTATTCAGTGAGTGTCATATCTCATGGGTGATTTTAAAAATTCGTATTTCACAGTTATTTACTTTGTTATGGTCCAAATGTAAACTTATTATACAATTCTGTGGGTTAAGTGGGTAAGTATGGTAATTCTTAGTACATATATACATTTGTTGAATAGCTTGACACTGCTCAATTTCATCGTGCTTTCGGAATATATATTGTCATACATATATGTGCATTGTCTTAGTTTTTCATTGATTTCTGCGTATTCCGCAACTGTTTGAATTAAGTAGAACAGATCGTTCTTATATAGCGTAGGTATACTTGTTAACTTATACAATTTGAAAGCACCACTTACTAATGGAATGTATAAAGAACCAAAAATTGGGAGGTATAAAGTGGTTACCATTGAATAAATAACTAATAAGGAAACGGCATATCCGGTGAAAAACTAAGCCACTCGGCGGAATGTATTAGTGTGCTGTGTTTGTATTCATTTCGTCATGGCAGTAATGAAATCCTGACATTCTGAAGGGGAACATTTTTCTACCCTAGATGAAATCTAAAGGCTATACAAGTTTGTCATTCCGTTTGTAACACCTCGACATAATGATGGTAGAGCACATTGGATTGGACACCCATGCATAATATTAAAAGTTATTATGATTTTTGCATGTCCGTTCGTCCGTCCGTCTGTGCACACGATAACTCGAGAATAAGTATACTTAGAGAGCTGAAATTTTGTACACGGACTTTAAAAAAAAAGTAAAATTAAGTTCGAAAATGAGACCAATAGGGCAACTCCTTCGTGGGGTTGCCATACAAAACTTTCGTTTTCCACTATATATTTAGACACTGCCTGAGAACGCATCGATATGGAGAGCTGAAATTGTGTACATGGTGTTTTCATTGTACTAGCAAATAAAATTTCAAAAATGGACTAAATCGGGCAACTCCTTCTTGGTGTTGCCATATAAAAATTTAGGTTTTTTACGTATACTGTGAAAACCATCAGTCCAAGACATTTTTATTGTACAAAAAACTTCTTCCGAATACGAAATGCTATAAAATTGGTTATAATAATTTTTTCTGTCCGACAAACCATTCTGAAAATATAGCGAAAAACCACTTTAAAAATCAAACTTGCACAGTAGGGTCAGAATACGAAATTTCATACGGGCATTCATCTACGGTATCATAAAAATTGGTCTTAGACCAATTTTAGCTATTTTACTTGTTTATAATCCAAATTGCTATGTAAAATAAACAAATTTTTAGCTCCCCCTTATTTTCAGATAGTATTTCTTGGCGTTGCCTGTGTATGACTGGCAGAATATAGCCACCAATGACAATTCTATTGTAAACAAACAAACCGGCATTGAAAAGTGTTAAATTTTTTGCCATGGTTGTTTATTTTAATAAATATTTCACTTTTATTTTGCTTAAAATACTATAATTAATTAGTAAAGCTATTAAAGTTACTTGAAGAATGCTTTCCCATGACAATAACTCTGTTCGGTCGCAATTCATTACGGTTATTTAAGACTCCGGAGTCTCTATTACATAAATTATCGTTCACAAAAGAATATTTTACACATTTTTATTCAGATTTATATTTTACACTTATTTCACACTACTATTAAGTAAAAATCCTGTTAAAATATTTATTTATTACAATATCGCGAATTAAAATCCGAGAACTTCTTTTCAAAATTATGAAATGTCAGAAATGTTGAACTGACGCAAAATAGCCACTAGGTCCCCTTGTCACCCCCCCCCCCTCCTCCACCGACCTTAGATCATACTGTCATTGAATTGCTTAAAGACGTACACTGTATTCGCAGGATACCCCGCTTCCTTATTAGTTATTTTTTCAATGAGTGGTTCCACTCGGAAGATTTTATGTATGAAAGGTAGGTTTTCTACTGAAGCTTTGACAGGTAATTTCAAATAATTTGGGAGCTCTAACTGTATTTCTTGAAGAGCTTCAATGAATGTGCGCGACCTAGATACATGTTTATCAAGTCTACCTAACTTTATTTCGTATTACCGCAGTCGTAAGTTCTGTTTGGTCAGGACACGGCTAAGGGACAATTTGATACAATTAGATAATTCATCGATTAGGTGTAAAGTTTTCTCGGCGTTATCTTTGTTGTTAAGGCCTTCTGTTAAGGTGTTAAGAAGAAGAGTTTGGACATCCTCAAATCTTGTGTTTAAGGCGCTTTCCGTGTTATTGAGTGTTTTTATTATATTGGATATAACAGCTGTTTGATCTGAAACTACTTGATGAAGGACTTTTTGGCTGCTTTGCACGAAATTTATTGCCGCATCGATTCTTGTTGAATCATCCTTATCCCATCCTCATTTCGACAATTTTCCCACTCCATCTACAATACTTTTCTGCCAATTAAGACATTATTTTCGGTAACCTCTTTTAGTGGTGCGTTTAATATTTTAAGAATAGCTTTGTACGGAGCCAGGAGAGGTTTTAGTTTAATACAGAGATTTGAGACATTTTCGTACTTTTCCTGGAGTTGATTTTCTTCTATTTCGAATTTATCAAAGTCAAATTGCACAACCAGTCTCCAGATTTTCCTAGCAGACACAATTCCTCGAAGTAGATATCACTTGTATTTTTAATAGGCGTGTTGGTATGATATGCTTCAATTTGCTGGGCGTAGGTATTTGTGAGGAGTATATCCGTAGCCCTGTAATGAGCAGAAAATATTTTCTCAATGGGACTAAACTAAATGAAGTAGAGAATTTATGCAGGTGTACGTGTTATTCTTATTTAAAGCGGATATACATATACAGAAGCAACATTTTTAATGGTTTATGTAGGTTATTGTGCATCGACTGTTCTTTTCTCCCTAGACGTATTATGGACGTTTCCGGTGACCGGATTTCTACCACTTCATATAGCGCTTCATTTTTCATGGTCAGTTTCTAGTTTTTTCGTACTTTATTTTCCAGAAACACTTTGTCTTCTATACTAAATGTGGTTTCCCTTGTACTCCGATCATAATAAAACTTTGAGCATTCTTTCGCTCTTACTACATATTTGCGAGCCAAAGCGTAGCTGTTCGGTAACCTACCTCTAATTTCGATTACATAATTATCATATTTATAAACTGCTTCCACGGACCTGGTGACGGAAGATGGGATTTCAGACTTAAGACCGATTAAGATTGCATAAGGGCTAAAGTTTGTTGCGGAATGCGGAGTGGTATTATAACAAGAAAAAAAACGGCATAATTAATCCAAGTATGCCAGTTTTTACTGTCTTTGCTCGCATAGCTTCTAAGGTATTCATTCAAGCTACGATGGTACCGTTCAAGGGATCCATTCGACTAAAGGTGTAGCTTGTATTTTTTTTTCAAAAAAATCGCTAAGAAAATTACTACCTTGATCGGTTAGCAGATACTGCGGAGTACCAAAAACGCATACTATGTTGCGTACATACGCTTCAGCTACAATTCCCGCTTCTTGATTGGGAAGTGGGATGGCTTGTACAAATTTTGATAAGTTCCCCTGAAAGCTTAGTATGTACTGATTTGCGCGATTCATTGGTGGGTTAATCGGCCTCATAATATCTAATGATACCCGTTCGAATGGTTTTGTGAAGTTGTTGTGATTTTCATGGAGATTCTGACCTTTCTTGTAACTTTATTCCTTTGGCAATTGTCAGAGGATATATGTATTTTTTGATGTCTCTTTTTTTTCCAAAATTTGTTTGCTTCTTTTAACTGTGCCAGTGACTCCTTGATGTCCGCCAATGAGAGTACAGTGATATTCCTGAATGACCTTTGCAATTTTGTCTTTCTCTGTTAATCTCTGTTAATGTTATTGGTTCCATTTTATTCAACAGATTAATTTTGATGAAATTCCATTTTTATTTACTTAATACATTTAGTAATAATTTATGTTAAGCAATAAAGACATATATTGTAATATTTTAAATTAATATCTTGATTTACAGTACCATCCGTATTGATTCCATTTTATACAATAGATTAATAGAATTGATTAAATTCCTTTTGAATATTCTGAGCCTCTTTGGTTTTCTGTTCCAGTATCCACTTTATTATATTTACACTGCTATTTAGAATACAAAAAGTCCCACTTTACTTAATGGAAGCTTATTAATTTACTGTTAGGTTTTCGTGAGATGCTACAAATTACGGATATTTCAGAGTCATTCAATTCGACCAGATGATTAAATCAATTAATCAAAGAGCAGCTTGTTTGATTTTCCTAATTTGTTGGCGATTTATTAACTTCTCTTTTGTTACTTACATGGAAGATTGAGCGATTTCGGTATGGAGTTCCATCAGTACTTAAGCATTATGTGTGGTTTTATAATCTTGCACACGAATTTTGTTCGGGCTGATTGCGATTTAGCACACGATTGTTATTATTAGGATCGCGTGGATTATACCGCTGCCACCATTTTTCTAATGGATTTCGCGTTGTTTTTTTCTGGTGTACGTCGGGTTGTTAAAAAAATAAAAAGACTTTACCATTAGTTAACCTTCTACAATTTATATTTGATTATAAAAATATTGATTTAATACGAACTCGATACAAATTCGGTCTGAATACTATCATGGACTCGGAAATACTCGATAAGACCCATGATAACATTCTTAATTGTTACCATACGCGCTGTCTCACAAATTTCGAAATCTGATCTTCCACTTGAAGCAAGACGTGAAGTCAGCAAAACTGAATTTAGGAAAACGAAAATTGATAACCGACAGTTAATTCCTCGTCACGTGGATAGCATGGACTGCGGCGTGAGAACCGTAGCATGATGTATTGATAATAACACACTTATATGTATAATATGGACTGCTTCCATTTAGGATCAATTTTGTTGGTAACGGTCTGATATTTAATATAATTTTAAGTTTCATTTTTGATTTAATATTCATATGTAAGTTTAACAAATTTCAAATACATTCGAAATAACTATTTTTATTGGAATCGTATCTCCTATAACATCAAATATTCCTTAAGGTTGAATAGATTTGGGAGCATTTTTCCCTCTCTTTATTTTCCACAATTTTTATAATATTATTTCGAAGCCTTCGGCAAAATATTAGAAAATTTTCAATTTAGATTTTTGAAAACGTTATTGCGTTTTTTTTTTTAATCAAACACCTTAAAACACAAAAATTTTTATTATTTTTTTGCATAAGTTTTCTAAAGATATTTGTAAATGCTACCGGGTCTGTTTTCCCAAATTTGTTAATATTTTTATACCCTAGATGAAATCTATAGGGTATACTAAGTTCGTCATTCCGTTTGTAACACCTCGAAATAATGATGGTAGAGCAAAATGGATTGGACACCTACATAATATTAAAAGTTATTTGGATTTTTGCATGTCCGACCGTCCGTCCGTCCGTCCGGACGCACGATAACTCGACAACGCGTATACTTAGAGACCTGAAATATTGTACACTGACTTTAAAAAGTTAAATTAAGTTCGAAAATGAGACAAATCGGGCAACTTCTTCGTGGGGTTGCCATATAAAAATTTCGTTTTCCGCTATATATTTGGACACTACCTGAGAACGCGTCGACGTAGAGAGCTGAAATTTCGTACATGATGTATTTACTACATTAGCAAATAAAATGTCAAAAATGGACAAAATCGGGCAACTCCTTCTTGGTGTTGCCATATAAAAATTTCGGTTTTTTACGTATACTTTGAAAACGATCAGTCCAAGACATTTTAATTGTACTAAAAACTACTGCAGAATACGAAATCCTATAAAATTGGTTATAATAATTTTTTCTGTGCTACAAACCGTTCTAGAAATATTTGCGTAAGACAACTTCAAAATCAAACTTGAATAGATCGGTGACCATACGAAATTTAATACGGGCATTCATCTATGGAATCATAAGAATTGGTCTTAGACCAATTCTAGCTTTTTTACTTGTTTTCATGTTATAATTACTTTATAAGATTTAAATTCAGACCCCTGTAACTTGATTAAATTTTATTGCTACACATTTATTTTAATATGTAAATTATAATTGAGGTAATTTTATTCAGTACCCCAAAAGTAGTTTATTTTATAATAATAAATTCGTAAATCTCTATCTTCATAAAAGTGAATGATTTATTAATTTTAATTCTCAAAAGCTTTTCGTGGTGACGATAGATCTTATCGTAGTAGTCCAAGCAAATACTTGATTTTGTATATACATATGTGCATAATTTTGAATTGAACTTTATAGGCAATATTGGTATGTATTGCTAATTTGATTAAAACGAAAGCTCAAGCTACTACATGAGTAAGACTGAAATTTATTAAATATAATTTCAATAAATTTACAAATTGTATTTAAGTACAAAAAACTTTTTGGTCCAGCGATCAGAGGGGTCTCTTCAGTATGGTTATCTCTGAATTTTAAAAATTGCAATGAATAATTTTGCTACCATATAATTCACACTTACTTTTTTAAAAATGGGTTTATATGGGCAATTGGTGTGACGTCCATCACAGTTAAATTTGGGGAAGCTCGGGAATCGAGACCTTTATATTCTGCTATTCAGTCTTAAATTCGATCTTTATGGAAATAAAATTAAGCAATTTTTATCTGCCCATCCCTAAAAGTAGGTATGGGGAACAGAGAAAAGATTACAAATGTTGTACTTCCATCTATTTCTAATCTGTGAAGGGTATCCCATAAGTGGTGTTCCACCCGAAGGCTACGGATAGGTCATGTTTAGACAAGCGAAAAATTTGTATGGCTGGGGGGAGGGAAATCGTAATCCTAAAATTTTGCTTCTTCCTACATATTACCTATCCATAGTCTTCGGGTGTAATACTACTTTCGGAACACCCTGGAAATTCCATTGACTGAAAACGGATTATGGTGGATTTCGTATAAAACTTATTATATAAAGTTCAGCAGTATAAAGTATTTAAACCAAAAAAGAGAATACTATAGAAAAGTGTTCCCATATTAATTCAAGCAATTTTACAGCGTCTATGTTATATGTACATAGCAGTCCGTAAGATAAGAATAATATAATGATAAAATAAGAAACGCAATATTAATTTTTGAAGATACATAACTAAGTACAAATGTAATTTCAATGTAGTGAAAGTTCCTGAATCTATTGGTAGTACTAGCTGATTGTATATGAAGCAAAAGACCATTCCATAAGCGACTTATTTGGATAACGTTAATACTAATAAGCAATAATAGTGACAAAAGTGTGAATCTATGCCAAGCTCTTTCTTGAATTTCTGCTAAAGCTGTGTTCCATTGGGGACGACTCTACCCATTGCAATATTCTTTTTAATATTTCAAGTCGATATAGCGCAATCCTGAATTCTGTCTATAGATTCGAAGACCTTTAGTCCACAAAAGCTATGTAAAAGGGAGACCGAAATTTCTTTGAAATGAATATAATATTTTTTAATGGTTATCCTGAGCCTCTTTATGAGGCATGTTTAATTCCTGGCGCATTCCTCGCAGCCCTCTTAAGCGTAACCTTACTCCGAACTTGCAATACTGTTGGAATTTGTATTCATTCTGAATAACGTATTTTTTTTTACTCTATACAGTTAAAAAATAACTTAGAGAGGAACATGGTGCGCACGTCGGTTGGCTTCGCTGCTGTCATCAGCCTTGTTTTTCTATAAATTTATATTATCGTGTCATAAAATTTTCAACCAAATTTGCAATTTTTGTTTATGTTTTATCAGGTTATGGTGAATTTAGAAATTTTTGCATTTGCCCCGCTAAAATATTACCGAAAATTCATGTGAGGAAATTGTTGTGAAAATTGTTGTGATCGTGAGATATCGAACATCGAGAGGCGAGCTATATTGTATATTGGTTTAACGGCGAGAGCTACATGCATTTATAAATCTGCATGCAGCCATGCACTCACACTACATATTTACCCAGTTTGATACCAGGAAAGTTTGTTTTATAAACGCATTTTTGTAAAATATAAATATATCGATAGCGACAGGCTCTGCGCTCGTCTGAAGCGATGAATTTTTACTGCGTCCTGCGCTGCATGAATGCATTTTTTTTATATACATACATTATCAAAAGTGCGCCAGTGTTTGCTTTTTCTTCTTCTTCATATTTGTGTGTATGTGGATGGATAAGACATATGAATGCAAAGTGATGCACACTTGTTTGTATAGGATAGCGAGTAATTGTGTGTGCAGTGTAATTACTTTACCACCTCACCTCCACTCAACTGCACGCTTGTTTTGAATTGGAGTATTAAATCCCATGCGGTAGTGTATAAGTGGAATATTTTCAAAGGAGAAAAAAGAGCCTCCAAGCCCCCAACAAGACATTAAATCAGCTTAACTGGTTAACGACAGGGTATTAAGAGACCGCTTAAGAAAAACCATCTTAGCGGTTGGTATCCCTACAATT
This sequence comes from Dioctria rufipes, assembly GCA_963924295.1. NCBI lineage: Eukaryota > Metazoa > Arthropoda > Insecta > Diptera > Asilidae > Dioctria > Dioctria rufipes. Next base: position 65,088,518 of record OZ002744.1, on the reverse strand, counting down.
TTGTGTTATTTTATTTAAATTTACCAATTTTTTTCATATTTTTGTTAGGAAAAAACATGCATGAATTAAAATTCTTCCTTTTAAATTATGCCTATCAAAATTATTTTATTTTTGTGTGTTGTCTTGTGATTTAGTAGCCTTATTCCAAATACTGTAATACTGTATGGCTGGACCTGGTCGCTAATCGGTCATACTTTCGATACATACATACATACAAACTCTATTCACCTAAAAAACTTGCATCTCTTATCTAATTGGTGTAATGTTCGACTACACATAAAAGCAACTTTCATGTAAATTTCAAAGCCAATTTCATTGTTAGCTTTGCTATTTGCAGGTCTCTTTAGCATTGGTTTGTGAATGGAAAGCAATAATTATTCAACTTCAACAAAATCTGTGCATTAATTATGGAAGCAGTAATGAGGAGATAATCCCAGATGTCAATTCCAAACCTTACAGGATTAGCAATTGTGAGCCGTCGATTGTTTCGACAAAGCAAATTCAATCCACTCCGATTCACTTGCAACATTGCTACAGCACTGGAGTGGTGCGGTCATGGTCATGTTCATAGTTATCCAGAAAATGCTCCGCATTGGGTGACCACAGTCTACTTATGTCGATAGTTGTTTGCGGCTGCTGGACTAGTAACGATCAATTACGGCACCAAAGCAAATTATTGAACGCAACGAATTAACGCAAACGATCCGGCAATGAATTTGTGGCCCCCCAAACAACAGGGAAACAGCCATAGCTTGCCCAGGTGGGGGGTTTTCATAACCAATTACTTCCGGTCCGATTGACTGATTCCTGTTTTGGTCATACTTCGGGATTGTTTCCGATTTGGAATTAAAGAAAAACATGAAATTTAATCAGTTTTACCTGCTCTGCAGTACCGACATCATTGTTCTATTCTGTTTGCAATTCCTGAGGGATGTGCAGCAAAACTGTTGTGTGTGTGTTTCATTTTATAATAAAGCCGGTGATAAAATTTAATTGAATCTCTCACATTTTATGATGGAATGATTGTGTTTTGGAAAATCTCCATCCAGAAGATTACCAGGATTTTAATCTAGTTGAAAATGCAGCGTTTGGATATATGAATGATAGAACTTAAGCGATAGTCGTTTTCACATAAATCTGGAGTACACACGCTTTAAAGGTTTACTATTAATGGTACCAATGAAAAAATCTCACTTGAAGTAGGTATATAAATGCCAAAGCTAAAATTCTTATGATACGCTGACTAGATGAATGCCCGTATGTAATTTTTATGGTAATCCATCTGTGCAAGTTTGGTTTTTGAAGTGGTTTTTCGCTTATATTCTAGAACGGTTCGTCGGGCAGTACAAATGATTATAAAAAAATTCAGAGCATTTCATATTTTGAAGAAATTTTCAGTACAATAATAACGTCGTTTTAACAGTGTACGAAAAAGACCAAAATTTTTAACTGGCAACACCCAGAAGGCGTTCCCCGTTTTAGCCGATTTTTGAAAATTTATTCACAATACTATGAGAATACAGTGTGCAAAAGTTCAGCTCACTATATCAACGGATTCTGAGGCAGTGTTATAGTGAAAAACGAAATTTTTGTAAGGCAACCCCACGAAGGAATTGCCCTATTGGTCTGCTGTTTGCATTCGAAATTACACTTTTTTTTAAAAAAAATCTGCGTGCAAAATTTATAGAAAAATTAAATTTTTGTATGGCAACCTTACGAAGGAGTTACCCATTTTCGAACTTGATTTTTTTGTTTTTTTTTTATTTCTTTTTTTTTAAAGCCCCTGTGCAAAATTTCAGATCTCTAAGTGAACGCAAGAGGACGGACATACAGATGGTGGGATGGACGGACGGACGGACAGACGGACATGCAAAAACCAAAATAACTGTTGCTGTAATGCATGAGTGTTCAACCCATTTTTCTCTCTACTAGTATTATTTCTGTGCGTTACAAACGGAATGACAAACTTAGTACTTATATCCTGTGATTTCATCTAAATATGATATAAATATGTATGTACAACACTGACATATATATATTGTAGACACTTGATGTAACTCATCACTTCACGGAAAGGCTAGACACTTCATGAAATGTAGGCAGATAGTGTAACAGTTTGCGCTTAATGAGTTTTTACAAGAAGTGTCTGAAATTTTTAGCCATTTCATGAAATGCGACAAGCCTTTTCGCTTATATTGTAATACCAACCGATTTAACCTTTTCAGAATTTTTGTTGATTTGTAATTTTATTGTTTTTGACATTTTGTGTAAAACATGCCTACATGGTATCTTTTGCAAATCATGCTCAAACAGTAAAAATTTAAATAGAACACATTTTTTAAGTGAAATAATTAATTCTGCAGTAATTAGTAATTTTTTTTTTAAATAACGTATTTTTTAAATATAAAGAGAATGAATTAAAAAATGTGAAATTGGATATAGAATACATTAAAAAAGCAAATAATTCCGTTTAATAAATTAAAGATTAATACAATATTTGACTAATATAATCAATTAGGTAGTATAATTTTTTTCAGTTTCATAATATGAAATTGAATTGTGTTGGATTTGTTTAAATTAACATTGATATCCAATAATTAAAAGTGAATGATAACCAAACGATATCTTTTAATTGCAACACTACCTACCACCATTTTCAATTTCAGCTTACAGCAAATTTTGGTTTGTAAACGCTGCTCAACGAATGTCAGTTATTGGAATTGACTAGTAAGTTGTGTTTTGTAAACGCAGGCCACTACATGTCAATTACAGGAATTGACTAAGGTTAACTATAGTATTAAATATTGACTTTTGTTATGATCAACACAACACCCTTCGACTCTCACGCCGCGTCTACACCCACGTGACAAGGAATCAACTTTCATTAATTTTCATTTTCTTTAAAATCTTAAGCTCTTGTCAAGTTTAATTTATGCTCACATAATTTCGACTAAATTATGCTCACATAATTTTAACATGAACATTAATTGAACCATGCACATAAAACAGCAAACGCAATTACAGTTTTGTTGACTTCGGGACTTGTTTCAAATGGAATATCAAATATCAGAATTCTGATGTGAGACAGCGCATGGGAGCCGGGGCGATAAGCATTTGGGTAGGAGTGTTGCATATATAAATTTTTTTGGAATAAGTTGCCAGTGTACTTTTAATCTCGAACTCGGTGGACGCCAAAATAATTCTGTAACAAAATTAATAAGGAATAATTATTATTAGAAGTGCACTCCCGTTACAGTAATAACATTTTAATTTCAATTTTTTATAATGGTAGAAATAATAAAATTATTTTTAAACTAAGTTATATATGTATATATAAGCTGAGCAATCTTATCTCTCACAATTATTCCACTTCAGGATAATTTTCTGAGGCCAATAATAATAAAATATATGGACCACAGGAACGTAAAAAAAACTACAGCGTAGAGACCACAACTTTGGAGAAAAATATCCCTGAAAACAATCGAAATACGGCTAAATCTTACATAAACCTCCAAGTAGAGCTGGGCAATACTTAAGTAATAAAGTAAAAAAAGTGCTTAAGTACTAGTACTACTTGAAGAACAGTTTCATTACTTGAAACTTATTTCTTAAGACTTTTGAAATTACTTGGGTAGTACTTGAATATAAATACTTGCTTTTATTTACTTGTACTTAAGACTTAGGTTTTTTACTTAAGTAAGTATTTGTGAGTCTATTAAATGCCTACATATAAAAAAAACTATCTAGTCTTTCATAGAAAACCAAACAAAACCTTTAGCGCATCTTAATTTTTGTTGAATTTTATAATAGATGGCACCATAACTACGTCGCATGCTATACTAGAGCAGAGTATGCAGATTATGAAATAGGGTAGTGCGCTCTGGATTCATGATTTCATTAGAACATAGCGAGAGCAAATGTTTCTTTAACAGCAGTTTTGTATTCGTTTGATCGACCTCTTCAACATGACAGATGCGAAAAAATATGAACCACTCGACGTATCCATCATCTCACATGCTGTGGTCCATTCCGGAATACACCACCCAACCAGTAGCGGTTCCAGCCAGAGGCGCGGGGTCTGTCTCCCACCTTGCAGTCAAAAAACAAAATTGCAGTACATCTTCTGAATTTTTCTACTGCACTTTTTGTATAAAAACATGAAGATTTCTGGAAATGTTCAATTTGAAGCAGAGTTCATTCTGGTAAAAGCGATGTGAGATTTGTTTCAATTGAAAGAGCTGCCAAAGTTTCGTTGATGAGTCTTCGTTGTAAAGACGGCTCGTTAAAATATCATCGGCGGTTCAAAGCAAATATTTAAAAAATCAATTAAAACTCGTAATTGGGGAAATTCAACGAAACTACACAACGGCAAATGTTGTAGATAGTTATTACATTTAAAGCAAGACATTTATTTTAAAAAAATATGTTTTATTATTTCGTAAAATGCAATAGTAGAATATTTAGCTAAAACGTTAAATAAAAAATAAATCTAAATCCTGATTGGGAGATCTCAATCAGTATCTTAGAGAATTATTGGTCGGTCTGGTTTTCTTCGAGCGAAGTTGATGAACATGAACATTACAACTTAGTGACATTCTTAGTCTTGGCATGCATGAATATATTCCTTATTCTTACAGCAGGTCTCACCAACAGCAAAGTCGCTCTTAGTTTAACGATAAGCTCAACTAAGTAATAAAAGCGAACTAGTCTACTTTTCACGCCTATTAATTACATTCATATCAAGAATTGAAACAAGTCTAAGACTGCGCAGAACACCTGCAAGTCCATTATCCCGAGAGAAAAATTTCCGTTTTATCAGAATGTAGGACAACGAATCTTGGCAAGCCGCATAGATAACAAAAGCTTCTAGCCCATGGTCGAAATCATCAGAAACAACTTCAGCAATTCCTGTATATATTCAATACTTAACAATGGTGAAGTGTTAGTTGACCCTCTAGATAAAGGTAATATTTTGATTGGTAAATTCGCTGCAAATTCTCTATATTAGAGCGAATATGCATCCGTAAGAGAGATGTGTTCAAGGTCCTTAAGGGGATCAACGTCGTAGGTTCGAATGGTTTCGCACCCCTGTTAATTAAAGCTGTGCTTCATAGTTGGCTAAAACTTTACGCAAGCTATTGTACTTATCTTATTCGACAGGAAAATTTCCAACTGGTTGGAAACTAGCTTATGATAAGCCTATTCCCAAGAAAGAAGAGGGTAGCGATCCCTCAAATTATCGACCAACTGCAATTACTTCTATTTTTTTCAAAGTTTTTTGGATCTATTATTAACTCCAAATTAATGAAATATCTAGAAACAAAACAACTCCTCAATGATCGGCATTAGTACTTCCCGACTGGATGCTCATCTGGAGACTTTATGATTTGCACTTGTACTTTTTGCTTGCTACTTGCTCAACTTTGTCTGCAAGGCATAATTACACCGGCAAAATATTATTAAAATTTTGATTGTAATTTCTTGCTTTCATGTGGTTTAAAGATCACACAGGAATAACGTAAGCAAATTTTCGAAACATTATATAAAGGGTTTTCCAATAAGAGGTGTTATTTTGATATTCAAAGAAAAATGCCATTTTTTTTAGATAAATCATCGGATCTTTATTTCATTATAAAGAGGAAGGTATGCCGTTAATAATGGAAAATAACATTAGCCAAATGACCACCACGACCACGCCTACAGGACCATATCCTTTTCATGAAATTTTCCATAACCAAATCGCAAAGTGGCTGCCCTATGTTCTCGATAGCCTCACGAATTCCATCTTTGAGGTCTTGAATCGACGCTGGGCTGTTGGCGTAGACCTTCTCTTTCATGTGGCCCCAAAGGAAGAAGTCGCAAGGTGTTAAGTCACAAGATCTCGGTGGCCAATTGTGATCACCTCTTCGAGAGATAACACGGTCCGGAAACTTTTCCCGTAAAAGATCAATGGTTTCGTTGCTTGTAGGGCACGTAGCGCCGACTTGTTGAAAGTAAACGTTGTCCAGATCAATACCATCCAATTCCGGCCATAAAAAATCATTAATCATCTGTCGATAGCGCAATCCATTCACCGTAACTGTTGCTCCAGCCTCATTTTCGAAAAAGTAAGGTCCAATGACCCCGCGGGACCATAAACCGCACCAAACAGTCACACTGAGGATAGAGAGGCTTTTCAACAATAACGCTTGGGTTTTCCGAGGCCCAGATGCGACAATTTTGCTTGTTGACGAATCCATCGAGGTGGAAATGGGCCTCATCACTCAAGATGAGTTTTCGATGGAATTCCGGATCATTTTCATGTATTTCAAGGACCCAGTCAGCAAAGACTCGACGTTGTTGATGATTGGCTGGCTTGAGTTCTTGTGTTAACTGAACTTTATAAGCCTTAAGACCCAAATCTTTATGCAAAATACGGTGTAATGACGTTTGTGGAATGCCTAATTCCAAAGAACGACGAGGAATGGACAAACCTGGGTTTTCTTCAACACTTTCGGCTACAGCAGCAATATTCTCGGCTGTTCTTGAGCGACGTGCACGGGTTTTATTCTTCTCATCACTAACTTGTCCCGACAGATCGAATTTTTCTACCAATTTCTGTATTGCGGTCTGACAAGTTGCTGCACGATGACCCAAAAATGTTCGAGTTTTACGAACCGTCTCTGCCACATTTTCACCATTTTTATAGTGAATTTTAATAATTTCAATGTGTTGTTGAATCGTGTATCGTTCTGACTGTGTGGCCACATCTGACGGCACAGAGTGGAAACAGTTCCTTAATCGACACATTTATAAGCACTGACTAGGAATTCTAAGTAAGTGGGCACATCAGACGGCACACAGTGGAAACAGTTGCTTTATTGACACATATAGGCACTGAATAGGAATTTTAAGTAGGTAGACACATTAGACGGCACGCCGTGGAAACAGTTCCTTTATCGATACATATAGGCACTGACTAGGATTTCTGACAATGTCGGCACAAAGTTGTAAGAAAAAGTATATAGGCACGAAATAGAAACATTACCTGGCAGGTATAAGTTCAAGGTATAAATTGGAAACAATGCCTATGGCTTAGCCCTAATGGACACAAATTATATAAATTGCCTTGCTGGGAACATTTGATCTATAAAATGTAACAAAATGGCGATATGAGATTTTGAAAAATTTCTTTATTGTTTTAGATGCAAAAACCTCTTTATATCTTTAAAAATATATACCACTTTAATATATCACTATTTTGAAATTAATTAGGGGAAGATATTGTACCTTGGTCCAATTGTATCTTGGTCCAACTATCAGTTTGAATGTAACCGTTTCCAGCAGACCAAAAAGTTCTTCTAAGAATTATGCAGCAAGTTGAGACAAGCACATTCATTTAGTGCCTGCAAGTTAATAGATGCATTTGCGTGTTTACCGTAGTGACAAGTGTTTTTCAGAGTGCAAAGTAAATTTTATTGCAAGTGTTCTGTTGAAGTATTCCTGCTAATAGTAAGTAGTTTTCTTGTGTGTCAATTTTTTTTCTATAAAGTAATATTTAGAAAATCATATGCTATCACAATTTCAACTTAAATTTTACAGTTGATTCAGATTTGTTTTTACTCTATCAACTGCAAAATTGTACCTTAGATAAAATTTCAATTGTACCACGGATCGGTCCAAGGTACAATACTTGAATTATTATTACAGTTTCCATATAAATTTTATTTATACCAGGAAAATAACGAGAAGTAAATCTGGATTGAAATGGCCGGAATTCAACAAGGAACTCTTACAGACTGCATTAACGGATGTTATCTACCATAAAATGAGTATTCGAATTTCGAAGACAACATTGATACGACATGTCAATAAGCATAAAGCTTCCGGGAGATCGCAATTTATTTATGAGAGCAATCTCGCACCCAGGCAAATATTTACAATAGAAGAAGAAAATTCTCTCATAGATTATATTATAACTGCCTCAAAATTAAATTATGGATTAACTAGACTCGAGCTAATGAAGTTAGCTTTTCAGTTTGGCCACAGAAACAATAAGGTTTTACCAGAAACATGGCATCAGAATAGTTCGGCTGGTATAAATTGGTTAAATGGTTTCTTTAAGCGGCACAAATCACACAATAGAGGTCGACGAAAAATTGGGAAGAGCAGGATTCTTACCGATACTCCAGAGAAGGCAGAATTGGAACTTGCGGCGATGATCAGAAAGAAAACTACTCGACCAAGAACTACAAAATCTGCAAAGCGTAAAGTTCTAAATAATTCCACGTCCTCATATGAACAGAATATTTTATCAAAACCAGCGCCCAGAATCGCAAAGGAGAAAGCAAAATCATTTATTGCAAATAAAGCGGAAACACCAGATGGGGATTTTGAGGGTGACGACAGCGATACCTATTCGCTTTCCAGTCTACTTTTGGCAGCTAATACTACAATTTAAGTTGTCTACCTATTCTTATTTAAGTTTGTCTCTATGCATATATTATATATTAATAACATGAAAGGGTGTTTTTCTTTTTTTTTAAATAATTTATTACTTAGGACCAAGATACAAATCATGATGGACCAAGGTACAAGACAGAATTGTGCCTTGGTCCGAAAAAAGCATATGGACAAAATCTACGGTAAGTCAAAAATAGTAAACATTACTAGAACAACAAATAATAAATTTTGTGACAGACATATCAGGCTCCAATTTGTGTAAGACGAATTTTATGTATATGTTTTGTATTATAAATTACAGAATGATTAGTGAAATTTGGACCGAGGTACGATACCTTCCCTTACTAATAATTTTATCTAAAAAATTCTACACTGAATTTTGAAATTTTTTTATAAAACATTTAAATTATTAAAGATTTTGATGGTGATTTTGGTAAGTGATTTTAAAGAAAATTTAATTTAGTTTGCAAGTTTTCACCTAGTTGAAAAACAAAAATCCAGATTTTGTGATACAATTATAGAATTTCATAGATGCATAGAGACTTCGTAATTTAAATTTACAAATATTTATATACATACGAATAAAACAAGTGCCCATATTTATCATTATCGCAAATATATATATCGCGTACATATATTAACGTAAAAGTTCACATATTGTATAAGTATGTGCCAAACGGCACAGCTTCGACACACTTATGTCACTGCGACCATGCTCTTACGTTTTTGTTTAGACATTAAACCGTCAATGTTACTATACATAGTATAGTAACACTTTAGACATTATATCCATATAATTTCCACACTGTGTTGCCCCATTTCCGGCACATAGATAGCTTCGAAACGTCGTTGTTTCGTAAGGTTCGTTTCTTTATGGGTCCATGCTAGACAGAAAAACGTAACCACGACCATTGTGCGTCAAAGGGTGTTAGTTAGGAAATAAAATCTATTAACGAGTCAGGTTGAAAAGATATTTTGGTACTGCATTAGACTTGTTAATGATTTTTATTAATGATTCGGCGAACGCATTTAATTCAAGTGTTGCAAAAACGTTGATTGTTCGTAATAAAATAATATAAAATTTGTGATACAAAGGAAAGTTCCCAATTTTCAATATATGAAATTCACCAACTAATAGCTTACACCATCTCTGTGGAAAATATTAGCGATGACGATGAGAAGGCGTAAATATGCCTTCTTTTGTGGAACAACTAAGGAAATATTTCAAAAGTAAAGCTGATTTTCTGTATAATTTTTTTTTTAAGTTTTTTTTTTAATATGATGTAGAGTGTAGACCACCGTCGATTTAATATAACAATAGTTTAATTTGCATGATCTGATCTAGACCAGGTTTTTGACTACTTGTGGTTAATTCCACAGAAATAGTGGTTTGCGCTTTAAGACCACAAATTTTGAAAAATACGAAATTCAACGAACTAACTTGCAATATCTCTTTTAAATTAATGCTCATTGTTTAGAATTATATAAACTCATTATTACGTGGCTGTACTGATTAGATTTCAAATTATTCAAATTAACTTTCATTTCATAATGTATCACAGGTTGTTGATCAGTAGTGTAGCTATTACCTAAAATTTCAGTTCATTGGATTAATAATTGTTCTCTTTTTTGCACTTTTTTTGTCTTGTAAAACGCAGCTGTTTCGTAAGTTACCGCTTCAAGCTAAAAGATTATATTCACTCTTGTTTGGATCAAGCCACAGTCAACCTGTATACCGTTGAGCAAATAAATCAAGTCTGGATCAAGGTTTTATTTTCACTCAGCTTATTCCACAACATTTTTTGGTGCCGAAATCCGGGAATTTAATCTCTTGTGAATATTCAGTGATGTGACTTTTCCGTCAATATCACATGGACAGTTAAGAACTACTCTTAACCAAGGAACGCTGATATAACCTCAGACATCGGTCAAGAATAACATCATTTGGGAATTATCGGATTGAAATTCAAGATAAGTACACCTATTGAATTCAAACTAACAAAATTAAAAATTGTAGTCATAAGGGAATCTGATAATAAACATTGAATTGGATGCTAAAGGATTACCTAATTTCATCATAATTCTACATATTCCACAATATCAACTTAACCTTGAAAGCAGATAAAGTGTTAGTAATCACTCGGTTAGAAGGGTATCGTATTTCAATGATAATTTTCTTGTGAATATCGATAAGTCTTCAGCAAATTAATTGCGCACGCAACAAACACATGGTGGAAATCTAAAGAGATCAAGTGTGGTTGATTATCACATAAATGGACTATTGTGCAAATTCTTTAATTGTCCACGAAGTTATTGGTGTTGAAACAATTCTATATATATATATGTACATAACTATTGCTAACCCCAGCTGTTAACATCAGAAAGCCAGCCATTTAAGTTGATCCACAATGACAAGGGCATTTAAAGGGCAATCAGTCAATTTGTAATGCGCTCATACATACTAATACACATTGAACTCTATATAATTAATATCTATTGAATTGATAATTGTATATTAACTAACATATAAACTGTTACGGTATTGTGCATATTGAAGTATGCTAGAACAATTAGATTTATGAACTCTCTTTTCAGCATAATCAGTTCTACGATATGCAATGTACAAATCGAATTGTTTAATTATGCTATAAAGCAATGAGCTCTAGTAAACCTTCAATAGTCAACCAATCTGTGAGCAAATTCTATGTGGCGATCTGGACATAAATACATTTGTGCATAAAAGGGTACCGTAGTAATACAAAAGCAAATGTAAATTTTAACTTGAGACTCGTATTGATGTAGTGAAGTCGTGATATATCAAACATATGTATTTAGTGATAATAAACTTAGCGGGACATTTGGCTGGCGTAAAATTGTCATGAACACTCAAATTATACAATTACCGGTTATACTGACCTGCAGATTTGTGCATTGTGATCGTTAAATAAATAAACAATACTTTATTAGATTTAAGTGAAGTAAACAAATAAAATTTCTGTAGTTTTCGGTTGATTTGATTAACGTACTTGGGACATATCAGTGACGTACAAGTGATTTACCTCAATGCTATTACGTATAACATTCCTATATGAATTTAACCTTTCATGTTAACCAAGATCACTCAATACGAACAATCATCTTCGAACACCTTGTATTTATTGTTAGCTTCTTCCTCATTCTTGACCGATGTCAGCTTCTTCCTAATTAGAATATTACTGTTAAATTAACTTGGCTGTAGCTCTTTGTTGTTCATTATCATGGATCCTGCCTTACTAAGAATCGAGAGAGGGCGAGTAAAAGGGTCGCTGACAAAATTAAAGAATTTTGCCGACAACATTCCAGACAACAAGACTGTTGAAGATCTTGAAACTAGATTAGAAAAATTGGAGGAATTAGGAAAGGAATTTAAGTTAATCGATGATATGCTAGTCTTAAATAAAGTTGAATCTGAGTACGATTCTTTTGAGGACAAATACTTAGACATTAAATCTGCCTTACGACGGAAGCTTACCTCATGCTGAGCAGCTTAATTCAACGATGAACAAGTTTGTTGAGCAGCAGAAGGCGTTTTTTGAAGGATTTCCTACTTCAGGATCATTCTCAAAACAAATAAAATTACCCAAAGTCGACATTCCGATATTTAGTGGCGATTACAAGGATTGGCCTTCATTTAAGGACCTATTTATCTCTTCTATTGATAGCAATGATGAATTGCCAGACGTTCATAAGTTACAGTATCTGAAGACCTTACTTAAAGGGGAAGCAGCAAGCTTAATAAAACATGTCTCTATTACTGATTCAAACTATTGCGAAGCTTGGTCCAAACTTGTAAAAAGATTCGATAAGAAAAAACAAATCACTTCTGCTTATATTAAGGCCTTTATAAATCAGCCAGGTTGTTTACAATTGTCAGCGAGTTCTCTTAGACGTCTTTCTGACACATCTGATCAATTGATTCGTGCTATCGATGTTTTGGGAAGTGAAGCCTCTGGTAGGAACCCTTGGCTAATTTATCTAATATTAAACAAACTTGATCCAGATACGCGAAAAGCCTGGGCAGAGGAAACTAAAGAAGAAGAATTTCCGTCCTTCGAAATATTCTTAGACTTCTTGAATACAAGGTGCGATGCCTTAGAAGCATGTGATCCTGTTGCCAAGAAACCCTTGGCCAATCAGTCCATTCGTAATTTACATACAGATACAGTCATGAGATGCACAATGTGCTCACTAGGACATCAGCTGTTCAAATGTCCGCAGTATAAGGCAATGAACACAGCTGCTAGGCGCAATCTAGTTAGCAGCAAATCACTGTGCTTTAATTGTCTTGGCCCAGGTCATTCAGCTCAAAGGTGTAAGTCCAAGGTGCGTTGTCATCATTGTCGGCAATCACATCATTCAAGTTTACATGAAAATGCAAGGGATACAATTTCACAGCGTACTTTATCTATGCAAGTAACAGACGGAGCAACTAGTCGGTCAGCAACTCAATCCAATGGCTTGAACCCAAGCTCATCATCATTTCAACGTTCCATAACTAACACGGTCGGTGACGCACACATTAATTCATTCGCAACCTTCAAAGAAAGGCAGAGGAACCTAGTCATTCTTCCAACTGCACTGGTGTATATTCCTGATGCTGGCGGTGTCTTACAGACCTGTAGGATTCTGTTGGATTCAGGATCGCAGGCGTCATTTATATCAGAGGATTGTGTTCAACGGTTAAGATTACAACGAGACAAAGGCAAGATCACGGTGCATGGTTTATCTTCAGCAAGGACAGCAACAACAAGGGGTAAAATCACTCTGTACTTGTATTCACGGCTTTCATCAGACCATCACCTATCGGTGCATGCACACATACTAAGCAAGCTTACCGCACCACAGCCAGCAAAGACCTTCAATCCCAGTAATTGGGATGTCCTAAAAAATTACCAGTTGGCTGATCCGCACTTCAACCAATCACAGAAAATTGATCTCTTATTGGGAGCAGATCACTTTCTTCAAGTATTACGGGATGGAAATACAAGTATTTCACCGAACTTCCCACCCTTGCAGAATACGATATTTGGATATATCATATCAGGTCCTGTGACACTTCAAGAAGGCTCTCCTTATGTTACGTCCCTACACTCAGACGTGTGTGAGGTAGATTCTACACTACGCAAGTTCTGGGAGCTTGAAGAAGTACCTACAACAATTCAACATTACACTCAGGAGGAAGAACTTTGCGAATCTCTTTTCACTTCTACTCATTATGTAGACCCTATGACCAGGCGGTATGTAGTCAGGTTGCCATTGAAAGAACCTGCGCTGTTGCTAGGGTGTTCACGCTACATTGCAATGTCTTGCTTAAAGGCAATGGAACGGAGATTTCATCATGACCCGCAGCTCCAGGCCGAATATATAAATTTCATGTCAGAATACAAGGTACTCAGACATCTCCCTCACCACGCTGTAGTTAAACCGTCGAGTACAACCACCAAGGTTAGAGTTGTCTTCAATGGCTCAGCACCGACGTCCACAGGAGTATCACTCAATCAAAGACTCCTAGTTGGTCCAAAGGTACAGAGAGACTTGCTTCCCATATTGCTGTCGTTCAGAACTTTTAAGGTAGCTGTCGTTGCTGACATAGAGAAAATGTATCGACAGATATTGGTCGATGAACGTGACAGAAATTACCAGAGGATTCTGTGGCGAAACCATCCAACTGAAGCTTTGCAACATTTGCAGCTTACCACAGTGACATATGGCACATCGCCCGCACCTTTTCTCGCAACACGGTCATTAAAACAATTGACAATTGAGTTCAAGGGACAGTTTCCATTGGCAGAGGCTGCCATTAAAGACAATTTCTATGTAGATGACTTAATGGGTGGAGCGTCGAATGACCATGAGGCCTTCCAATTGTATGACCAACTTACAACTCTACTTGACCAAAGAGGATTCACACTACGTAAGTGGGCCTCCAACTCTACCCAGTTCTTGAATTCTATCACAATGGATAAATGCGAGATTCAGTCAATGAGAATTGATGAGCATCCCGAGTGCATCAAGGTGCTTGGCCTCATGTGGATCCCAACATGTGACTGCTTCACTTTTGATGTATCACTACCAAATCACTCTGACGCAACTAAAATAATAATATTGTCCGAATCAAGTAGGATCTTTGATCCTATAGGACTTATTTCACCAGTGACTGTCACATTTAAAATGCTACTTCAACAATTATGGCTCAAGAATTATCAATGGGATGATGTTTGTAGTGATTTTAGTAATAAATTAAATTAATTAAATTAAAAGTCCTTCGCATCCCTCGATGGACTCCTACGGAGAACAGCAATATGGAATTACATGGCTTCTCTGATGCGTCTGAGTCAGCATATGCGGCTATTATTTATTGCAGAAACATAGACCCAGGAGGCAATGTTACAGTCAACATCATAGCGGCAAGAACAAGAGTGTCACCAATCCAGCAAATATCAATCCCACGACTAGAGCTGTGTGCAGCTGTACTTTTGGCTAACCTCATGGCTTTTGTAAAATCCACACAAAATGTGCAACATCAGTGTTTTGCGTGGACTGACTCAACAGTGGTACTATCGTGGCTTGTCTGCTCATCCTAGAAAATGGAAATGTTTTATTGCTAATCGAACTTCAACAATCTTATCAGTTCTTCCGAGGCAATGTTGGAATCACGTTGCATCAGCCGAAAATCCGGCTGACCTTGCTTCAAGGGGACTCCACGCTTCCGAACTAGTAAAATCAAGTCTTTGGTGGCAAGGACCGGGCTGGCTTAAACATGATTGGAAAAGTGGAATTGACACGAGCGCTACACAACCAGTCAACTTGGATGCAGTAAGCCAAGAAGAAAGGGATCCCTACTTGGAAACCTTCTATTGTGAGATGCCAAATGATATGTTGACTACAGTATTTCAAACATATTCATCGCTAAACAAAATTATACGGCTGTTAGCCAGATGCTTGCAATTCAAGAGAAACTGCAGATCATCTAAGGAGTATAGAGCTTCATGGATTACCTCTGAACGACGTTGCTTGTTATGGGCCCAATCGGATGCATTCGGCAAAGAAATCAATCTCTTAAGGGCAAGGAAACCGATTCAATCGTCAAGTCGTATCTTAACCCTCACTCCATTCCTGGACTCATCAGATGTACTTCGTGTAGGAGGAAGGGTTGAAAATTCAACCTGTTCATATGAAACCAAACACCCATAAATTCTTCCAAGGGACCACATCTTTGTTCGACATCTTATCGCATATATGCACGAGAAACACCTTCATGCGGGGACTTCACTATTACTCAACATTATTCGTCAAAATTACTGGATTCTGTCCTGCAGAGCTGTAATCAAGGGACACATAAAACAATGCGTAATTTGTGTACGACATCAAGCTGTGATGTCTCAACAATTGATGGCCAACTTACCAACCAAACGGGTTGGTGCATATCGAGCCTTTCAAAACGTCGATGTTGATTACGCTGGCCCATTCTCACTTCTCCCACGTCGAGGAAGAGGAGCTCGTACAACAAAGGGTTACCTTGTAGTATTTGTCTGCTTCAGCACACGTGCTCTGCATCTAGAGCTATCAGGAGACCTTACCTCTGAGACCTTCATCGGATGCCTTAAGCGTTTCGCATCAAGACGGGGTATTCCATCTAATCTCTACAGTGATAATGGTACCAATTTTGTGGGGGCAGATCGCAAACTGAAAGAGATTCAACAATTCATATGTTCATTGCATGACAATTCACTAATCTCTAATTTTTTGTCTTCTAACAGCATTTCATGGCACTTTAATCCTCCCTCAGCTCCGCATCTTGCTGGTATCTGGGAAGCCGGAGTTCGTTCTGTCAAGAAGATTCTACGACGAACAATCGGGGAAACAAAGCTGACGTATGAGGAGATGAACACACTCTTGGTCCAAATAGAAGATCTCCTTAATTCCAGACCTCTATCACCAATGAACGACGACATTTCATCGCTCGATGCCTTAACTCCAGCCCACTTTCTCATTGGTCAGCCTCTCACCGCCCTTCCCGAGTCTCCAGGAAATGTATTGCCCATATCCTTGCAAGGACGCTGGCGACTGCTACAACAACTCCACCAACAGTTTTGGAGGCGTTGGCATGTTGAGTACCTCTCAACACTTCAACAACGACCCAAATGGCAGAAAATAGAAGGCAACTTAAAAGTTGGAGATTTAGTCCTTGTTAAGGAGAGCAACCTACCTCCATCACAATGGGTTCTTGGACGAATCACTACTACACACCCTGGTCATGACAATTTGGTACGGGTTGTCACCTTGAGGACTATGCAAGGAGAGTTCAAAAGACCTATCACAAAGTTATGTAAACTTCCAGTCTAGTCGTTAAGATTCCTCTCAACCGGGGGAGTATGTTTAGAATTATATAAACTCATTATTACGTGGCTGTACTGATTAGATTTCAAATTATTCAAACTAACTTTCATTTCATAATGTATCACAGGTTGTTGATCAGTAGTGTAGCTATTACCTAAATATTCAGTTCATTGGATTAATAATTGTTCTCTTTTTTGCACTTTTTTTGTCTTGTAAAACGCAGCTGTTTCGTAAGTTACCGCTTCAAGCTAAAAGATTATATTCACTCTTGTTTGGATCAAGCCACAGTCAACCTGTATACCGTTGAGCAAATAAATCAAGTTTATACTAAGTCTGGATCAAGGTTTTATTTTCACGCAGCTTATTCCACAACACTCATAATGTTCGTAGTAAATAGTTAAATTTTCAAGTTGTGATCTCATTGGATTTGGGATGAGATTTTTTTGATTTTGTTTTAATGTTCATGATGTTCTTGGTAAATAGTTAAGTTTTCAATGGGTTTGAGGACGAGAATTGTTTTTCAACTGAAGTCTGATGTTTTCTGAAAAAATGTCATACATATCTATTATTATAACCTTAATTGCGTAAATTTTTTTTCATCAAAGACATGATTTTGTTTCTTCTCAAATATGACCCATTAACAGTCCTTTAATCCAAAAATAAAACAAGGAAAAATTAAGGGAATACATTTTGAAAAATTCAAGCATAAAGATATATTTGTTATCCTCTTTTTATAATTTTTCTTCAAGGATTGTACTTTTCTCTTTAAAATAACCTAAAGTCAATGTCTTTGTGATAATTAGATCCAAAGTGATAATTTTTTGAAAATACAGAAGAATAAAAATAGGGGAATTTTAAGGATTTCTAAGTCCTTTAATTCAGTCAGCATGCGGCGCAGCACAAAAAGAACAGTTGTATTCTTATCTCATAATTACTTAACTTTCTTCAGCAAAAGAAGAACGAAATTGGTGATGGTCAGATTAAGAATGTACGAATTTTGATCGATTTCATATGGAATGACTCTAATGAGTAGATCGACCATTATTTATAATGACCTAAAAGTTCTTTCGGGCATATAGTTTACTAACTTTTCCAAATTTCGGGGAAGCAGAACTTAATACGGAGTAGTGAAGTGCAGAGTAAAAATCTAATGTGATCAAAATCACTGTCGCTTATCGAGAGTAACTGTCAAAGCATAAAAAATTGACAATATTGCACGTACCTTATTAAACTTTCTAAATGTGGTGGTTATGGTACCAGAAATATGAATATGACAAATGTATACGAAGATCAAAGGCAATCTAGAAAAATTCCTCAAAATTCAACAAATGTAAATAATATATGTAAATAAACAGAATTTCTAGTATAACAATAGATTTAGAGCATGACGTCTGAAAGCGTCAAGAAAGCATACTTGAAACATCTACGGAAGCTGTTTTGTCGCCACTAAAAGGTAATAATAAAGAAACTAAACGTGGTCAAATACTCCGTTCTGTATGTATGGACGGAGACTTATAAATGTATAGAAAAATGAAATGAGGAAGGTTTTGTAAAATATGTTTTATAGCTTTGCAAATAATGTGTCTCATATTGAGAAGTATAATGATTCAAAATCTCATAAGTGTACTAAAATAAGATAAAAAAATCGAAATTGCTGAGATTAAAATTATTATCTTCCTTATTTTGAATAAACTTGCCTTTACATTAATACATACATATATAGGACCTTTTGTAGATTTAATTAAAAGTGTTGCACTTGGATCCAATTATTGTAAAAGATTTGAAATGCAGAAAAAAGAACTGAAGTTGTCAATACAATTTTGTATGATGACTGTATTAAAAACCGTAGAAATATTTTGAAATTACCAAAATTTTCAATACTTAAGTAATAATTAAACTAATGATAGAATCTATGTATTTAATTAGTATACACCTGTATTAATTTGCTTTATGCAGGTATGGTTTTCTTAAGAATAAATTTAAGCCTTATGAAAAGCTTATTGCTGGAAAAAAATTCTGTACAAAAAAATTAAAAATAATGTAATAATAAGTGTAATAAGCACAATAATATGATAAGCATAAAAATTTCAAAAGGGTGTCTCAGAATGTTTTTGAAACTTAAAAATAAAACACCAGAATTAGTTCAAACTCTGCGAAATCAAGGAACAGTTTTTGGAATTTTTTTTTATGAAAAAGAAACATTTGTAAATGCGCACCACCCGCTTCTTTACACTCATTTAGCCTGCGACCAAAATTTTAATTCACTCGTTGGAGCATCATTCTTGGAATAGCGTTGATTTCGTCTATAATTTTTTGCTTTAAAACATTCAAGCTGTTTGGTACTGGGTTGACAACTTTACTTTTTAAGTAACTCCTTTGGAAAAAATAGCAGGCGTCAAATCTATACTCCTCGCTGGCCAGTTTATATCTCCTCGGCCATTAATTACTCCTTCAGGGAATAGATCGTGAAGAGCAACTAACGAGTTATTTGTGTCGTGGAAAGTGGCTCCATCTTGCTAGAAAAATATGTTTCGGTTGTAGCCAATCTGGTTTTGCATTTCTGGAACCAAAAAAGTCCGGATCATATTGCAATATCGATATGAATTAAATGTTTGAGCGCAACCACGGTTAACCTCAAAAAAGGTATGGGCTGATAATTCCTTGACTTGATACGGCATCTACACGACAACCTTTGATGCAATTCCAGCGAATTATCCGAAGCCCAATATCTACAATTTTATTTATTCACGTGCCGTTGGTGTGAAAATTGGATTCATAAGAGAACCATATGTTCGCCGACTCGTTTAGCAGGACCATCGGGCTACATCTTGTGCACAACAATAATTTTGAAAAAGTGAAAATGTAAATCTTTCTGAATAATGCGATGAATCGTGAATTTGTAAAATTTAGAGAAGTTGGGTGCAATTGAAATGACTCTCGTGGATTATCCATAGCAGACTGTCGAACGCTCCTCGACATTCGTGCTCGTTCATGATGTC
Source organism: Dioctria rufipes (assembly GCA_963924295.1). Lineage (NCBI taxonomy): Eukaryota > Metazoa > Arthropoda > Insecta > Diptera > Asilidae > Dioctria > Dioctria rufipes. Next base: position 65,068,698 of record OZ002744.1, on the reverse strand, counting down.
CTTTTACGTCCAGTTGATTTATTCGGCATTGTGTTTCCAGTCTCTTCAAAATTGCGCACCCAATGCCTGATTAACGCTTTTAATTCCGAACGAAAAATTGAAGTTGTGCATAAAGTGCCGAGCGAAATTTATGTAGTTTTAGGAAAAGGGTAAAAATTTGTTTTAAAAGTTAATTACAAAATTCAAAAAGGAACGTGTTGAAAACTATAAAGACAAGGAATAAATGATTAGGGTATTTCAACATTTGTTGAAGATTATATGAATAATTCTTATCAGAATGGGATTTTTTTTCTACTAAATTAGTAATTCTTGGATTAGTCTTTATGAGTCAAACACTTTGTTAATCTAACATGGTGTAATATATAATATAAAACATAAAGAACGTATATCAAATTAAAAAAAAAAATATTTCAGCTATATAAAATGAAAAATAAATAATAATTCAAACACAGTATCTCATTCTTAGAGGATTAGTAAGAGTAATATCTCAGTAAATTTGAATGGTTATTTAGTTATTATTATTTGTTTACATTAATTTACTTCGAAACGAACCATTTAGAACTTGTGATCACTCATGCATTCTCGATGTAAGCCTCTATTAGATCGATTGCAAATTGTCCGTGATCTGTGCACACGCCCAATATTCTTTCTACTACAAATTGCACACACTTTCCCTCTTCATACCGGAAGCTTTCTGACTCCTGCGGCTATTGTACTTGTGTATGTAGAATATGAACATATTTGTTTTTGATCTTGTTCAATGGAGGACTAGAATTTGGCTATGTGATATGAAGATGTTGCTTCTTCATTGTATTTTGCCGCCTTGCATTCCGTTGTACCTCACCTATTTATTTTAGTTAAAAACTCTAACCGAGTCAGACAACGATGATCAGTATTCATATTATACAAGATGTTCGAATTCAAAACCATTCTTTAAGGAATTGAAACGACTTCTTTTTTCCAAAACTTCAGAGATCATCTGTCGTCCAAGTAGGCGTAAATCATAATATCGGATGTGTCCATACACCACATAAATTCGTTATAATTGTGTACTAACAACGGGTTTTTAACGATTTTTTGCCGTTCCCCTCTTTGAATAGCCATTTTTTTTTGGCCACTGCATGTTTTGATAATAGGAATACATTTTTTCTATGTAATTTTTTTCTGTATACGCTGCTAGTAATATTTTATTATCTCGGAAATATTTAGATCTAATTTTTGTTTTAGAGATGATGGAATATATTTTCTGGCGCTGCGTAAAGTTCCGGTCAGAAATTTAAGTTTTTGAAACAAGGATCTTTCTAAGGGAATACTTGTAAAGAAATTGTCGTTTGCAACTACGTGATATCCCTTCATGAAATAATTACCCATGTTCAATAGTTTTTGAATTCCTTTTCTTTTATTTAATTTGCTTCGTTTTTTAGATGTTGTTTAGCTCGACGATAACAAAAAAACCCAAACATTTACGTATGATGCTTTTTTTTGGTAAGTACTACGTCATGCGTGATCTACACTTTATGCATACCAGTGAGTCATGTAAGCTTAGATGCTGATTATGTGTATAATGAAATCTAATTATTTTTATGATCTATGACGGATTGAAATTTTGTTTAAGAAACATAATCAGGACTATTTCGTGGTGATAAATTGTTGTTGCACAGTATGGAAAAATTTCAAAATTAGTTGAAACCTATTTCTTGAAAACAGTTCCAAAATAATGGCAATGGATGTCCTTATCTATGCAATTGTAGCATTTCGCCATTGCACTCTGCATTTATTTGTTGTTTGATTGTTTCTCAGAAATTGCATAGCGATTTGTTTCAGTTTTCAAGTTATCTAAAATGCACACATAAAAAATAAGTTAAAATATGCTCTTGGTTCCGAATTTTTTATTGACATACGTTTTAGACCACGGGTTTCATGAATATCAAACAAGAATTATATTGAGTATCCTCATTTACACTAATTTCATGAAAATTATCAAATGAGTCATTGTCACTGTCATTAACATTGCCATCAAATTGCAAATCATTTTCACTGTAACTACTAATAATTTGACGTGGGTGCCGAGCACTCAGTTCAAAAGAATTGAAGAAATCTATCCAAAAGAATTGAAGAAAATCCAATACTGGATATGATGCTAGACAGAATGGTTGTTGAGCACAATCTCCGTTTGCCCTTCAAGATCATAATACCAGATATGGAAGAAATTGATACAAATCTAGCAAATCAATCGCTAATCTGGTACACCGACGGGTCTAAAACCGAGGAAGGAGTAGGAATATATCGCGTTAGGCCAAGAGCTAACATTTATCAAAGCCTAGAAAATACGCCTCAATATTTCGGGCAGCGGTTTATGCCATGACTAGGTGTGCATAAGAAAACCTCAGCCGGACCTACACTAATAAAAATATTTATATCCTTACAGATAGCCAAGCGGCTTTAAAAACCATCTCATCACCTGAGATCAAAACGAAGTTAATGTGGGAATCCATCCAAGCATTAACGGATCCTTGTACATGCAACCACCTAACACTTCAGTGGGTACCAGGATATTCGGGAATTGATGGGAATGAAAATGCAGACTTACTTGCCAAAAAAGGAGCATCCATACCCCTCAGAGGACCAGAACCCTTTTGCGTTATTTCCTACAATACCGTGAAGCTTACCATGCAAAACTGAATCTGGAACCAGATGAACCAGAGATCGACTTCATTAACAGGATCCAGACTAGCCAAAAGTTTTATATAAAGACCTTTCTCAAAGAAGAGCCTAGATCTTTTAGACTAATTATTTAGAAATCAACTCAGAATCATTATAGGAGTCCTAACCGGACACTGTAAACTCAACAAACACATGCATCGGATAGCCATCTCATCCACCGATATGTGTAGACTATGTCTCGAAGAGGATGAAACATGGGAGTACGTGTTGTGTGAATACGAAGCCATTGTGCAATGTAGATTCCAGGCCTTTGGCTCATACTTCGTAAAGCCTGCCGACTTCGAAGAAATCTTTCCCAAAAAAAATACTGCTCTTCCTGGGAAGAGTGGGCTTCCTGGAGGAACTGTAATGCAGGCGGTGGATAATAAGCCCATTGTTTTGTAATGTAGCTGCAATCGATAACTACAGCTATATTACGGCATTTAGGTGGACAGTGTAGCGGTATGAAAAAAAGATATGTGTGCTTATGTTTAATGCTGTATTTATTAAATAATTCTAATGTGAAACACTTCAATTTATAAATTCACTACAAATTAATTTTTTCACTCATTTAATTGTTCGATTGCATATGTAGTTATTATGCCGTATTTTGGCATATATTTAACTAAATGCAATTTGTAGCTTTTTCTAGTTTTACGCGTTATACACTTATTTTAATTCACTTTTTTTAATTTTTATGCAAGAAACTTATTTACTAAATTAATTGACACAATACTTATCTGTAGAATACAAGAACCCAAAAAACTTCCTGTCCTCTGCCAACACCCACTGCACACAAATTTTAAGCATGTAAAAATATTGTACCTTTTTTATGGCACGTTTTATTTTATGCTATTTGCTGAAAACTAAAAAAAAAAAATATTATCTGCTGAGAAAAACTTACACTTGTGATCGCTGTCGAAAAACTGAGAAAAACTTGGTTGAAATTATACTGGTGATCGCTGTCGAAAAACTGAGAGAGATCTTAGAAATTGCCCCCTTTTTATAGGCTCTAAGCGGCCATTTTGACATATGTTCCACAAGAAAAATGCAAATTAAGCATATTTTTTTACTTTGCTTGACTTATATACTTATGTCAAAATGTGCCAATTTCCTTCAACTAATTTATTTTAAATTATCCATGAATTTTCGTAGTTTATTTTATTAAATATTTTAACGTTTCTGAAATTTATCAAGATGGCGGCTTCCTGCCATATTATGACAATTTCCAATGTGGAACGCAAATATTTCTCATTTTTCTTGCATCTCGTTTTCGCATCTTTCTCTTTCCCACTTATTATGGGAATTTAATTTACCTTTTTTCGCAAATATTTGCTTACCTGGTAACTTTCGCGGTTTTTAAGTATTACCAACAGGTAGCGCGTAGCCAACTTCGTATAATTGACTTTCTCGCGAGTCAATTTGACAGTCGCGATCGCGATATTTTTATGTGAAAGTGCCGTGTTGTTTTGTGTGTTTTTCTCGGCCAATTATGGATTAATTATCCAGGTAAGTATCTTTTATCACTATTTAAGTGTTTATTTTTAATTATGTGTCAGTTCCAGCATGAACAATTTGCAAGAAATATGCAAATTATGCAAAATTGTTCATGTTGGCAAAGTGATTTTTGAAATGTCAACAATAGTACAAATTGTTGCATTTCACTAATTATAATGCATGTACGTGTTGCAAGTTTTTATGTTTTGCATATTTAAACATATTTGCATGTTTTGCAAATGTTTATTATGCAGAGCATATGAATTCTGCGACGAAATTTCAATATTTATATTTGCATCTGTTTGTTGTTGTACTGCCAAGAAATTGGTTTCTTGGCAGTTTTGCATGTAATTTGCTTGTACTTGTTGTTTTTTGTATACTACTTTGTTTAATTAGTTACTTCATCTAATATCTATGTCTAATTTTTATTTCAGATGCGTTTCTGACATGGAGGACCTACATGCAGAGGTAACTGGAGGAATCGAAAGAAATTGAGGGAAGTATGAAATATTTAGTAGATTTGTTTTAATGTTTTTATTATTATTTCAGGTGTGCTCAACACCCATGATGGCTGCAGTACAAAGGCCACTCGCCACGCTATATAAATCTAACAAAAAAAAAGCAAAAATCATCAGGCTCACTACAGCTGCGAACACTTACGCCTAAATAGTTTATCAGTTCCACTACTTCTGAATCATCCATAACGGATAATAACAGATAAGACCTATATGCTATAATACTATCACAAACCTAGTACACCGTAAAAAAACATGAACTAACTTTGTGGAAAATTACTATGGTTATAATAGTCACTACCACTTAAAATGTATGTATATACACATAATCATTAAGAAATTAAATACTTTTTACGTAATCTGCAAACTTCCTATTTTTAATTGGAAAAATAAGTAAAGTAAATAATTTTTTAGATAATTTATGTGATTTTACATTTAATTACACAAACATTTTGTATCGTACTGTCAATTTGTGCAAAATTACATACAGTACTGTGATTTTACATTTAATCATACAAAACTTTTGTATCGTACTGTAAATTTCCGTGAAATTCCATACAATACTGTAATTTGCATTGAATTCTCCATATATAAAAAGGAAATTTCAATAAAACATAAGTAATGAATTTTGCATTTATCTCTATTCTTTCCTTCAGTACTCTGTTCATACTCATACGTTTATCAGGATATGTTGCTATGCTATGAATCATTGTACGGGAAATTGTATCAGTATGTGGTCGCCGATCAGTGTATAGTTTGATTTTGTGTAGTGCAGTTGGTGATGGATTAATATTCATAAAACATGTAAAAAAATGTTACTAGTTTCGATCCTAACAGTTACCTTAAAAACCTTTTAAAAATCAAAAAATATTTATAGATACGCAGCATTTTTATAATTGAATTTCGCTAAAAAAAAATTAATCATGGAAATACTGCATACCTACAAATATTTTTCACTTGTTTATGTATGTAATTTATTAATTTCCGGACGAAACATTACATTGGCAATTGAAATAAATTTCATAAATTTTGGTAAATTCACATATTGTGTACTTCACATACGGAATTGAAGAAGTCATAAATAATGTCAAATCACATTAAACTTATGTAACTTAGTTCCACAGCATGATGTAACTTTACATATCCCGTTTTACATCGGAAATTGAAAAATGGGTAAACAATGAAAAATAACATACAATTTATGTAACTAAGTTCCACGGCATGATGTAAATTCACATATCGCATTTTATATCGGAAATTGAAAAATGCGTAGACAATGTAAAATTACATACAGTGTGAAATTGCTTTACATAAGGTTATGCTGTGCGCATAAAGTTATGTAAATTTCCGCTACCATTGTTGGCAATTTGTTGCCTATTATAGTAGCGGAATTTTCAATAGATATTTTTTACGGTGTACAAGTGAAATTAATTTTCTAACTTCTGCCGTAGTAAGAGGAATTCGCACTTAGCATATTTATTATATTTATCATGGCCATTAAATTAAAATATGTCCAGCGAAGCTGCTGTCCTGTGTAACGGTTCATACTACTAAACTAAACAAGCCAGCCAAGCTTTTGACATCTGTCATGTCTCCCCACTAGCTGTGTTTGGCGCGTAATGGTATAAACTAAAACGAAAAACATTCGGAGACACCCTTTACATTGTCTTTCTCTCTGAAATACGAATTTTTTACTTGAAGTTCAGGCTCCATAATTTCTTTTTCGTACATCAGATATATTTTGTTAGTTGATAAAAATGCGTATTGGCTTAGAGCAAGTCTCTACCACGATTTTCCGTCGGTGTTGTACCTGAAGGCAAATCAACTACACACTTTCTGGATATTTACCTTTTCAATATTTAATATTCCCTAAAATGAAGCTCGGCACACTCTTTTTAATTTTCCAAGATGATCTCATATGTGATAAAAAATGTACGTGCTGTAGGTTTTCCTCCTTTACGCCGATCGGTATCGGCTCGACTAGGTCTTCTGATGAAGTTTACAAAATGGAATCTTGAGCGAATTTTTTACGTGATTCATAAAAGATTTGTGAACACATTAAGCCATGAGTTGCTTTATTGTGCTACATTTTAATGTATGTACCTTCAATTGCACAACCAGGGAGCCAGGGTCTCGGGGTCATGACCCTCCTAAATTTGAAGTAAAAAATATTTAATTAATTGATTTATTTGAAAATAATATATTTTTTATTTTATGTTTTTTTTTTATTTATATAATTCAACTTGAAAAAAAAAAATTTATTCGAAACTTAAAAAAACAGAAATTTATTTCAATGAATATTATTTTATGCATGTGTGATAAGAAGTATTTTACCAAAGGCGATATATTCATAGATACTCAACAGAGATTCGCAAGGTTTTATTAAAATCAATTTTCAACTTCCCGCGATTGGTTTTTTCAATATTGGCACCGACGTAAGAATAATTTTAACACAAAAAATTATACCCGCATGAAAAAGCATATCGAGCAATCCATATTATATATGTCAGTGTGTAAAACTGAGACAAGTTTGGTTTGAATGACTTCTGCAGTTAGATTGCACCCGGAAGTACTATTCTATTAAAAAATGACTTTTTGTATTTGGGCGTCTTTGGCATTATTTTCGAGAATATAGGAATTATTTAAAATTACTTATTCGAAAAGACGGTGCAATACTATAATTGAATTTTAACATGATGTACCGAGGTACTGTCTCTGTCAGTTTACTGGGTTTAAGGCCAAAATTAAAATACTATTTAGAAATCTAGAGAGTGTACTATGTGTTTCGATCAGCAGCACAGGGAGATCTCATCAGGACAGAAATGGAACTCTGCTACTGTATGCTGTCCACACTACAATGAACTAAGATACCCAAGCGGGTGGTAGTAGCCATATATGAATCATTAAAAAGAAATGGGATTTATTCACTTTTAAATGATTTCTGGACAGCCCATTCTAATTAATTTGAATTAATTTAATTTCGTTGGTTGTTTACTCCATGTTTTCCGAAAGTACTCCACTTTGGCAGCAAATTGTACTACTGTTGAAATTTTTCAAACGACAGCGCTGTATGCGGTCTACTTACGTTTGTGAAACATATGGTAAGTGCGCTCATCGTCGCCAGCCGGCTCAACAGAGAGTGTGCTAGTTAATTTAATTAAAATGACGATACTCAAATAAATACTAAATTAAAGTAATTCTAAAATGGCAAACGCCAACTGCTTTTTACTTGAAATATCGGATCAATGTCAATGACAATAAAATATTGTACTTATTCTTTATATTCAACCGGAAGGAGATTAGGCTAAAAATTACAGCAGGTGGCTTAATAAAATGTATCACTGAATTACTGAACATAGAAAGCATAATTATGTGGAATTCGATGAGCATTAGCAATTTAATTTATTAATTTAGATGTCATTCATGTATGGAGACTAGAATAGTTAATTTGGTTAAAATATTAGTCAATTACTTCCTTGGGTACTGTATATGTATGATACATAAATACGAATATATTGAACCTATCTAGCCTACAGGAAAAAAATCCATTTGAGCAAGAATGAACCGTTGTTAAGCACCCATAAAGCAGGGGATAAAATAAACCACTATGAACTAAAAGAAAGCACAAATAATAGACCTCCTGGATAATAATCAAGCCTTCCATGGGGAGAATTCGAGGTCCACTTTTTGATAAGGATTCCAATCACGTAACTCTTTTAATTTAGCTCACACCGCACGAGAGTGGTGTGCACAGAAACTATAGAGCAACTCTGAAGACAGAACTAAAATACATAATACCTAACGAGTAAGTCTGTCTGTCTGTTTGTATGGTTTTTTGTTGAACGTTTTTCGTTACAGACATGTCGTCGTTGTCGTCGTCCTCCAATTTTCCTTTTCTTTCTATTAGCGCAAAAACCTTTCAGCCGAACCAATGATAACAAGACCAACTTCTTTAGCCATTCCCTCTTGATAGGTTTTATGTGCCGGACAATTTTCCCTTAGAGGAAAAGAAACCGGCACACAAAACTTCAGCAATAGTTTATTTATTCACTTCACCTTTACCTTAATTGCATTAGAAACCAAGAACAAGCTCGCTACAAAATTAAGTCCATTGATATGCACACTCCATCGAATGCTGTCGGAGAAAGAAACTAGAGGCAACTCGAAGCTTTTCTGTCTACACCTTCCTTCCGGTAGATGCTTAATTGAGAAGTCAATACAAAGACTCATTACAAATAAATTTCATTACAAATCATAATTCATTTAATATGGAGACAGGAGACAGGTCTAAAGGCTGCCGAGTGTACATAAATACTCAAGGAAAACTCGTTGAGGCACTCCAAACACCTTCAACACCCGAAAATCCTTCAAAGTCGCTGCTTTTGGGGGAACTGAAAGATGAATCTTAATGAGCTCCCAGTCAGCCAGGAGTGTGAAACCGGCATGGGGGACGAGATGAATGTAATCATTATAATTATCACAAAAGATACAATAATTCCTCCTATCTACCCTGCCTTGTCTTCATATATGATGAAAACTCTGAGGAAAATTCGGGGAAATATGATTTGCTAGAACCTCGATCCGACGAGACTGTCCTCGTACGTATGCCAGGGAAGTGGAAGCTAAAAGCAAAGAGGATAATAACTTCTTGTATGGGCTGAGTAAGCGTATAAGGAAAGAAAAGGATCAGGATAAATTGAGTTATGACTACGATGGCTCTTAACGAATTTATCTTTAGACATTATTTTCTAGGTACGTACACACACGCAAGTATATACCACATATATCAGCGTACAACAAATATTGTGTTCATGTGACAAAAGTGTTTTCATGCCTCGTGGATGGTGTCTGATGGCATTTAATTATAAAAAAAATCTTTGCAACAAGAAACTATTAAATCTGTCAACTCCATTCTAACTTTGATAAGGTGGGTAACTCTGTTATCTCAGGAAAATTATGCGATTACAAGGATGATGATCAGAAGTAACATGAGAAGTTGACTAGAATCGTGTGCATGGATGAGAGTTAGCATGACAAGGGTGATTTACTTTTTCATAGTCATTAAAGGTTCAAAGATAAGACTTGATTGGTTTTGACTCTTATTCTCTTTTTATTTTTTTTTACTTTCTCACATTTCGGAATTGAATAAAATCAGATAATGAATATGACCAAAGTTATCTGTTGTTAAGTAATGAGTCATAGAATATATGATATACACACTCACTACTAATATGCATAATAACTAGAAAATTTGAATCCCAAATAGTATATGTGATACCAACTTAAGGTATGTATGACTTAATTATTTAATTTAGCAATTAAAATTAAAAATCCTTTATATCTCCCAGAAGCGCACCGATGAAATATAAGAAAATTGAAATTTTAAAACAATATGCAAAGTATTTATTGAGGTTACCATTCAATTGAAACTGAATCAAAATTTTCACATTGGGAAAATGTAAGTTATTTTGTAATTTTTCTGCCAGTTTCAGACAGTACACGTCGACATTTATAATCGCCACCAATTATAATTTTGTACGGTCTTAGATTTCAGAAATTACAAATTCAGCAGTTAGAAGTTTCAGATGAATACAGGGGGCGATTTTAGAGTTCTATTTTCCGACCACTCTTTGGACTGGTGACACCTATGGCCTCCCTCCAAAGCCAAATTCTGGATGCGCTACTGATATCTGCAGAAGCCCAAAGGATATTTATAAAGTCCGTCAAAATCTGTGTTGTTTAAAACGTTTATGATTTCAGTTTTTATTAATATACTGATTTGAAAACTAGTAGCCCTATGTCTTCCCCCTCAGGACAGGCACCTAAACATAAAATGCAGCTGATCTTCCTCTTCATTTAAATTGCCACAGGACACATCCTATTGCCGCGATTGATCACCCAAGAGGATTGACAGGCCAAGGTTATACTGCTCGTAACGACATGGTTTGAGTGGATCTGTTATGACAGACACCATAATACTATATCGTCGGTGACACTGTATAGTCGCGAGACTAACAATGTCACTATAGGCCAAAACACAGTGAGAGCGACACAACAATAATGGCGATTTAGTTGAAGACAATATCTCAATTAAAACACAGTATACGCGACGCGACAAGTGTCTTTGGCAACTGTAATTGTTTTGTTTGTTGTGAAAGAAATACCATCAAGGTAAAAATTAAGAAAAATCTTTTAAGATGAATGGATGGATGCTCGGGCTATCGGCCTCTGTTCTATACAAAAATACACCGCCAATTAACAATTAGCTTGAGGTATAATGTTAAAAATAGTTCTGAATTCAAGAAGCGAGTTAATAGCTTCCAACATGATTCCATCAAGAGTATGGTGTTATTAGTGATGTGATATCACATTTTACTAACATTCCCACCCGTCCTTACTTACATATTATTGAATAGAAGTGGGAGGAGATTTCCGATGTCACAAATATACCAAGAAATAAGATCATGGAAATCTTACAATTCTGCAGCATTGAATGTAATTACTTGTAATTCGATGGCAAATTATGCAGACAGATTTTCGGAATGCCAATGGGTAACCCTCTCTCTCCCATCATGGCAGAAATTGTCATGGAAGTGTTGTTGGATAGCACTATGACAAAATTTCCATATCAACCAAAAATTCTGGTTAAGTATGTTGACGATGTCTTTACTATATTGCCACGGTAACATATTCCGGTTACATTAAATATATTCAACAGTTTTCACAGGAAACTGTAATTCACTGTACAAATTGAATCGGATGGTAAGACTCCTTACCTTAGAGTATTAACAAAACGAAAAAACATTACAGATTGATATCAGTAACGTGTAGTTCATCAGGAAGATTGCTGAAATACTACTTTTATCATCCAAAATACCAGAAAATCAATACAGCTAAAAATCCCGTCGATAGAATACTAGGATTAAGCGACAGTTGCTTCCATTAACGTCAGATTAAATATTTAATTTGCCAGCTAAGCATCTAAATAATAATGGCACCGAAACAACAACTGACACCACAACACAACACGATACAGACAAAATATATCGAAGTGTCAGATATATCCCAGGTCTACCCGCAGAACTCGAAAAGGTGGTTACTGAAAAAAATGACCAGATAGATCTGTCCGGCCTTTACAGCTGACAAAACCATCAGGCATTGTTTCATTCGGGTAAAAGATAGGTAGTTCATCCATTATTAGGGCTTGTTCCCACCACACGTGTGTATACTACAATCACAAAACATTCTCTCATATGATAACAAAAATACGACAAATTACACAATGTGCGTGCTGTTTTATCTTCTTAAACGTGAGATTTACATATTGTGGTCTCAAATGTGTTTTTATTCTTTTTTCTGTGTATATGTTAATTATTTATAGGTTTTTATACCCCAGATTAAATTTATAGGGTATATTAAGTTTTTCTTTCCGTTTGTAACGCAGAGATGTAATGCTAGTAGAGAGAAAGGGCTGCACACCCACGCATAATATTAAAAGTTATTTTGATTTTTGCATGTCCGTCCGTCTGTCCATGAGCACGGTAACTTGAGACTGTATTCAGTTAGAGAGCTGAAATTTTGTACACGCACTTTACAAAAAAAAAAGTAAAATTAAGTTCGAAAATAAGATAAATAGGGCAACTCTTACATGGGGTTGCCATTCAAAAATTTCGTTTTCCATGCTATATATTGGGACACTGCCTGAGAGCGCGTCGACATAGAGAGCTGAAATTTGGTACGTGGTGTTTCATACTAATAGCAAAAAAAAAGAAGAAGATGCAAGAATCAAAATTTTTCAATGGGTGACCATAAGGAATTTCATACGGGCATTTATCTAGGTTATCATTTTGTCTTAGACCAATTCTAGCTTGTTTACTTGTTTATTTGTTGTTCTTTATTTAAATGTCTTTTGGTAAGTAATACAGATATTGTATGTATTGGGAAAGGCTTACTATAGTTACTTTATAGATATGACCACGTAACGACCTCTACTAGATGCCTGCTGTTTGTTCTGCTGTCATTTGGCAGCAGCCTTCTCCTTTTCCTGTCATATGCAGACCACAATTGTCTCACAATACGGCAGGTATCCCTGCTGGTCCACCGAAGGCTTGCCTTTTGATAGGCGCCCCTGATGATTTCCTTTTTGATTGCTCCTATTCTGACACTCACAAAAACTACCGCTGCGGAGCTATCCAATTCGGGGCCTTTTTTGGCCAACTCATCAGCCATCTGGTTGCCTGGGATATCCTTATGGACAGGTATCCAGCATAGGGTCACCCTTTGCCTTCTAGCCAATAATTCAAGGCCAGTCTTGCATAACTGCGCCAATTTTGATTTTACCAGCACAGCATCCAGCGCCATGATGGCTACCTGGCTATCAGTATATATGCATATATGCCGTGAGGGCGCTGTGCGCATAGATACCAATGTTGCCGCCTGATAAAACGCTGCGAGTTCTGCCAGAAAAATACTGCATTTGTCAGGCAGTCTGTAAGAGTCGTGCCACTGTAGATCTCTGGAGTAACCTACAGCGCCTTTGCCCGCACTTGTCTTGGAACCATTCGTAAAAATAGAAAGATAGGATGCTACGACCATCTCTTTCCTATCCCAGTCACAGTGTGCATGTTTTTATCTTGTCTGACTCTTGACTATAAAATAGTCTGAACTCTCTTAGGCCCAACCTTGAACCTTGGCCCCACGGACCCACGGCTCCTGGAGTAGGGCCACATCTCTGTCCTCTTTATTTAGGAGCAGCATCGAATTGGCTGACGCAGCCTTACTGTGATGGAGGTAGATTTGCACCACCTTCATCCACAGTACCTGCGCCTTTCTCTCCGCAGGTTTTATTCCTCCTAAATGGCTTCAGGAAACTTCTCCCATGGCGAAATGGAGCTGCTCTTGAGTCTTCTTGATCATGGCCACCGAGTTCTCGGCCAACAATACCACGATTGCTTTTATCAATCTCCATGTTAAGAATCACCACACAATCTATTAGCCTGCTTGGACCAGCTCAGACTACTACGCTCTTTCTCCGTCAAAGATTCAGCTACTTTTCCATAGAGCACTCGAAGCATGTGCTTTGCGCTTTGAAACATACGCTTCCGGCGCAAGCCCTCGTGCATTCCCTTTACCTTCTTTCTTCTTTTACTTTCTGTCTTGACGTTAGTCTCAGGCACGGCAACCAAACGCTCCTCCGTATCAGTTGACATCGACTCATATTCCTGAGACCTGAGCTCAAGCCTCAAGCCTCTCGATAGTGCCAGTCTCTACTGAGGCTTCCACTATCTCCTTTTCGATACTTTAAAGGGGCACAACGAGGAACAGAAATCGCCCTTGGCAGAAATTCGCAGTACCAAGGGAAGGCTAAATTAAAACTGGAAGTCGCCAGGTATTCAGAGTTCGTATACTAGAGATTGAGCAACCCCTTAGCCACGCGCCCCTCGGTGTGTGCTGTTCCACCTTGGTTGGGGTTCAGATTAGGTTTTAACCGCTTAATCAGTGTCAAGCGCGCTGAATAGCGGTTACCACCTCGCACTACGTGGAAGTACCTGACCAAAATGCTGGCATCTTCACTTCACCTACCACTGGGCTAACAGTATAACGATCGGGATTCATTCTTCACAAAGAAGATAACTCTGTTTGATGGCAACAGAAAGCGAGGTAACGTGTAAGTTAAAAATGCATTACAGTTTTCAGCAGGCATTCAAATTCTTTTTAGCGCTCCGTAGAATAAAGGGAAAGATGGAAATCTTACAAGATGGTTCATGCGTCGGTCCATCCGTTCGTCTGTTTGTCAAAGACGTTTTTCTCGTAGGAATGTGAAATGTGGCAGAATTTTAGTTTTTTGTTATCCGCACATATTTTAACATATTTATGTATTTCTTTATGTATTTATATTTTTATATTTATATATTTTTTATTTTTAATGGGTGTGGGTTGGGCTCCCTGAAAATTAACTTTGTGTGGAGTATCGTTTAACTAACATACTTTTCAGGGTTCCTAAACCAAAACTCAAAATTTTTGATGAATTGGTTATTAAGTCTAAAATGTGCGAAAAGATACCATCCCCGCCTGATCTGCAAGCTTTGGAAAGCTAATATATTTTCAGGGTTAGTAGGCATTGAAGCATACATAACAGTAAAACTGCCGCTTTTATTCATATGTCTCATAGTTGCTTGAAAAAAATATTTTTGTTTTAACTAATATAAGACAAGACTTAAAAAATAAGCCCAACTTTGATAAAATTACTCTTTGAATATTATGCAGTTATCACAGGCAAATTTGGATTAGGTTTAAATAAAGGTACATAAATTCGGTCGATTGACTGTTCGATAAAATTCTGGTACAGAGCCCTGATTAAATCGTTCTTAATCGAATTAGTTTTATATATAATGACAAAATTATTGCTACTGAGCTCTAGCTATTGGGTTTTAGACATGAAATTGACAAAACAAATTGTAGTTTCTTAGCTACGTTAATATTATATCCGTTATCCGCGAAAACGATTATTTGCTTCTCTATACAGTTGCTCGGTTATGTTATTGCAAATATTTGTTTATCAAGAATACTTTCCGCAATCAAGTTAAAATTTATTTGTTTATTTGTTTGTTTGTATTTCCATAATTACACTCTCAAACCTATAAAACTGAACATATAGCTGAGTTGTATACTATATACCTGTCTTCTTGTGATTCCTCCCTTATTCTTATGAGAAAATTGCAGTACCAGATCCTCATTATATATTTTCATTATGTTTCAGTACTACAAGATCGTCCTCTGTAATTTTCTCGAATTGTTATGTATTATAACTATTTCAGCGTCGTCGGTATATAGTAACACCTTCAATTCCAAACCTCCAACTTTTATCCAGAGCCATCTTATCCATTAGGCATAGTAGGCAGTTTATCTAGGTCGGGCGAACTTACAAAGGACCTACGAGAATCTGCTAATGAATTTTAAATAGAAATTATTGATGTGACTTCAAAACGAAAACAAAAAATGGAAAATAATTTTTAATAATGTTATAAAGAACAGCAAAGAACAAGTATTTGAAAGATGATTTTATCATTTGGGTAATTTTACGTTCTTTCATTTTTTGTATTTCACTTGTTATCTCAGTCGCACTAGGATAATGATTAGTTAAGTAACGGGTTTTCCAATAACAGGTGTTATTTTTATATTCAAAGAAAAATGCCATTTTTTAAGATAAATGACCGGATCTTTATTTCATTATAAAGAGGAAGGTATGCCGTTAATAACGCAAAATAACATCAGCCAAATGACCACCACGACCACGCCTACAGGTCCATATCCTTTTAATGAAATTTTCCATAACCAAATCGCAAAGTGGCTGCCCTATGTCCTCGATAGCCTCACGAATTCCATCTTTGAGGTCTTGAATCGACGCTGGTCTGTTGGCGTAGACCTTCTCTTTCACGTGGCCCCAAAGGAAGAAGTCGCAAGGTGTTAAGTCACAAGATCTCGGTTGCCAATTGTGATCACCTCTTCGAGTGATAACACGGTCCGGAAACTTTTCCCGTAAAAGATCAATGGTTTCGTTGCTTGTATGGCACGTAGCGCCGTCTTGTTGAAAGTAAACGTTGTCCAGATCAATACCATCCAATTCCGGCCATAAAAAATCATTAATCATCTGTCGATAGCGCAATCCATTCACCGTAACTGTTGCTTCAGCTTTATTTTCGAAAAAGTAAGGTCCAACGACCCCGCGGGACCATAAACCGCACCAAACAGTCACACGTTGAGGATAGAGAGGCTTTTCAACAATAACTCTTGGGTTTTCCGAGCCCCAGATGCGACAATTTTGCTTGTTGACGAAGCCATCGAGGTGGAAATGGGCCTCATCACTCAAGATGAGTTTTCAATGGAATTCCGGATCATTTTCATGCATTTCAAGTACCCAATCAGCAAAGACTGGACGTTGTCGATGATCGGCCGGCTTGGGTAAGCCTTAAGGCCCAAATCTTCATGCAAAATATGGATGTAATGACGTAATGACGTTTGTGGAATGCCTAATTCCAAAGAACGACGAGGAATGGACAAACCTGGGTTTTCTTCAACACCTTCGGCTACAGTAGCAATATTCTCGGCTGTTCTTGAGTGTCGTGCACGTGTTTTATTCTTCACATCACTAACTTGTCCCGACAGCTCGAATTTTTCTACCAATTTCTGTAGTGCGGTCCAACAAGGTGCATCACGACGACCCAAAAATGTTCGATATTTACGAACCGTCTCTGCCACATTTTAATAATTTCAATGCGTTGTTGAATCGTGTACCGTTCCATTTTTATTAATGGCGTAGTTTCTACTTGCCAAATGTCATAAAATGATAGCTCCAAAAGTGACATCTACCGAAATAGAGGGCTAATTAAAATAACACCTCTTATTGGAAAACCCTTTACTTTTTACCCATTCATGCAAAACACAAATGAATATTTCTTTCTTTCTTCAAAACGAGAAATTTTTCCAATTTTGCTCTCCTGTTTCTTAACTTCATATTATGTGAATTTGACAACACAAGTTTCACACAGAATGAGGGCTTCTTTCTTAGAACATATATCAAACAGGAACGCGGGTATCGTATAAAATTTGTGCACATGAATGGAACTTTCTTCCCCTCATAATATATCGAATTGGACGATATTAACAAAGGACGGATAATGCAGAGAAAATGAGATGCAAGTTCAAAAATGACAAGTAACAATTGAAACTAACGATGATAAAGCAATGACAGCGCGTAAAAATTGCAACAAATTTGCACGCTTATTAAAATAACATGACTGTTTCTTCATAATTTCTGCTTTGCTATATGCTCTAAGATTTCCTGTTTCAAGAGTAAACAATAAATATGGTGACGTAACGAAAAATTTTCTCAGCGATATTAAAGACGAAATTATTGAAATTATGGTTAATTTCAAATAATCACAATTTGATAGATGCTATTATTAATAATTAATGGAGTCTCAGAAGTTTGCCGACTACCATGCTCAACATGCTGCACGAAGAAAACAGTCTCGTCTGTTTTTTTATTTCAACAAGAGTATAGATGGTGATGCTCACTCAGTAAGTACAGAATAATTACAATAATTAAATAAGTGGATTATTTTGTTATTTTGGCAATATGCCCCTTTTGTGAGGTGTAAAATAAAAGAAAATATTGTAGTTGGTAAATGCGTATATTAATTTTAAATAAACGAAAGAAAAAATTGTCCACAAATTGATAGGGCCTATGAATGCAACATTATGCAAAAATGTCTGGGGTCTACGAGGACCCTAAGACGGCCCTACTTTTTGTATGTTATGCATATCATAAAAACAGGAGTGGACTTAATAGACAAGGATTCTTTCTGT
This sequence comes from Dioctria rufipes, assembly GCA_963924295.1. Taxonomy (NCBI): domain Eukaryota; kingdom Metazoa; phylum Arthropoda; class Insecta; order Diptera; family Asilidae; genus Dioctria; species Dioctria rufipes. Next base: position 65,050,615 of record OZ002744.1, on the reverse strand, counting down.
CCAAATTTGAGCAATTTTGCGGAAAATTTACGCATAGCGACCTTGTTAGATTGTGACCACTCATTATGTGTTTAGCGTTTTTTTATACCTAGGCTTTCGTAACTCCGTGCACTGTATCATAAGTATAAGATCTACAACAATACAACGAGAAGGAAATAGTTGATCTCTTCCAAAAAGACTAACAATAAATAATATACAATCAGGTCGAACGAGTATAACAAACCGAAGTGTAAACTGTCAAGGGCAAATCAGACAAAGCTAAATCTTTATTTTTCCCCTATCGATATGTGAGGGCAATAGCGCTCCAATGATCCGAAATTCATTAATAAGATGAACTCGCTGTACATGCGCAAATATCATCTAGACCTGAATTTCATATCACAATTTTTGCTGACTTAGATAAAAGCGAGTTGGGTACGATTGACCGCAAGCTAAAAACTCGCTTTTAAAATCTGGCATGTAAAAATCCTGTTACTATAGGGTAAAAGTCAAATAGTTGCCTCATTTTTAAGAAAAGCTCTATCATTAAAAAATATGTACTTAGTAAGAATAATGCAATATGTATATCAAAACATAGGTCTTTGATTTTTTTTAGTAGACAATTTTTGTAAACATTATTAATATTGGTTTGGAGTAAATCCTGCTTTATTTGATCTCTCAGAAAAGGGATAGTTGCCTACAGGAGCGGATAATAAGCTAACGTTAAAAATGCTTCGGCAATACTTGCCTCGTGCGGGGACAGACCCCTCACTTTGATTCTTTTAGATAGAAACAAATTGAATCAGATTTATTATTTATTAAGATCCTTTATTAAGTACTAATCACAATCGTAATCAACATTATGAAAAACTATAAAAATACAACAAAAATAACATCCAAACTGTAAGTTAGGTAAGTTATTAGTATAATATTGTTATTTATCTTAAAGATAGAACAATATGACAATCAACTTTGGCATTATCATTAATTATCACCAGAAGCCAGGGTTTTCAACTTTCCATATCTCATACAATGGTTTTTGAATGCTGTACAAAATTCATGCAACCACATTTGACATACTCAAATTTAATCCAATCTGATTTCGATTTAGTAAAATTGTATATCTCAAAACATTCTGTGCAATAATCTTCAACAGCAAATTTTTCATTCGTATTTTCTATTTTTGAATTAGCGTTTTTAATTTTTAATATCTTTATAGTGTCTCTCGTCCTTTTTCCCTTAGATTGGTAGTCCTTCGGTGGCTTTTCCTTTAGATATTTTTGAACCTTTAACATTTTCTTCATTTTCATTGTCAGAAATGTAAAAATGCATTCTTCTCTTCCTTAAAGCTTCTCCTTTATTCAGTTTAATAAAATCTCTATTATCGGATTCAGCTTTACTGCTGGTAATCTCGATATATTTTTTGGTCTTTTCTCTTTATGCGGTTACCCTCTTTTTTCGCACAATGCTGATTTGTTTTTTACTGTCTTAAAATCTTTTTTTTTTGCTGTCCTAATTTTAGTTACCTTTATTTTGTTTATTTTCGTTATTTTATCTTCTTTCTTCCTCTTCTGGACAATTTTATCGATGGAGTTTAAAATTTTTGCAGATTGTTAAGCTCTTTTAGACATGCTCGGCGGTATTTTTGGTATAGGAGATGATTGATGTAAAAATTTAGATGGTGTTTCTGTTTTAAGATTTTACACGACTGACTCATGAGTAATTTATAACTCACGTGTGCGTTTCATTTTTAAAACCTCATGTGCGCGCGCGTGAGTTGTCATTGTTAATAGCGCCCACGCCCACGAGTGAGTAATTCAAAATAAGAAAGCGAAATTTATCACTGCTCTTTACTCACGAGTGAGTAATTCAAGGAAAGATAGCGCCCACTCTAGAATACAAATTTTAATATCAATTATCCACGTTCCCTTGAATTACTCACTCGTGAGTAATGAGCAGTGAGAGATATGGTGGTGCGCACGCAAGTGTGCGCTTTTTGATATTGAATTACTCACTCATGAGTAATGAGCAGTGAAAAATTTCGTGTTCGCTTCCTTATATTGAATTACTCATGTGCGTGAGTAGAATGCTCAAGAAAATCGCACACGACTCATGAGTATGTGCGCTTTGATCACACACAATTTATTACTCACGTGCGTGTACCATTTATTAAAACAAGGTCTAATGAAATGTATGCCCATTTCTTTTGCATGTAAACTTTGGAACTTCTATCCAGCTGATGTTGCGCTTATACTGGCTAGGTATTTTGCTCACCTACAATGAACGCATGAAACAGCTAAGTGTTTATTTTATTTAAAACAAGTTATAGTCACCATAAATTGGAAAAAACTTCAATAGAAAAAAATCTGGCTTTGCACGTTAAAATTTTATAATTGCGAATAGTTACCTCTAGAGCGACTATCCCTTAGAGAAACTAAGTAGGGCGACTATTCTTTTTGATGCGAATACTTCCCCTTTTTATTTGCAAAATAAATGAAAACTATTCGACAATAAAACGTAATAAACAGTTAATGCATGCAAAGAAGGACGGTCACTTCTAATTATTGTAAAGCACTAACGCCACCAACATTCCGAACATGGTGTATTCAAAACCGGGGCATGTATCCGACTGAGGCAACCATCCGGCTCTTACATCTCGGAAATTAAAAGCTCGTATAATCTTGCATTGAAATAGAATATTTTATTTCCATTGCGGGATTGATATTTCCAACTTAACATTCCCTCCAGAATTCTAAAATGAAAATAAACGCAATAATTTTACATCTTTATAACGGGTCAAACAGATTAGAGGATATTATTATATATTTCTAATTCTATACAAAACAATGTTCTTCTGGAATGTTGTTTACACGTTTTCAACAAACTTTTCCATGGACAAATAGGCTTTTATAGTTTGGTTAAATATCTATCGAATGAATTAATTATGGAAAAATTAAACTGAGGCAGTCAAGATCCAATTTACCTACAAAAAACCAAATAGAACTGTTTACGTAACAATGCTATAAAAGTTATTTTAACTAGAAACTCCGAATGTTTGAATTTTTACGGACCACAACTCACAACATCTCAATTTTTTAAGATTAAAAATTAAATGAATTCAAGTCTGAATACTTGTTTCTCAAGTAATAATTGTAAAGAAGTTCTTATTTGTGAATGCTAGATTTTGGAAATGCGGGATTTCGTTTTTTGGGATTTATCCTAAAATGCCAGATTTTGTTATTAAAGATTTAAATTTGACGTCAATGGTACCGCTCCCCATAAAAAGGCTCCCACAATCTTTCAACTATGAAATTGGTTTTACCTAAATAAGAGGGAGTTGGGAGAGCGTATCCTGCCTCTTTTACCAGAACGCTCATAAAACTTCGAAGCATCTGCTTCCGATTGCAGAGCAACAACAGGCAGAGATTACTGCACTTCGAGCATGCATAATTATATTGTATATGTAATCTTAATCCCAAAAAGGATGTAGACTACCTCAACTGTATTAACTTAGAATGAGAATAAGCTTAACCTCTTAGGTTCGAGTGAATGCGAATGAGTGAACAACTCTAATCAAAGACAAAATTTCCAAAGACAGGAAAAACATCGATCTTCGCTGTCTATGAAAATTCGAAAATTATTTGAATACTAACTTAGTATATATATATATATATATATATATATAGTGATGCCTGCTGTTTAAACAGAAATGTTTGACAATAATAGATGTCAATATTGCCACTTTTAAGCTAGTTTAACGTACTTTACCAGGTTAAAATGTGTAGCATAATTGAATCTAATGTAGTAATACCCCTAAAATAAAAACGTTACCATACAAATCTTATTAATAAAGTACCATTCTTTATTAAATAAACTTAACAAACATAACACAATTTCTTGTTTATTACAAACTATAGTAATCTTTTCGTTATACGATTAGAATTTCTCTCCATAAGCACTATCCAAAAATTTATATTTGAGTCATTCCACAGAAAATCGAAAAATTTTCTGAATGGATCTTGTCTTCATAAAATTTTACAGGTTGCTTGTTTTTATTGTTAATAGTTTTTTGCTAAAATATTTTTGACGGAGATACGGTATTTTGAAATTTAAAAAAGAGTGACAAATTTTGATTTGTAGGTGTACTTCAAAACCTGTTATTTTAGAATTTATACATCGCAATCTCGTGAAGTAGACGCAACTTATTTCAGGGAGCTTTGGAATTTTCATATTATGCGTATTGTATTCTGGAAATTAAATTTTTTCACCTTTCTCAAATCATAAAATTATTTATTACCTTTGAACGGAAGCAAATATTGAGATAATTCTTTTATGTTTTACAGGACTATAAATGGGTCAAATGGAAAAAAAATTATATCCATGGTAAAAAACTTTACAGGATCATGGACAAAACTACAAATTTGTATGACATTTTTATCAAAAATCCAAACTTAAGGCTCGATAACTGAGACACTTGCTCATTAATCATAACATGATGAATATTATTATAAAGGACGAAAGGTTCTCTTTAGAACTAGTGTACAAGGTTGATCCTACGATATCTGTAAGGGGACTTATGAGCATTTAAGTAACTACATTAACATCCAAAACCAAAATATTTTAATTATAAACTTGAGGGTCACTCCTGCTCCCTTAGGGAGGGAGATGTGAACAAAAGTATGATCACGACACTCCAAAGAATGCATTGGCATACTCTATCCCTCTTATTTATCGAGCACACTGTATATAATCTGACAACACAGCACACGTAATCAATTCTCGTTCAAAATTTCTGAACTACACAAATTTAAAAAACATCTTCAAACAAACTTCAAGGAGTTCCATTTTCTCCTTTCTACAGCTTCCTAAAAGCCCATTAAGGTTTAAAATAAAAAAAAAACGAGAGTAGGCTTTTCTAATATTCAAGGAAAATGGACATATCCATTATCCTTCAAACAAAATTTTCAGAGAGGGCCTCAACTAATTTTTTCAGGAACTTCAAAGCTCACTTAAAAAAATAGCCTTTGTTTAATGGGCTTGCGATGTATACATTCTGAGATATAAATTTTTTAAGTTACACCCACGGTACAGAGAATGCAAGGTATTCTCATTAAATTTTGACACATGAGCTGTGACGAAATTTCGTCCACTAATGTATTGTAATGCATCTGTAATCATGCATCATTAAAGCATGTGATTGCATATAAATCATATGCACATCTCCCTATAAGAAATAAGAAACCAAGATTACAACTAAAGTTTGTAAATCATTTCAAAAGGTAAAATTCGTAGTTAAATTAACTCCGGGAATAAATAAAAATGAAAACACAATTTACATACATACAGATTTGTATGTAATCACTTTTGTGTGAATCATTCATACTTGGTTATGATGAAGTAAAATAAAAGCGCATGAGATTACAGCGCAATCAGAAAATAAATTATGTATGTACAGTTCACCAAATTTCTCAATGGCAACAAAGAACATTACTCACGTGACGTCACCGTTTCTTTCATAATGATACGGTGGGAAAATTATCGATTGTAGGTAGCTTTAAGAAATTTATGTAGATTGCTTACTTAGCAATAATTAGCGATTATAAATAAGGTAGCATTAAGAAAGAAATCTAGATATAGAATCTTCTTAGCCAGATATCTTCTGCATAAAGATATTGAGGCACCCCAGCCAAATATCGAGAAAGGCTTGATAGGAGTGGGCAAAAAATATCGATGTATCGATATATAGATAAATTTTGTGTCGATATTCGATAATTATCGGTGTATCGATATTTTTCGACTTATAAAAAACATGTAAAACCCCAGATTAAAAATTAAAAGTCACAGTATAACACGGTAAAGTTAATGATTTTACACAGTGATCCACTTTATCATATGTACATATGTATGTATACTGTACTTCATAATGATATAGCAGTTCCATGCGACTTCTTTTCCAAATAAAAACAAGACTATTGTCAATTTGTTATTTTTGTGCTGCAGTTTATTTATAATATGGTTTCCCTGCGTTTACATTTTCCAAATTTAAATGCTTCATTATTGTTTGTACTTCCTTGCTCAGGCTGCTGATAAACAAAATAATTTACCTGTGCCTGAGCAAAATATTGAAAATGACAGTTCCATATAACCATTGATAGCACAAAAACCTAGGAGGTGGAATAAATCGAAATCCTTGTTATCATGTACAGTTCACTGACATAAATATATAAAATTGACTGCTGATACTACTGAAATTGCTTACATTATTTTACATTATTACGGTAACTAAAAATAATAAGTTCTATACAAAATCCACCATAGTCCAGTTTCAGTTCAGAGCTCTTCCAAATTAATATATAGAATAGACATGGATGGCAATATAACATTTGTAATCCTTTCTCTGTCCCCTATACTTACCTTTAAGAGAAAGTAGACAAAAAATGCTTAATTTTATTTCTTTAAAAATCAGGCTTAAAAAATATTTAATGTTGTAGGCGATAAGCTTTCAAGAATAGAAATAATTTCGAATGTATCTATAATTTGTTGGACTTTTAATATGAATATTAGAGCGAAAGTAAAACTTGAAATTAAGATAATTGTCACACCCTGCAGTCCATGTTATATAAAGGGTTTTCCAATAAGAGGTGTTATTTTAATTAGTCCGCTATTTCGGTAGATGTCACTTCTGGAGCTCTCATTTCTTGACATTTGACAAGTAGAAACTACGCCATTAATACAAATGGAACAAATCGATATCAAATCGAACATTTTTGGGTCGTCGTGAAGCACCTTGTCGGACCGCAATACAGAAATTAGTAGAAAAACTCGAGCTGTCGGGACAAGTTAGTGATGTGAGGAATAAAACCCGTGCACGTCGCTCAAGAACAGCCGATAATATTGCTGCTGTAGCCGAAAGTGTTGAAGAAAACCCAGGTTTGTCCATTCCTCGTCGTTCTTTGGAATAAGGCATTCCACAAACGTCATTACACCGCTTTTTGCATAAAGATTTGGGTCTTAAGGCTTATAAAGTTCAGTTAACACAAGAACTCAAGCCGGCCGATCATCAACAACGTCGAGTCTTGGCTGATTGGGTCCTTGAAATGCATGAAAATGATCCAGAATTCCATCAACGTGTGACTGTTTGGTGCGGTTTATGGTCCCGCGGGGTCATTGGACCTTACTTTTTTGAAAATGAGGCTGGAGCAACAAATACGGTGAATGGATTGCGCTATCGACAGATGATTAATGATTTTTTATGGCCGGCATTGGATGGTATTGATCTGGACAACGTTTACTTTCAACAAGACGGCGCTACGTGCCATACAAGCAGCGAAACCATTGATCTTTTACGGGAAAAGTTTCCGGACCGTGTTATCTCTCGAAGAGGTGATCACAATTGGCCACCGAGATCTTGTGACTTAACTCCTTGCGACTTCTTCCTTTGGGGCCACGTGGAAGAGAAGGTCTACGCCAACAGCCCAGCGTCGATTCATGACCTCAAAGATGGAATTCGTGAGGCTATCGAGGACATAGGGCAGCCAATTTGCGATTTGGTTATGGAAAATTTCATGAAAAGGATATGGTCCTGTAGGCGTGGTCGTGGTGGTCATTTGCCTGATGTTATTTTTCATTATTAACGGCATACCTTCCTCTTTATAATGAAATAAAGATCCTATCATTTATCTCAAAAAATGGCATTTTTCTTTGAATATCAAAATAACACCCCTTATTGGAAAACCCTTTACTACAATTCATGCCGACTCTAAAGTCCCCGATGGTGGGTGCTTAAGCTTAATGATAAGAGTACATGAGGATAAGTCATTAAGACCCTGTGGATACCGCGACTAGAGTTAATCTATTGTGCTCTATCGTTGAACTAAATATTTTTTTTACGAGCTCGATTATTGCCTTTGCTTGTAAACCTTCTTTGGAGAGATGATTCTCCAGTGATTTTCAGTATTAAAGTTGCTGGCGCTGGAAACTCATATTATGATATGCTTCGAGATTTCATCTTCCTTTTCGCACAGTAGGTGCAATTCACAGTTTCCTATTTTCTTTAAAAAATAACTCTCAAGGTTCTTAAGAAGCTATCGAGAAGGTTATAGATAATTTGATAGAACAACTGCAATATCTTTTGGGCGAATAGTTATTCGACGCCTTTGCAAAATTATAATCTGATTACTTCCGATCGCACCAAGTCCATGCCATGCCACTGAGCAGTACATTTACTGCAATTTCATTAAATAGTGTAAATATTTTCCGTTTGGAAATGAAGCAAAGTGTTGCAAATGGGTCTTTAATGGACTTCATTTGTTTGACAAACTGCCCATTTGACTCCATTTACTTAAAAATGAAGTCATTGTGGAGACAGTCTCTCTAGGGTATTGGACTCAATACAGAAAATGAAGTGAAAATTTGAGATGAACTACGAACCACTGAGTAATATATGTGTCATTCAGACTCCTCAAAGAATTCCTCAACCAACGCCAGTGCTATTCGAATCCTAGTCTCACGGAGATATGGACCAAAGTGATATCCATCGGTGCATTTTTAAATATCTTCAAATACGAATATGATTTCTGTCATTTATTTGCAATAAGATATTAAGAAAAAGTATAGCAGCAAAAACGAATCGAGTGAAGTCGTCATCGAATAAACATGAGTTTTTCTTCAATTCTGCTGTGAATCTGAAAAGAATATCACTTATCTGTGGACACTTCAAGCGCCTCTTTTATGCCTTGAATCTCCCAAAAAGAATAAACGCAATTTATGTTCAAATCGTAACAATTTTCGGGATACCACCAAACTGCCTACCTACATTCATCTCTGGCCCATCAAGCACAAATCATTCCCGTGTGGTATAAAGCACCAGGCTATAAATTCCTGTGTTAATACAATCAACCGCGGTTATATACGTAACAACAAATACTGTCAACAAGAGCAGCACTTGACTAAGAGGGCCCCAAATTGGTGTATAGTTTACCCCAAAATGACAGCCTGGACATTGGGACTACGTAACTATGTATGGTATGTGAACCCAGCAGTAGAATACACTAATTTTAGTAGTCGTGTGAGGTGGTTTCGACATGCAAACGATTGTTTTTCCAGTGAATTTCATATTTAATGGACCAATTGACTTTCGAGTACTTCCAGATGAGTGGATATGTACACCGATGTAGTTCCAGTTTTCACTTCAAATAATATGCAAACACTGCACCAACTTGTTTGTTTTTGTTTCTCCTAACTGACTTGTATCTGATTACTATACTCCACTGGGTCTCCTCTTGGAAATATTCGTCATTATTCCCAAAAATTTATCATCCCGCCCGCCTAGAATATTCTACATTCTCCTGGTAGATCTCTTTAACCTCCACCATGATAGACGAACAGGCTGATTTTGTGTGAAATTTCAAAAGTTTCAATAATTTGAAAAGTTTTTGTGGTGTCTGATGAGCGCCCACCCTAAAGATAGTCACGACAAAGTTATTAATCTTGGCAAGACCTGCCAGCAACTAGTCCTCATGAGTTTACTCTTGATATATCTGGAGGGCAGGGCGTATCCATAACTTTGGCTGCGCCGCAAAATGGAAAGAAATTGGGCATTCTACTTGACGGCCATATGGGACCTGGTTATCGCCAATCTATCTGCCAATAAATTTGTGGAAACTATAAGACATATGTGTAAGCATCTAGCATATGGTCATAAGAACGGCCATCCTAGACAACATACTGTACAAAAATTTCAGCACAAATGAAAATTTTTCTCCAATTCTCGTGTAAAATTCAAGTCACATCTCGGCCCTAACGAGGCCAGGCCACCAAAAACTTCATGTCTTGCAGTGCTGCCATTTCTTCCAGCATATAGCTCAAGGATAACTAGTACAGGAAAGTTACTTACTGGAAGAAAAAAGTTCTTTTCAAACGGCCTGAACATTGCTTGAATGTGCGCTTTGTACTGCTATCCATTTTAGACGTGGCTTTGCTAGATGAATGTGTGCGATTTGATTTGGATATCGTGAGAAACTACTCGAGACCTTCATTAAGTTAACAGACCCCTGGTCAATGGAATCACCTCAAGACAGTCTAGTTCCTTTTTGTTATTCACATGGAGCTAGGTATCCAGATGAAACGTTCAACAAAGTCAGAGTGACTCCTTGAAGAGGACATCAGAAAACTCGAAATTAAATCGAGTTTCGGAGAAGATTGCTGAGAGGCAAAAGGCCAAGGCATTGACTAAAAGAAAAAAAAAAACTTTTATCCCATTTATGGCATTCGTTATGTGGTTTGGCACTTGACCTGCCCGTATAAGCCAAGGCGGCCGTCTTTCGGAATTGTGAACTAAGCAGAGAAAAATATCAGAAGGCGTACACAAGTCAAGTTTGTCCTAATATTCACATTCGTTAAAGGGGACAAGATGTGCTGAATGGTGAACTAATATCGGACTTCTTCCACTTTACTAATGACAGGAGTCCAGGCCGGCACGTAGGCAAGCATTGCCGAGGTGAAGTCATCGACATTATCCATGCCGAAGGCATAAGGTAAGGCTGAGGGCAAATAAATGAAGGAGGTTGGGAAATTTTTCTTGGGCTTGTGAAAATCGGACCAAATCTGTCTGTGGCTAAAGAAAAACTTTGACGGTAAAGTGTACATTCCTTCTGTATAATAACGACGTTCATTGGATGCTGAAAGAATCTTTGATGTAACTTCCCAACTTCAAGTCTGACTTTTACTGTTGGTCAAAGATTTTCCAGAGATTCAATTAGGTGGCGGCAGAGGGAAAGTTTTCATGATTTCAATGTTGGAATTAGTAGTTTTAAGCTCAGTGTAGATGTGGTCGAGGGGGAATGATATAAGCATTCAGATAAAATTGTAAGAAATACACTTTGGACTTTTTTTTCTTTTCCTTGTTTGTTTATAGAAATGTGTCTGCTAAATAAAATATCAAATTTAAGTGCTTATATATACGCATATCATAGCACCGACAATATAATGTAAAATTACAACGGAAGCATCTTCAAAAAATTTTAAAGCAATTTTTTTAGCAATTAATATAGAAAAAAATGAAAGCTTAAAATAATTAATTAAATATTGCTGAAAAAAAAATATGCGAAAAGTATTTAAAATATCAAAAATTAATGCATAATTCAAATAATTGTACAGAAACCAGCTTAGCTTTCTTCACTACAGGGCAAGTAGAGCACCGATATTCGTACGGAACACAGATACTATTTCAAACGGTAACTATTATACAGATACTATCTCAAATGGTAAGGATAACTATTATTAAATACCTGGACAATGGAAAAACTTCAGGAATATGAAAATATCCTGAAAATAGATCCAAGCATGTCAAGACATATTCTTATGTGAATACTTAGGTTAGTGTTAGATTAAATGCAGGGGCGACAGGGTGCGAATACTTAGAAAACACTGAAAAAATTTATATCAGAATTAAAACATTTTATATGACATTTGGTGACAGTAGCTATACATAGGAAAATTTCATATTCACTGTATCAAAGTATATATGTAACACACTTACATTTGCATAACAACATTTTCAAAAGCAGCGTATGAGAATTTGTTATGTTATAGCAAACGGTTTATAGCTATGATATTTAATATAACAAAGTCTCACATACCATATGGCTCACTTTGTCGTATGCTTTATAAAAAATAAAATATTTGTGATGCAATTTCCAATAGTTTTGTAAAGATTGACATAACTATCGCTGTAATACATATCTTGTATTATAAAATCTGATAAATTTATAGGAAATTTCCACGAATGACATATGAGGTTTTGTTATGTCTTATAGTAAACGGTTTACAATATGTAATTTAATATAACAACCTCTCACATACTTTATGGCTCATTTTACCGTGTACCTTCTATATATGTATACATACTTCTATTCCGGAAAAACGTTTTACACTAACCCCAAATAATGAGCTTAAGTCCAGACAAAAAAAAATTGTACAAAAAAAAAAATTATTGCAATTTTATCATTTTATCAAACAGTGTTTTCAATTTTATTTCAACAGATTAGAAAAACTCTTAAAGATTTGAATAAAAGCATTCCTACGTTTGAGTTTTTTTTTTCAGGTACTTCTTCAATTACGCTACTGAAAGTGATAGGTACTAAAAGGCATATAAATAACATAAACAAAATTCAAAACTTTATTGAAAAATTAAACAATTTTAATATAAAAGCTGAAGATAAAATATTAAAAAGATAATATATTATGTCTATGGATATAATTGAACAATGTATAAAAATGTCAGAAGGCTGTCTTTATTTGTGTTGTTTTGAGGAAATAATATTACTTTTGAAAATTTTATATATTTGATTAATACATAATTAATTATTATAAACAAATATTTAATAAAATTATACAAGATTAAATATGTAAATATTTCTATACCTGAAACATGTATTCTTACGTTTATTTTAAAATGATTTATGATAGAATAATTAAATCAGGTCAAATCACTGATTAAACTATCAACGACTGTAAAAGTTTTATCCCACGGTTTGGCTATTCCGTATATATACTTTTGTATAAAAATCCATATTGGTCCGCTATCTCCTGAATACTTTGCATGAATTGCATGAATAATTTTAAAACAAGCGTCCACGGCCTTTAAAGGTGAATTAAAGTCATACATTACATCATCCACAAAAACAAAAGATCCTTTTATACAATCTTTTACGTGTGATGTATATCGACGGCCGTAATTATTCTAACAGACTGCAAACAGTTACCAAATAATCAGTCTATCAATTATTACAAAACCTAACATTGTTTTTATTATATTAAATACAACACCTACATACCTATAAATTTTGGGATTAAATTTTCAAATCCCCACCGTTTAAGAATTTCTTGAATTATTATCTCCCATGGCAATGGCACAGAATTAGCATTAAGAATTTCACTTGACACAATCCGCATTAATGAAGAACGCGCTACTAAAATCTTCTTTGCGCAGCTAACTTGAAAAATTATCTTATTGGCATACGAAATTGTGCTATTTGTATGTGAAATTGTGCCGCTTGTATATGAATTTTTTCTATTTGTACGTGAAATTGTGCCTATTGTATGTGAATTTGTGCTATTTGTTTATATGAAATTGTGCCACTTGTAAATGAAATTGTGCAATTTGTAGAAGAAATTGTGCTATTTGCATATTAAATTCCCTCTTAGTTATATTTCTCATTAATTAAAAACTGTAACATTTGTTGGGTTGGTTACTTCAATCCGCCTTGCCCATTCTTATAACTTGATAAAATATATATATATAAAAATCTGCTATTTTTATAGTTATTTGGTGGGAAATATCTATATATTTCACACTAAATAAGTGGGATTGAATTTATTATATCTACATAATCCGCGTACTTTTTTTCGTAGGTATCAAGAAAAGTTATAAAGTACATGGTTTTCTAAATTCATAAGAAATCGTCACATTGTCATGCTTTTGTAGGATAACAATTCATAAAACTTGAACCACATTTTTTTAGGTCATTTTAGCGTTTTCCGAATATTGAAGTCATGGCAATTTGATAATTTGCGCCATATGCAAAATCATGTCAATCTATATAGACATTTTTTAGAACAAATCAGTATGAAATTTCCGATGAACGAAATTTATAAATATAATGACACAACTTGCTACTCAATGTGTGGCCGCATCGTATTCAAAATTCATATGGGAATGTGACCGTTTCTTACAAACCTGACAACCGATTTCTAAATCAGAAATTTACTATAGCCGTATATGATAAATTACAACACCCAAAGAAAAACCTCTAATGCATATACAATACCGAAACAAAAGATATATATCATTAATTCTTATGGCAAATATTTTGAACCATCGTATATATTTTGTGAAGAAGTGCACTGCGGCAATAAGATATGTTACAATATACATTGCTGAAATTGTAATAGGATAAATTCCACATTTATGTATTCACACTTTCAAGTATAATTTGATATATTATTTCAATTTTGAAGACATTTTATAGTAAAATTTCTTAAACTCACTTCTGATATACTTTTATAGTAAATTCAGTAATAGAAATTTTTTCAATGAGAACACTTGTATCGCAGAAGGATGTATCAAAGATATCAATGTAAATATTCCATAGTGGAGGAAAGAACAGTGACGCACCGAGGGGGGAGGGGTTCGGACCTGTCCCCACTGTAGAATGTCAGTTTCTCTTTAACGTAATTTACAAATCAGTAATAAAATACTACACAAAATCTTTTCCAACAAGATAAAATAAAACTTTTGAATATAAAATCTGCAATTTAGATTCCTCCATACTCGGTAATTAACAGTCATGTGAAATACCCTCGTGAGAGTATAGTGGGAGGTACTGTTAAATACTACAAAATGCATTAACCTTTAAGTAAGCGCACTAGCACTAGCACTAGAAATATAAGTAAACTACAAAATATTCAAACACACAGTTCGATAACTTAATCATATTGCTTTAACAAAAACTGAAAAACAAATAACTACTCTTTAAGTCAGTGTTTTTCAACCTTTTTCATTGAGTGGCACCCCTAACTGAAAAATAATAAATCGTGACACCCTTAACCAGCAGAATCCAGAATCTTAATAAGAAGAGTGGGGGGGGGCGGCACTAAGGGCCAGATAATTTTTTTCGAAAACGAATATAACGCATAACCCCGGGTAGGGGTCTGCGGAGGAATCCCTCTTCGAGGGACATTTGTTTCTATAAAAATTTACAGTTTAAAGTAGCACTTTAATTCAAAAAAAGCGTTTCTATATTCCAAAACCAAAATTTAAGTCAATTGAATATTGTCGAAATACCTGCATGTAAAATAATAGTCTAGGTATTGTTTTTTAAATCTACTTTTATTATCATATATATCAAATTACACAAAGATCCGTAAATACGTAAATAATAATAATTTTTATTAAGGCGAGATCTGAACCTGACGTGATGCACAGTTTTTTTTTTTTTAATTCTGGGCGATTATTGGAGAAACACAATTTCATATCTTCTTCGAACGTTCTATGTAAGACCCGAAAATCCAAATTCACACAAATATGTAAGTCAAGCATTGCAATAATATTGTGACAGCTCTTTTACCTAATTGAGGATACTCTGGCTTTATGGACAGCTCTTTTACCTAATTGAGGATACTCTGGCTTTATGGGCATCCAAAATTCATTAATTTTCAATTACTTATATTTCAGCCTTAAATTGCCATCAGTCTTTAAATCAATTAGTGCTTCTTGCACTTTAAGATTTGTTTTTCTTCATTAACGTCTAAAATGAATAAATTTCTTATCCAATCATAATCCTCAACATGCAAAGAAGGAAAGTAGTGTGACTTATATTATTGAGTAAAATTTGTATATGTTCTGAAATAAGTGGTACTATTTTAAAATTTGTAATAGTAAATGTTCTGCCCAATTACAACACTCAAAAAAGATATGTGTAAGAATGGGGACTATAATTAAGAACGCTGATGAAGATTTTAAGTTAGTAGCTTATTACACACACTCATCACACTTAATTACAAAATTCCAACTAAATTTAATATGTTTTAATTTCAATTATATTACGCAAAATGTATACTTAGATAATTTCAGCATATATATATAAAGATAATAAGAAAGGGGATAAGTGATCAATCGAAAAATGTACTCACCAATTTATAATGTGGAATCGACTTTATGGCGTTGATAAATAAATAGTTAGTGGTTATCTTGTTCTAGTCGTTCCCCGGAACAAGATACTTTGTTTCAGTCGAGACCCAAAGCAAAGTTTCTTAGTAGTATTTATTCCAGTCGGTACCCAGAATAACTATCTTCATCTCAGTCGAGACCCAAGATAAAGGTTTGGGATTAGTAAGTGTTATTCTAGTTGCTACCCAGAATAAATATCTTTGTCTCAGTCGAGAGCCAAGATAAAGTAAATTTGTTAATAATTCGATGTTGTTAGCACTAGCCAAGTTGATTCCAAATGATGCGCAATCTATGAGAGCTAGATTCGAAAAGAGAAAGATTCAAGTTGGCCTGAGACTTACATTGCCTCTGAATTGCGCACGACATCAACAAAGTATTTGACATTTCGCATAGTAACCAAAGTACGTTGACCCTAGCAGCTGTGCGTAGGTAGCAACAGAAAAGTCCGTTGACCTTATCAGCTGTGCATAGGTCAGAAGAGTGCAAAGCAATTGGAATTTTGAGTAATTTTGTTGCCGTTCCTGATTTTGCCTAGCTAAAGTTATTATGATTATAATTACAATATTGCTAATTTGCTTCTTTAGAAGATATATTTAACTGTACAGATGACTTAATCTAATTACATTTGATTTGCGTAATGTTATCGAAGACAAGTTACTTTGCTCTCATTGGATGGTGCCACAGATTTGGTTATGTGGAATGTAGCTATAATATGTCGATTGTTATCTCCACTAAAAACTGCCTTATCGACGTACTGGTAGGTAGGTATACATAGTTTCGTTCCCAACCTATTTTCAATAATTAGAAATAGTTGGAATTAAAATCTTTTAAACGATTTTACTTTCAGGTGGCTATTTAGTGTTGGTTTCAACAGTAGAAAAATGTTTAAACATGCTTACATTCCCTTCCTTTACTTCTCTAAACCATAAATTTAATTTATCTTGCAAACCCTATATTTTGCCAGTTGCCTTGCATACTTGTATTTACCGTATTTAATATTTCAAATAAGTCTATCAAGTATGCTAATTTGCTGCACCAAAAAACGGGTAGCAAGCAGACAATAAAATTCTTCTTTATTAGTCATTGCTTTTCTGCTTACTAGATATCTCATAGGAAAATAGAACTGACAATGAGTTATCTTGAACGACGCTTAAGTAAATTTCCAAGAAAATGCTTAAACTTTGCGGTACTCCAATATTAGCGCCATGGTACCCCGGTTGAAAAACACTGCTTTAAGTTAACACAAAAACAACTTAACAATTATTTTATATTACATACTGAGGAACTTTTTCCCAGTCTTTACAGGAAAGTAAAAAAAATAAAAACGACTATTCGGAGTAGAGTGGAAAAACAACACTATTCACTCAAAACACATCTCAACATAAGTTTTATTTATTTTTGCTAGAACTCATCTGAAAATATTATAAAATGTCGAAATTTCGAAAGATATACCTAACACAACTTACATCACGAAAATTACGTAAGTGAGCGTATGGGGTCATTATAGTACAAAAGCATGCGTATGTTGCAATGGTTAGAGTACGGCGATTTTCGAAATAGTGTTGTAAGATGAAAAGCTACTGGATGAGGCAAGGTCGAGAGAGAATGCGTTCTACATTTTTTTCGTGGTTACAGTTTCTCTGGCCCCATTCGCCTACTTAAGGGTTAAGCGAGTAAGTATGTTCATTTCTAAAGTACGCGTTGAAAGATTAGTCCGATTTTGATTGCGAAGAGATAAACACTAAAACTGATTTTAGTTAATGATTATGCCATTGAGCAATGCAAGTCCATTATATACTAGGTATGTGTATGGCGGTAGTATTGAAAGAACTTAGAGGACACTCGAATATTTTCATCACATGAAGTCCCGTTCATATCTATAGGGACGTATAGTGGCAGATATGTGTCGTGTCAGACATGCCATTCTGGAAATTATTCATACTAAGAGAAAAGAGACACATAACAAGTCAGACCAAAACGACGAGAAATACTTCCCGATCCATGAAACAGAAATGTATATGTATGCATGTTAGTCCAATTCCCTAAAGTGTTTTATATTGATTCTTATGGGAAAGTGACTAGACATTGATTTTATTATGCCGTAAAGCCTAAGCTGCTATCCACATACGAACATAGGCTTCAGTAATTTTACGCTTGGCTCCTTACCTTTCCAAAAGTTACACTTTCTATACTTAACAAAATAATAAGATAGTTTTGATTAAAAAGACTTTACACTCAATAAATCTCAACTAAGTAATAGTTACAATAGTGTATGTGCACACTGAAAGAAATATTGTAGGTAATATTGAAAAATAACATTTGTTAATCTCTAACAGAAATTATTTGTTATAAAGGGTTTTCCAATAAGAGCTGTTATTTTGATATACAAAGAAAAATGCCATTTTTTGAGATAAATGATCGGATCTTTATTTCATTATAAAGAGGAAGGTATGCCGTTAATAACGGAAATAACATCAGCCAAATGACCACCACGACCACACCTACAGGTCCATATCCTTTTCATGAAATTTTCCATAACCAAATCGCAAAGTGGCTGCCCTATGTCCTCGATAGCCTCACGAATTCCATCTTTGAGGTCTTGAATCAACGCTGGGCTGTTGGCGTAGACCTTCTCTTTCACGTGGCCCCAAAAGAAGAAGAAGTCGCAAGGTGTTAAGTCACAAGATCTCGGTGGCCAATTGTGATCACCTCTTCGAGAGATAACACGGTCCCGAAACTTTTCCCGTAAAAGATCAATGGTTTCGTTGCTTGTATGGTACATAGCGCCGTCTTGTTGAAAGTAAACGTTGTTCAGATCTATACCATACAATTTCGGCCATAAAAAATCATTAATCATCTGTCGATAGCGCAATCCATTCACCGTAACTGTTGCTCCAGCCTCATTTTCGAAAAAGTAAGGTCCAATTGTTACGCGCTTTTTATGCGAAACCGTTTGCCGGCTAGCTATGGAGATAGGTGGGGTTTTGCGTAAGGCCAGACACCTGTATGGGCGCCACGTGTTTTTTTTTTGAGTGCACGAACTCGATTTAAATTAAACAATAGAGTGAGGCTCTATGCAAATTTTAATAATCGACTAATTATTATTAATCACAGAAATACAATATTTAAAGCATTCCGTTATGCCTTATTCGACAAAATTCACTAGGTTTACAATCCGTTAGTCCTACAGCAGAGCAAATAAACGGGCGAGCGACTCAAGAAAACTAATAATATATATAGGCATATAAAAAAAATTAATTTAACAAATTCACTTAACTTGCACTGGCTCGATGCACTTTTATTTAATTTTCTTTCCTCCTTTTTGTTCCGACTTTGGGTCTGTTTTCCCAGACTAATCCACAAAATCCAACTGGTACTTTGACCTTCTTGACCTACTCACTCTGAAACTCGACTGTCTGTACCTCATTGACTTATGACTGAAAATAGACTGAGAGCGAGACTTGTCCCAGTTCAGTGATCTATCAGAAAGCCCCCTATGCGATTAATCATTTCCGCCCATTATTTCTAGCAGCTTTCGGGTTTTCGCCTCAGCTAATAGGAATAGGGGTATTTGTACTAAAATATCGATTCTCAACTATGATCTCGTTGACAGCGAAATTTTAAAAGCGTTTACCTACAAATTATAGTGCAAGTAAGTGTTATTGTTTACTTTAATTGTCGCGACTATTACTCTTAATTCATTTATGGTAGATAATCAAGAAGTGTGCTCATTGTTCACCCGCTCGTTTGCCCGAAACATACATAAGGGTAATGGCTACTAAAAATATTTATAACTTCTTAATTCTTAATCTAACTTAGATTTAGGTAATATTTCGGTAAATTCCTGGGATGAGGTGAGGAATCGAGCTGAATTATCCTTCCATATTGAGATGTGCAAATTAAGTGCGCTTTCCCGCGTGGATGTATCCTGACCCCCTTTAAGCTTTAGGCACGTTGTGGTCGACTTTGAATCCGATATGGGGCTCTCCAGCAGCTAGGTAATCCAATCACCATTGTATTTACTTCCTCCTGAAAATGATAACAATTTCTTTGCAGAATCATCCAAATGCATTACTGGATTATTATAGGACGACACACGTACACGTAATTCATTTGCATATTTGATAGTATAATATAGTTTTGAATCCCTTTCTTTTAGATCACCACACCCATGAAGAAGTTAATGAAAATTTCGCACGTAACATCCCTCCCCTTCCTCCGAGAGATTTCGGCACGCAAATCTCTCCTTTATCTAGGTATATCCAACTCTAAACTAAATGGGCCTAGTTAAAAAAACTCCATCTATTGATATGATTAACAACTAACTAAGTGACTGTACCTTAAAAAAATTTATTGATATCCTTAACAACTACTCCTATTCAACGAGTAACGTCCTACTGCCTATTCCAAAAGTATCTTTAGGGAGGGTTTGCTTGCTTCATATAAAGGAATGCAAAAAAAAAAATATCAAACGTAAAGAATCGCTGCCCGCAATGACCAACAAATGATATATTAATACTCTTATAAGACTAAACATACAGCAAAAATAAATGCTTTATTTTCATTCTTTTATTTACTTTATAGCTTTTTATTACGAACTGAAGCGCGTCCAAAGAACCTTACCCTGTGATTAAGTCGTACGTAAAAAGGGAACCTCTTGATCGTTTCATTATGTGGCTTGCGCTATGTGATTTTTGTTTTGTTTTTTTGGTTTTTTTTTGTTTACTTTTCTTCCTTCTCGACTCTCCAGATTTGACCCCTCCGGCTAAGCCGAGTAGGTTCTAGTTATATTTACATCATCGACCCTCCGAATTTTGCCCCTCCGATTAGGTCGAGTGTAATTTTGGTCTGTAGAAGGAGGGAACTTCTCGTTTTCCGAACTAGTTATGTAGGGCTCTGTCTCCGAACCGTATTTGTCCGGCCAACGTAGCTACTTTGTGCCTAGTTGAAAACTATATATTAGTTAAACCTCCTAGTGTAAACTGCGCTCGACCTTTTCTATAAAATAAATCATTTTCTTAGTATTAAGATCGTTCCTTTCGTCGACAACCTGAGGTGTTAAGGAGGATTGGACGACGTTATTCCCATTATTAAGACGATATTATACTAGCTTTACTCAAACTTGCTCCCTAAACTCCTATATGCCAGTCGGAAGAGTATGATATAAGGTCTATGGACAAAAGCGATTGTTTACTCAATTAGTTCATTTAAAAAAAAAATTTGCAGCTAGATTTGAAGATTCTTTTGGAGGTTAGCCAGTACCAGACTCTCATTATCTCTTTCAAACACTATACTACACACCCTGAATCACTGGACTTCGCACAAATGCACGATCCCAACACCGTGATTCCAAGCTTCTTGAGAATAAATTTTAACGCACCCTTATTCTAGCAATCTATCACCTGAGTGAACATGAAATGTGGGAATAAGCGATAGTTTAACAAAATAAAATTTCATAGGCTATGTGCGGCGAAACTTGACTACACTGCGTAAAAAGGTGGCAACGACCTCTATTATCTATATTAGTTATATAGTTATATCATGATCCTTAGTCAACATTATCTTTGTATGAACAATATGGTTTCAAATCTTTACAATGCCAAATACCTGCACACTTCCCACTAGTATCCTGCAATTCATAAGTCCAAGGCGACACTTTTCTGATTACTTTAAATGGCCCTATATATTTAGGCGCGAGCTTGGCGTTGAAAAACTTTGAAGCATCTGAAAGCACGTAGTTTTTTCTCCAAACCAAATCGTGTATGAGAAAACTAAGATCCCTCCGACGGAGGTTGTACTTTTGCTTCGAGGTTTCAGCTGCTCTTATAAGTCTTGTCCTTACATCCGAAATTAATTCTTTTAAAGCTGAAGCCCGTACCTCTGGATCAAATGTATCTTTATCACTAACATTATGTGATGAACCGTCAATTACCATTTCGCGACCAAAATTGATGAAGTAGGGGGTAAATTTCGTGATTTCCTGCGTGGATGTTCGGATGGCACAAGATATTTTTGCCAGGTGCTGATCCCATGATCTATGGTTATCCGTAACGTACGCTCTGAGCATAGACTTAATTATTTGATTCATCCTCTCAGCAGGATTGGCCTGCGGGTGATACAAAGCAGTGTGTCTTATTTCTACTCCATAGTTCTCACAGAGTTTTTTAAATTCTCGGCTTCTGAATTGAGAACCATTATCGCTAATTATTGTCTTAGGCACACCGAACAACAAGAACACGTGATCTTCGAGAGCCTGAACTATGGGGTTGGCAGTCGCAGCTCGCAAAGGAAAAAGCATTGGAAATTTACTAAGTTGATCGACAATGGTCAGGATATAGACATAGCCTCGAGTCGATCTAGGTAGGGGACCAACTAGATCAATGCTTAGACACTCCCATGGTCTGCCAGCAACTTTTCGAACAGTCATGAGTCCTGCAGGCTTTTCCCTCACAGGTTTGGTAGCTTGACATATTTTACAATTTCTGATATAAGATCCAATGTCGATCTTCATTTTCGGCCAGTAGTAAATTTTTCTCATCCGATCATAAGTTTTCTGCACACCGCAATGTCCTGAGGTAGGAGTATCGTGTGCTCTGGAAATTAGATCCCTCCTTCGCTCTTTTGGAACCACTTCCTTCCACTTTTCGGATTCCAGAGCTAACACGGGGTGATAAGGCTGCATGTGCCTTTGTAAAATGCCATTTTTGAGTTTCCAGTCTGGGAACTTAGCAGGATTGTTACTGACATTGTCAACCATCCTCTTATACCACTTATCAGTGACACCCTGAGTTCTGTTGATACAGCTTACGACAGGTACCGAACGTGAGAGCCAGTCTGGCAAAAGGTGTTCCTTGCCTTTTCTGTGAATTATGATGAAGTCATACTGTTGTAACTTCATTGCCCACCTTGCCAATCTACCGGTGGGGTCTTTAAGGTTGTGCAGCCACACCAGTGAGGCATGATCAGTTACCACAGTAAACTGTGTCCCTTCCACGTAGGGTCTCAGCTTATCAACGGCCCACAAGACAGCCAAACATTCCCTCTCTGTGGTAGAATAGTTTCTCTCACATCTATTCAGAGAACGGCTCAAGTAAGCAATCACGTGGTCTAAGTCGTTTATCTTCTGGGTTAGGACGGCTCCTATCCCAAACCCAGAAGCGTCGGTATGAATAACAAAAGGCTGCTCGAAGTCAGGGCAAGTCAAGATCGGTGCACTGACTAAATATTCTTTAACGGTCTTAAAAGCTTTCTCACATTCCGCTGACCAGATAAATTTTTTCTTCTTCTTCAAAAGATCAGTTATTGGGGCTAACATTGAAGAGAAATGGGGAACAAATCTTCTGTACCATGCCACGATACCTACAAATCGGCGTACTTCGGAGACATTTTTCGGGGGTGGTATACTCAGAATACATTCGACTTTATCGGGGTCTACCTGGAGACCTTGCTGACCCACTACATAACCTAAGTATCTTAATTCGGAACGGCAGAACTCACACTTCTCGTAGTTGATTATTAATCCGGCTGAATGTAATTTTTCCAACACTTTTGCTAATACCTTTTTGTGCTCTTCAAATGTGCGAGTTACTATAATCACGTCATCCAGGTACACAAAGACATGGCTCTCGAGACTACCTGAAAGAACCCTATCGATAAGACGTTGCCAAGTTGCTGGGGAATTGCTCAATCCGAAGGGCATCCTTCGAAATTGGTAAAGACCGCGGTTGGGAACAGTAAAAGCAGTGTACTGTTTGGAATCCTCCTCCATAGGCACTTGCCAAAATGCCGACTTTATATCTAGTGAGGACATATACTTGGCGTCACGTAATTTATCTAAAGTGGCCGCAACGTAAGGTAAGGGATATGCGTCTTTTCTTGTCACCTTATTTAATTTGCGATAATCCACACAAAATCTATATGTTCCGTCTTTCTTCTTGACCATCACAACAGGTGATGACCATGCGCTATTAGATGGTTCTACCACGCCAGCTTCCAGCATCTTATCCAGCTCTCCATTTATTATCTTCTGAATGGCGGGCGAGACTGGATAATATCGTTGCTTTATCGGTGGTGAATCAGTATGGATAACATGTTCGACTTCTTTTGTGCAACCTAGGCCCTTCCCCATATCTGCTTCAGCCTTCATTATAATTTTATTGAGTTCCCTCTGCTGTGCAGTCGTCAATGTACAGTGAGAATTTAAAATATTTACGTAATTAGAAGCGATCTCACTATCACTGAACTGCCACGAATTTTCTTTTAAATTTGCTGCTATTCCCATCGATTGCCAAAAATCTACTCCCAAAATCATGGAATGAGGGAGTTCTGGAATTACTAATACATCAATCACCGCAATACGCCCTTCAAGTTTGATGGGTAAACTAAGTTCTCCGAGCACTCGAATATTCTTTCCATCAGCCAAACTCACAGTTTCTGCTTTCGATTTATGCAGCTTTAAGTCCAATCCCTTGAGTAATTCCCACCCTGATCTCCCGACAACGGACTTAGAGGCCCCAGAATCTAAAAGCCCACAAATCTTAAGTTGGAAAATAGAAACTAATAAGTATGGACGCACATCCCCCTTTACTTCTGTAAAGATGTAATCCACTAACGTGCTGATCGCGTCCTTGCTTTTCCTCGATATTTTAGATATTTTATCCTGTTCACAAAAGGAGCCAGTAGAATGGGCGATTATTTGGGAATTACCAGGGCTCGACTCGCCCCCTACTGTCGAGCCCTTTGAGCGTTTCCCGAAGCTTGAGTTTGCTGACCTTGTTCGGATCTTTTTCCTCCCGAAAATCCAATTTGCTGTTGTTGCTCCGGGGCTCGGTTTGTACAATTATTGCACTGATTTCGTGTGACACCTGTAGTCCCACAGCCATAGCATCTGATTCCCCGTACTACTCTGTCTACGTTCCCCGAAGTTTGGCTACCTGAACTACCTGGTTGAGCGTGTTGTAACTGCTCAGATCGCAACAGACTTTGACAAAACCGCGCTATATGGCCAAAGCGGTGACATTTAAAACATTTAGCTCTTCGATTGACCACTGAGTCCGATCTTTGGTAACTATTTGTAACCGTTGATATTGCATGCTCCGTCGCTACATACGCAAGGTCTGGTTCGAGCAATTGATTGCCTTTTCTTGAAGGTGGTGGTGCATACGATTCAAATGAAGCCCGGATGGATTCAAGCTTACGTCCCAGTTCTAACAAATTCTGGATCGTCTCGACTTCAGTTAGTCCTAGCTGGGTTTGGTAAAAGGGGCTTATGTTTTTCTTTAATAGTCGTAACTGTTGAGCCTCCGAAAGAGGTTCAGATAACCTTGAAAACATATTCCTCATCACTGCTATATACATACCGATAGACTCACCGTTTCCCTGAGTACGTCTTTTGACTTCATCGAGCAGCCGTTCGTCATAATCGTATGGCAAAAATTCCCTTTTGAGCTCCCTTACTAAGTCTCCCCAAGAATGGAAGGTCGCCTTATTCGCTCTGTACCACAAGAGTGCTCTGCCCGAGAACAAATCCAAAGCAGATCGGAACAACTGATACTTATTGATTCCTCGTGCTTCCGATAATTCATTTGCTCTCTCCAGGAATGAATTTAGAGACTGTCCAGGATCACCAGAAAATTTAAGGTCCCATTTGTGTAAAGGAACTCGTGCGTGGGCATTAGTAACCACTTTAGCTGTCATAGATAAGTCCATGACCTCATCTGAAGAATCTTGTTCCTCATGACCTCCGTCTGCTTTGATTTTGAGTCCGCCCAAAGCTAAGACTAGGTTTGCTCGTATCTGAGACACTTGTCCCTTCTGCTCTACCCCCACGGCCTGGACCCGATCGACTCTGCCTAAGGCCCATTCAATTTTTGTCCATATCTTCCTATATTCAGGACTATCTGAGTCCCCCTCGAACACATCTGACAAATCTCGGATTTCTTCCACTTTTTTATTTAAGTCCTCGATATCTTCGACAAATTTAAATGGGTAAGGATCGGCAACTAATGATTTTCCTTCTCTTTCAGCCCGTAATGCTTGACGAAAAGTTGATCGCATCTCCTCAACCTTTCCCAAGGACAAACCCCGCACCTTGAGTTCGTAAGCGAGCTCATCTTGACTTAGTCTGTTTATCTCCATCCTTGAAAATTAGAATTGACAGACTAATGCTTTAGCTTTTATGCTACTATTCCTAAAGACTGGCTGGGAAAATACTACTCGTGTACTTGACAGATCTACGCAAAAGAATAATTTCGTTGTTTTCTTTCTGTTAAATCGATTGGCTTCTCAGTGTAGCTATAAGAATCGAATGACTACACGGATCAATTGAATGAAATTTACTTGGCATTGATATCAAAAAAAGAATGCCAGAATATACACCAATATTAAATAAAGATTTAAAAAAACTTATGGCATCTAAGCGGGTAACACAGGAACTGGTAACTGATAACAGCTTTGTTTGTAGATAATTTTACACGACGACGATAGTCAGTGGGTACCTCTATTCAATATTTTGGAATGTCTATATTCATATCACGACAAATCATAACACCTATAAACATGATAATATCAATTATGATTACAATTCATATATACATATATATGTATATATATATATTACCAAGTCAGAAAAAAAAATATTTACTTGGATGTGTAATTTTCATAATTCGGAACCAGGGAGTGTAAACAAAAAAAATTAATCTTTTACTCTTGGTAGCAAAAGCAACTTGAAAGTTGTATTAACCTAGAGTAATTTCAATTTCCAATGTTGAAAGGTGAGTAAAAATCAGAAAACCTACTAATATACTTTAAAAGCAAGTACAACTAAATGTCACTAATATAGTTTGCGTGTCAAAAAAAAATAGATTACTGTCTAACAACGCCAGTTAGCTTCAGTCTACAAAACTTCTGATACAATTTATTGAAATTTCAGATTAATAATTATGAAAGATTTTACTGCGAATAATAATGTAAAAAAAAAAAATTTCAAAATTCAGCAAATTCTATTATTTAACAACGCGCAATTGCAGTACATATGCTCTTGCATAGCGTAAATTTTTTGGTTTTTTTTTTTGACAATACCCAGTTATATAAGACTTCAATCCAATAAACTTAAATTAATTTGCAAGACCAAATAAAAACCACTTAGCTAGAAATTTGACAAACGATAGGAAATGTAGTTACGATTGCCTGAATAGAAAAATTATATGTGAACAGCTACAAAATATTCACCACCAAAGATGACTGAGGTTGCACAATCATTTATATATTCAAAAAAAATTATTAACAATAGACTTAACTATAGACGTTGTCGTAGATCGGGAATTCATTTAAAAAAACAATTGACTTCCCCTAAATCCTTTCGAAGTCGACTGCTTCTTATCGGTCATTGATCTATCCCAATTTGGTAGGCATACTAATCGATCTTAATACTCGGAAAACAATATCAAGCGAATAAGAAAAATTGCAAGAAAACCAATGGCAAATGGTTAACTACATCCACAACCAAAGCTAATTAAATATTTCTTCTTTTTGTGATACCATATATATGTACAATGTTACATGCATTTAAGAACAAAATTCATCGATTTGCTAAAAAAAAATAAAAAAAAAATCCAAACAAAGGAAAAATCAACTTGGAATGCGATGAGTGTGGTGTATATAAGTATATATGTTCATGTGATATTTCCTCATCACAGATTACGATCGCTTTAGCGATGGGATCCAAAACGGTAATAAAAAAAATATTTTCAGCAATAAAATATAATTGAACTATGGCTAGTAAAGTTAATTATTCGATCACACACATGCACTTTATTTGTTCATTTCAAAGCGCTCGATTCATTTGCCCGCTCCACGAAACATGTTGCAAGAATACAATACACTGGTCTGGTGCTCCACTGGTTTCACCATCTACTAATAATAACAATAGCAAAAAAAATATGAAAAATTCCTGCTTTTATGAATTTTTTTTTTTTTATTATTGTACTTTTTAATTAACGCAATTAGCGTAAAACTATGAAAAAGCCGTCTCGTTTCTAATGCTTTTCTGCAAAATTTTGAAGGCGCTGGCCCCACGTTGGGCGCCAAAATTATGTTACGCGCTTTTTATGCGAAACCGTTTGCCGGCTAGCTATGGAGATAGGTGGGGTTTTGCGTAAGGCCAGACACCTGTATGGGCGCCACGTGTTTTTTTTTTGAGTGCACGAACTCGATTTAAATTAAACAATAGAGTGAGGCTCTATGCAAATTTTAATAATCGACTAATTATTATTAATCACAGAAATACAATATTTAAAGCATTCCGTTATGCTTTATTCGACAAAATTCACTAGGTTTACAATCCGTTAGTCCTACAGCAGAGCAAATGAACGGGCGAGCGACTCAAGAAAACTAATAATATATATAGGCATATAAAAAAAATTAATTTAACAAATTCACTTAACTTGCACTGGCTCGATGCACTTTTATTTAATTTTCTTTCCTCCTTTTTGTTCCGACTTTGGGTCTGTTTTCCCAGACTAATCCACAAAATCCAACTGGTACTTTGACCTTCTTGACCTACTCACTCTGAAACTCGACTTTCTGTACCTCATTGACTTATGACTGAAAATAGACTGAGAGCGAGACTTGTCCCAGTTCAGTGATCTATCAGAAAGCCCCCTATGCGATTAATCATTTCCGCCCATTATTTCTAGCAGCTTTCGGGTTTTCGCCTCAGCTAATAGGAATAGGGGTATTTGTACTAAAATATCGATTCTCAACTATGATCTCGTTGACAGCGAAATTTTAAAAGCGTTTACCTACAAATTATAGTGCAAGTAAGTGTTATTGTTTACTTTAATTGTCGCGACTATTACTCCTAATTCATTTATGGTAGATAATCAAGAAGTGTGCTCATTGTTCACCCGCTCGTTTGCCCGAAACATACATAAGGGTAATGGCTACTAAAAATATTTATAACTTCTTAATTCTTAATCTAACTTAGATTTAGGTAATATTTCGGTAAATTCCTGGGATGAGGTGAGGAATCGAGCTGAATTATCCTTCCATATTGAGATGTGCAAATTAAGTGCGCTTTCCCGCGTGGATGTATCCTGACCCCCTTTAAGCTTTAGGCACGTTGTGGTCGACTTTGAATCCGATATGGGGCTCTCCAGCAGCTAGGTAATCCAATCACCATTGTATTTACTTCCTCCTGAAAATGATAACAATTTCTTTGCAGAATCATCTAAATGCATTACTGGATTATTATAGGACGACACACGTACACGTAATTCATTTGCATATTTGATAGTATAATATAGTTTTGAATCCCTTTCTTTTAGATCACCACACCCATGAAGAAGTTAATGAAAATTTCGCACGTAACACAATGACCCCACGGGACCATAAACCGCACCAAACAGTCACACGTTGAGGATAGAGAGGCTTTTCAACAATAACTCTTGGGTTTTCCGAGCCCCAGATGCGACAATTTTGCTTGTTGACGAAGCCATCGAGGTGGAAATGGGCCTCATCACTCAAGATGAGTTTTCGATGGAATTCCGGATCATTTTCATGCATTTCAAGGACCCAATCAGAAAAGACTCGACGTTGTTGATGATCGGCCGGCTTGAGTTAGTAGATATACTATGGGAGTTCTGGACCACTGTTTTAGCTTCCAGGATTTCGCCACAGATGGCGCCACCGTCGCTAGGTGGTTCGATTCCATACTAAATGTGGGTTTGTGCCTTGGATGTACTGGTTTATGTCTTGGATGTTGGGGATACGAGACCACTTTGGGGGATACGAGGCCACTTTTAGCACTCTCCAGCATAGGGAAATAGCATAGGATTTCGATTTTGTTTCTGAAGTGCGCCTATTTTTCATCTCGAATCTTGGGGATACGAGACCATTTTGGGGATACGAGACCACTTTTAGCACTCTCCAGCATAGGGAAATAGCATAGGATTTCAATTTTGTTTCTGGAGTTCGCTTATTTTTCATCTCAGACTCGTAGCCTCCAAGTTTTTCATCTCGAGTTTTGGGATACGAGATCAGTAGATATACTATGTTCATACCAGATCACTGTTTTAGCTTCCAGGATTTCGCCACAGATGGCGCCACCGTCGCTAGGCGGTTTGAACCCATACTAAGTAGGTTTGTGTCTTGGCTGTATTGGTTTGCGCCTTGGATGCACCATTGTGTCTTGGGTGCACCATTGCGTCTCGACTGCACCGTAGCGGGATTAATCGGTACTACCGGGATGTATCATTTGGTCTTGACTGCGCCCTAGCGGCATTAGCACGTACTACCAGCATGTTCCGGTTTTCTAGCGACATCTGTTCGGGCGCAAACGCCATTTCTTGAGTAAGGTTCCCTAGCGGCCTTAGCCGGAACTACCTGGATTTGCTGTTTTCTTTTATTGGCGGGAGAGTTCAGCATCATTCGAATTTCACAACATGACATCATCATGAACAGATTCTAGAAGTGAGACATTAGCCGATACGCAGCGACATCTGTTTGGTGCAAACGCCATTTTCTTGAGTGAGGTACCCTAGCGGCCTTAGTCGGAACTACCAGCATGCCTTGGTTTTGCTAGCGGGGGAGTTCTAGATATCGGCATGACGTCATCATAGTTTTGCTGCATCTAAATAAGTTTTCTTAGCAGGGAAGTTGTAGATATCAGCATCATTCGAATTTCACAACATGACATCACCATGAACAGTATTGGCGGGAGAGTTCAGCATCATTCGAATTTCACAACATCACATCACCATGAACAGATTCTAGACGATGTCAGTGAGACATTAGCCGATGCTACCAGCATGCTCCGGTACTACGGCTTTCTTGGATGTGTGGTACGGTTCCCTCGGAAGTTTTTTGCTTCACTTTTGGCCCACACGTGGCAGCATGCTACGGTTTTGGGAAGTTTTTTGCTTCACTTTTGCCCACACGTGGCAGCATGCTACGGTTTTGGGAAGTTTTTTGCTTCACTTTTTTGGATGTGTGGTGCGCCTAAATGTAGGCTTTTGTTGTTTTCAAGTGTTGCGCCTGGTTTTCAATTAATATTAGTAATAATTGATTTTTCTTGAGTGCCTAAATGTAGGCTTTTGGTTTTGAACTAATAATTAAAGTTAATAGTAGGAAATTTTTGTTCATGAAAATGGATTCTATAGGGAAGGTATGTGGTGGGGAATAATAAAAATAGGGAGGGGGGGTAATGAAATTTTCATCAGAAATGCTCTACGGGCTCTGGTTTTCGAGATATTAGCGTATTAATATTTCAAGTTATTTTTGCTCATGGAAATGGATTCTTGGTGGTGTAGGGTGGGAGGGGGAACGAAATTTTCATCACAAATCCTCTCTGGTTTTCGAGATATTAGCAACATTTGTTCAAACAATTAGCTAATTGGTAATTATGTAATTACTAATTGGCAATTAGCTAATTGGCAATTAGCAGCTTGGTTGGTCATTAGCTAATTGGCAATTAGCTAATTGGCAATTAGTAATATGGTGTGATGCACTTTACTGGAATTCTCATAAAATAAACAAATTTAAGTAATATCACCACTTGCTGTAAATATTTAATAGAAAACTTCAAGTTTAAGGTAAAAATATGGTTGCTGGGAGGTGTATTGATACAATTTCTTTTGCCGAAAATAATGTTGTCAAACCAAAATTAAATTTCAATATTTATTCACATCAAATTAATTATTTATTTCTAAATCTTAAGTTATAAACTTTTTTCCTATGTTCTATATTCAAAATTGGTAGCAATATAAGTGAAGTTCTATGAATCCTATCTTGGAAACGAAAGCGATCCAGAGCATATGTCTCCCATGGTCCCTTTCTTGGCTCATATTCAATTATATAAAGTTGTGGAGCACTAGTACTAAATGTAACTTTCATTATCACTAATAATTTAGAAATATTAATAATAAAAAACTAGTTTCACATTATTGATTTTTTTTATTTAATGAATATAATAATTAATTGGATGCAAATTAACATCATGGCGAATAAACTCTATTTTAAACGTTCGACCGATAGGACCTCTATTTATAATATAAAAATCTCCTGCAGTATTTATCTCCAGTATAGTTTCATCAGTAATTGTGCTGTACCGTGCAGGAAGGAAAAGTTGACAGTCTTCCAAGTCCAGGATGATACGAGATCCAAATGCAGTCTTACATCTTCTAGCGCCCAGAATCCTGTATTCCTTATTAAATTCCATTTCAGCTGTCTTTAGAGAAGGTGGGTACTGCTCCAGCTTCTTCAGTTCCTCCATTGCGTTTGCCATTTCAGATTACTTTCTCCTTGGTTGTTTATCGTTTGAAGTCCAAAATGAAACTGATTGCAAATCTGATTCAGCTCCTCAATTTATAGTCATGGTTCCAAAACAAGTTTAATCCTGCTTAAAGCAAATTTGCAATATCAGCATATTAAGCTGAATGATTCATGTAATTTGAAACCACACTTCCTGTAAGCAACCCAATTCTAAGAATTTTACTGATCGAAACGTTTCATTGGAATTCGTAAACATCCTGTTGTAAACAAATTTAAGCAATATCAGCAAATGATTCATGTTTACTCTTTTCAAGTAATTTATTGATCCAAGAATTTTGCTGATCGAAACGTTTCATTGGAATGTAAACAAATTTTCACATTTTCATGTATGTAAACAATCTTATTTGCAAATTCAACCAGCAGAATAAAGTAATCAAATTAATTTGAGTGATTTTCTTATCGTGTAATTCGATATCATCTCAGCCTGTAAGCAAATTCGTTGGAATTCATCCTGTGCAATGATTATTGTAGCAGCAGGATCATTCATGTTTACAAACCGTTGCTATAAAAGCGCAAGCAAACTCTTGGGGAGCACCAGTCAATCTAAGTAATTCAAAGTGTTAGTGCCGAATAAGAAAAAAAATTAAAAATGTCTATCACAGTAATAAATGAAAGTTTTTCATTAATTAAGAAATTGCGAGAAGATGTGTTGAAGTGTTTAAGTGATGCAAATTTTGTGAATAAAAACAATATTGTTAAAGAGTGTAACAGAAACATTCGTAAATATCAAGCAGCATTTCGAAAGTGTAATAAGAATGCTATGAAACAACATTTGCACAGCTGTATTGCTCAAATTAAATCGTTGAAAGTGCTAATAAAAGCTCCCCATCGAGGTAGAGGAATTAATCAACGAGTAATAAGAAGTGATTTTGTTAAGTGGGAAGAAATAAAAACAGCATTCGTAGGTAGAATTAGGGCAGGTGTTATCGTGAATATAAGCCACCTAGATCCTAAGCTGTTTATGCAAGATGCTTCCAAATTACTTGCTCGCCGCATTAAGAATACATTAAAACAACAACACCATATTAAAGTGGCTACAACGTTTTGCGGCGAATTTATTAAACAAAATGCTGACGATGAAATTATAAAAGACATTAAATATTTCCAAGCGAGAACTGCTCCAATCAGTGCAGATGATAATTTAGAGGAGTGGTTTAAATCAAACATTTTGGATCCAATAAACACTCAGCTAGAAGAATTCCAGGAAAAAGACAGTGGCTGGGCACTGCACTCTATAATACATTTAGCGGTGCATATCAACAAGTTTGAGCCGATTCGCGGATCATTTTATATACCTCTACCAAAGGAGATTGCTTTAAAGCAAGCTTGCATTAATGTGAAAAATAATGATGAAGCATGCTTCGCGTGGGCAATAACATCAGCGCTATATCCTGTCAATATTAACACCAATAGGACCTCATCATATCCACATTATTCTACTGTGCTAAATTTAACTGGAATAACATTTCCCATGACACTTAAGCAAATAACGCAATTTGAAGGCCAGAACGATTTATCAATAAACGATTTATCAATAAAAGAGCGTTTCTTCACCACAGTTCCAGTTAGACTTACGAAACACAGGATGGAGCGACATGTAAATCTCTTAATGATTCAAGATGACTATGACCAGGATGATGATGATGAAGATCATATGGATGAAGATGATGATGAAGATCATATGGATGATGATGATGATGATGATGATGCCAGCAGATATCATTTCTGCTGGATTAAAGATCTTTCCCGACTCATATCGAAGCAAACTTCGAAAAATCATGCTAAAAGGCATATTTGTGACAGATGTTTGCTCTACTTTTACTCTGAAGAAAAATTAGCATCACACACTCCTGAATGCGAGAAGCAAAATGATTGCAGGATTATGTTTCCCTCAGAGGAAAAGAAATGGCTGGAATATAAGAATTATAACCATAAGAATCCAGTCCCGTTTTGTGTGTATGCTGATCTTGAATCAATATTGAAGCCGATTCAGGGAAACGATCAAAATACACAGCGAATCCAGGAACATGAAGTTCACAGCATAGGATTCTATTTCCACTGCAAACATGATGCTAAGCTCTCATATTACAGAGCATATCGAGGCAAGGACTGTCAACAATGGTTTGCATTAGAATTGCAAAAAATTGCGTCCATAGCTGTACAGGAGAAGCTGAACATCAGGCCAATGCAACCACTGACTAAAGAGGAACGGCACTCACATATGGAAAATACTTGCTGCCATATATGTGAAAAAACGTTTGCAGCCGATGAGGAACGAGTCCGGGACCATTGCCACTTAACAGGTAAATACTGAGAAGCATAATTCAATTCATTTCTTTTCATAAATTCTTTTAACAGGAAAATACCGAGGGCCAGCGCATAATGCATGCAATCTGATGTATCAAGATTGCTCCACAGTTCCAGTAATTTTTCACAATTTATCTGGATATGATGCCCACTTCATAATTAAGGATATAGCTACATCTTTCCCAGGAAAAGTTGATCTCTTGCCAATAAACAAGGAAAGATATATCTCGTTCACCAAGCACATGGACGGCAGCTACATAAAATTCAGATTCATCGATTCCTTCCGTTTTATGGCTGAATCTTTAGATAAGCTTTCATCATTGCTGCCAATGGATAAATTAAACATTACAAGATCAGTATGGCAGGGATTGGATGATGACACTATCAAACTTCTTACGCGCAAAGGTGTCTTCCCATATGATTTTATTGATGACTGGGATAAATTGGATTTCCGGAACTTGCCAACACAGGAAACGTTCTACAATAAACTGACTGACAGCGCTATATCTGCTGAGGACTACAATCATGCTGAAGAGGTCTGGCAAAAATTTGAAATACAAACACTTGGCGAATATTCAGATCTATACCTTAAGACTGATGTTCTCCTATTGGCTGATGTGTTTGAGAACTTTCGAGAAGTGTGCATGAAGACATACAATTTAGATCCAGCACATTATTACACCATGCCAGGCCTAACATGGGATGCTATGCTAAAATACACTAATGTGAAATTAGAGCTGATAACCGAAGTAGATATACTGCTATTCATAGAAAGAGGCATTCGAGGTGGTATAAGTCAATGTTCAAACAGATATAGTAAAGCCAATAACAAATATATGGATGATTTTAAACCTGAGGAGAAAGAGAAATACTTGATGTATTATGATGTCAATAACCTTTATGGATGGGCCATGTCACAGCATTTACCAACCGGAGGATTCAAATGGGTTGATGTTCCCAATATTGACGTTTCCGAAATTCCTGATGATTCTCCAAATGGATACATATTCGAAGTCGATTTGGATTATCCTCAACATCTGCATGATAAGCATAAGGACTTACCGTTTTGCTGTGAGTATGCAGCACCACCTGGAGCAAAATTAGAAAAGCTTCTGACAACATTACATCCAAAAACTAAATATGTTATACACTACCGAAACTTGAAGTAATGCTTATCACATGGACTCATCCTGAAAAAAGTGCACCGGGTACTTCAATTCGACCAATCAGCTTGGCTTAAACCATATATTGACTTAAATACCACCAAACGGATGCAGGCTACAAGCGATCATGAGAAGGATAGCTATAAGAAGATGAATAATGCAGCTTTTGGTAAGACCATGGAAAATGTACGCAAGTATAGCGATATCAAGCTTTGCATGAAGTGGGAAGGTCGCTATGGTGCAAAAGCTCGGATTGCGGCAGCCAACTTCCACAGTGCAACGATATTTGATGAGAATTTAGTTGCTGTGGAATTAAGGCGACTCAAAATATTATTCAATAAGCCGCTCTATATAGGAATGGCAGTTATGGAAATTTCGAAAATATGCCTCTACGATTTTCACTACAGTTTTATGCAGCGTGAGTATGGAGATAAATGTAAAGTCATGTATACTGATACAGATTCTCTAATATATGAACTTGAAGAGAAAAATGCATATGAGTTCATGGCCGAAAATATAAACAAATTTGATACAAGTGATTACCCAGAAGATAACCAGTTCGATTTACCGCTCATGAATAAAAAGATTCCCGGGCTAATGAAGGATGAGCTGAATGGGAAAATCATGAGCGAATTTGTTGGCTTGCGCTCGAAAATGTACAGTCTGCGAATAAACGATGGTAAAACTGTAAAAAAAGCGAAAGGAGTAAAGGCTAATGTAGTCCAGAAGCATATCAGTTTCGAAGACTACGTCGAATGCTTGAATAACGAGCGAATATTAACTGCCAATCAGAGCTCCATACGATCCCATAACCATAGCGTGTACACTGTCAGTCAAAAGAAGATTGCATTGAGTCCTTATGATAATAAGCGACATATTATGAGCAGAACGACGGATACTCTACCATGGGGGCATTACTCCATTTCATCAGATCAACAAGTAGCAGCCGCAGAAAGAATCTAAGTCAAATGAAAATAATAAATCTATTATAGTTTTAGTTTCATTTATTAAAGTAATTTGCATTATAACTACATGTATAATTGTAAAATAAAAAAGTATTGTAATTGTAATTGTATTATAGTTATAGTTGTTTTTCAAGAAATTATAAAACATCTTTTTTATTGATCCAAGAATTGTGTTTTGATGAAAATCCAAGCCATTTAACGTAAGCTTTATCTCCACTCTTCTTTAAGATTTTCTCTACGAGGTATAGGTTTGGGTGTTTAACTTTCAGCAGCTCCAATTCGTAAAAGCATCCTGTGATTGGATTTCCTTGATAATCTTCCAGCCGATATGTGATGGGATTTGTGTTTTGAACTTTAATAATTTTAAAAATCTCAGCTGTCCAGTTTGGTGTATAGCCTTTCTCAAATATATGCTTGTATTTGCTGATGCGTACAAAATCTCCAACTTTATACTTTGCAGGAACAACAATTTTTATATGATTGTATACAGTTGAAAGCAGTTTTTTCTCATTTTTTGTAGTTCGATGTATTCTTGAGTTGTATTCAGTGAGCAGTTTCTTTACCATACCAATCCACTGATAAGTTCCATTAAAACTGAATTCCTTCCACATCATATCCTTCAGAGTTCGGTTAAATCGTTCCACTATTGATGCTTTGAGGAAACTGTACGTAGAGTAATGATTAATTGCATGCTTCCGCATTAGATTTTTAAAGAGGTTGTTGTAGAATTCCTTTCCATCATCAGTTTGCAGGTTTTTAGGTATTCGTCCCTCGCTTAATATAGATTGCATGGCATCTCTTACTTCTACACCAGTTTTTCTTTTAATTGGAATTGCCCATGCATATTTGGAGAAGGCATCAATTACTGTCAGCAGATAGCGGTAACCATTGTTCACATACTTATAGGGATCAATTTCAACCAAGTCTGCCTGCCACAAGTCATCTAGCCCTTTGATAATCACACGACGTCGTTTAAAATTTTTTCTCGCTGGTTTATGCAGCTCATTTACCACTTGTCTCTTACTCATCGTAATTATAAATGAAACAGATTTCTCAAGAGTTTTTACTCATATACACCATCTTTTGGTATCAAGTCTTTCTTATTTATTACTGAAGTAAACAGATAGTTTTCAATCTTTGCGATTTCATCATTGATATATAGCGTTAAATTTGCCACCTCTATATTAATAGTTTTTCTTATTTCTTCCACACTTATTTTAATTTTCTTGTCAACATAGTCTTTGGTTGTAGCATCATCATTTTCAAGGGGCTCACCAAGTCGTTTTATACA
Organism: Dioctria rufipes; assembly: GCA_963924295.1. Taxonomy (NCBI): domain Eukaryota; kingdom Metazoa; phylum Arthropoda; class Insecta; order Diptera; family Asilidae; genus Dioctria; species Dioctria rufipes. The sequence goes on along the minus strand of OZ002744.1, from coordinate 65,012,851 downwards.
CTTTGAGTTCAGATCGTAGTCTCCGTTTATCGTTAAATTAAATCCAATACCCCGCTCTCCTTGTTCACCAGCTGGACCCTGAGTTCCTTGTTTACCAGCTGGGCCTTGAATTCCTTGTTCACCGGCTGGTCCCCGAGCTCCTGTTGGTCCACGTTCACCTGCTTTCCCAAGATATCCCCGCTTAGAGAAACGTCCAAACTTGTCAACGCTCATCTGTAGATTGTGAAAAAGTATGGTAATGAAGTAGTATTTAAACTATAATATCTGCTTCTCGCAACTCGTCCAGGATAGATACAATTTCATTGTTGTGACTGGTGTTTCCAGCCTGCTTTGATGCCATTAGAAGGCGCAGTCTATCCACTAATTCATTTGGATCATCCCAGTAAATGTGATCAATGTTTTCTTTAGGCAGACGCATTAGACCCATGCCTTTATGCTGTATAAGTTTACTGATTATAGCTTTATACTTAGCCGCTCTAGTACCCTTTATTTGCCCATCTTCAGCATAGTCACGTTTATATGCATTGGTATCTCTCAAAATAGATCCATAATTAGTTAAATCCTCTTTAGTATATAGACTTTTTACAGGATCTTTCATAAATAACAGTTCACATAACCCCAAAGTTGTTTTATAGCTCTTCCCCTTAATAACAATATTTCCTACATCATCAACATCAAACGTTGAATTACCGATTCTCCACGCGTTGTTATCATAGTAAACTCCATAGGTTGGATCAATTTTAGGGCTATTATCAGTGAATAGCTTTAAATAGTTTGAAACTATGTATCCAGACGTATCGGGGGAGCTGACAGGAGACCTTCCTATCAATGTTCTTGAATGTTTAGGTGTTGCGAATTCTTCTTCAGATGTTAAGGAATAATCTCCATAATTTATAGGTGTGCTACTAGCCTCCATTTTCACATGTTTTCGTTTTGGAGGAGTAAAAGGTTCCACAATTTCGTTGTCTTCTTCTTCTTCTTGTTTTTCTTCTTTTGGTTCCAATTTGACAGGTGGCTCGTTTTTGACTCTTGTTACAAACTCTTTTAAGGGTTTGGTGATTGGCTTGAAAGTTTCTTCAAGTTGAGCTTCTGCTTCAATCCTTCCCGTCTTTCGAGCTTTAAATTTCCTTCGCACTGCATTCCTTGTCGTGATGATTTCTTTTAATAGGTTTTCATTCATCTTCGATATTAACTGAATAACGGCTTTTCAAACAATAATATAATAACAGGTATACAGCTTTCCAAACAGCTCTGATAACAGCTTAACAGCTTTCCAAACAGCTCTGATAACAGCTTAACAGCTTTTCAAACAGCTCTGATAACAGCTTAACAGCTTTTCAAACAGTTCTGATAACAGCTTAACAGCTTTCCAAACAGCTCTGATAACAGCTTAACAGCTTTCCAAACAGCTCTGATAACAGCTTAACAGCTATTAAACAGCTCTGATAACAGCTTAACAGCTTTTCAAACAGGTCTGATAACAGGTGAACAGCTTTTCAAACAGCTCTGATAACAGCTTAACAGCTATTAAACAGCTCTGATAACAGCTTAACAGCTTTTCAAACAGCTCTGATAACAGCTTAACAGCTTTCCAAACAGCTCTGATAACAGCTTAACAGCTTTCCAAACAGCTCTGATAACAGCTTAACAGCTTTTCAAACAGCTCTGATAACAGCTTAACAGCTTTTCAAACAGGTCTGATAATAGCTGAACAGCTTTAATCTATTCAGCAGGTCCACAGGATTCGGTGTGCTTTCGTCTGAGTTACAGCTTCGACTTATGAATATTTCGCATGTTTCATCCTTTTATAGTACAATGAAGGTATCAAATCCTTTACGGTAGCGCCCCTTGTTTAATGAGCTGTCCTTATCAATCAACAAGAAACCATATTTATCCTTCCAACACTCAGCACAGGCTCTTCGAAATTTATCAAACTTCATGTCTGTATTCACATGATCATTATAGATATGTTTCAAATTCAAGTCATCTTGCTTGAATAAGATGATTAAATTAGCATTGTCACGTATTAAGTGCTTTGGAATATGCGTATATGTTTGACAGAGATAGAGGCTATCTATATCTTCGTGACGACCCATGCAAAAATAGGATCGTACATTATTTTGCTTTTCACATGTTACATCATCGAAAATAAACACTGAATGTGATTTGGCTTCTTCTGGAGATAGAACGTCGCAGTTGTTTGAGAATGTATAATACCCCAATCCTGATATATGAGTCATCACTCGCTTCAAGTATTCATACTTTGGTTGATGTAAAGATTTTGAATATATGTAAATATTTTCATATCTCAGACCATTGGGATGTTCCAGCAAACTTATCATAACATTAGTTTTTCCACAATTCGATGGTCCAACAATGATGCTCCTTATACTATTAGGCAATAGGGGACCATGCTTCTTTTTCACCTTCATAACACCTACATCACCATTTCGAACAGGAAAAGCTTGTTGTTGTTTAATGAACCGCATATTGAAGACTAACGGGATTCCTATAAATACACCTGTTTATATTACATTTCAACAGTATCATCGGAACCGTATAAGATGTCGGATCACAAATCGAAACGCTCCAGAAAATCTTTGAAAGGGGGCAGAGGACTATTAAATTCAATTATCAACAAATTACCTGTAGAATTACATCTACCGGGATACCAGTACTGTGGACCAGGAACAAAGTTACAACAAAGATTGGCAAGAGGAGATCCAGGCATTAATCCACTGGATGCAGCCTGCAAAGAACACGATATAGCATACTCGCGGCATAAAGACACAAGTGATCGACATATAGCTGATAAAATATTAGCTGAACAGGCCTGGCAGCGTGCAAAATCTACGGATGCAAATTTGAGTGAACGTGCCAACGCTTGGCTTATAACAAACGCAATGAAGGCTAAAATTAAGCTAGGTATGGGTCTTAAGGCTAAAAATAAACGCCAGCCCACATTCCGAGAAGCAGTACGAAATGCACGTAAAATTTTAAAAGTCAGAAAACCAAAAGGCTTGATGGAAGCTACAAAAATAGCTCTTAGTGCAGCTAAAAATATTGTGAAAAGAAAGAAGAAATCAATTAAAACTCCACGAGTGATACCTGTACCAAAGGTTGGTGGAGCACTTCCGTTCCTCATCCCGCTGTTTGCTGGGCTTTCAGCATTGGGAGCACTATCGGGAGGTGCAGCAGGCATAGCTAAAGCAGTAAATGATACCAGTGCCGCAAAGGCAAAATTGGAAGAAAGCAAACGTCATAACCAAGCAATGGAAACTATAGCGGTTGACAAAGATGGAAACGGGCTGTTCCTGAATCCGTACAGAACAGGACTTGGACTCTATCTACAACCACAACCAAAAAACTATTAAAGACGCTACCCAAAAGACCGCTAAACGAGTTGGATCTTCACAAGTATACCACAAACTTGCCACACTTCAGAGGAGTATTTATGCGTGATAATCTTCCTAAAAAGCCATGGAAGCGAGAAAGCGGAATTGTTAACTTGGACATCTCAACTGGAGCAGGTACACACTGGGTAGCGTACTACAAGAAAGGTGATAACGTCGAATACTTTGATAGCTTTGGTAATCTCCAACCACCAAGGGAGCTCATAAACTACTTGGGTAGTAATATTACGTACAACTACAGCTCTTATCAGAACTATGATGCAGTAATTTGCGGTCACTTATGTTTAGAGTTTTTATATAATTGTTATAGCCATTAATTATTATCTATAAATAAATGTATCTATATTGAAATTGTGACAGTTCATTATCAACCGCCATGTCATTAACACTTACTCTCACGGGAAATTCATCTCTACTCACTTCTGAGTACTTTCCCCCGCTGGAGCTAGCAACGGATTATGTTTGTGGATTAATTGATTTTCAAACATACAACTCTATACCAAATATTGATGTGAGCAATAATCTGGTTCATGTAGGGAATGAGGTTGTTGAGATACCTGTTGGATCCTATGAGATTGATGATATAGCAAAATATGTACAAGGATACTTGGATAAAGAAGGGAGAAGGATAAAGGTTGCGATAAAGGCTAACAATAATACATTGAAGAGTGAAGTCAAGGCAACTGAAGTAATACATTTTGAAAAACAGAGATCCATAGCTCCTCTGCTAGGATTCAGTAAAAGAAATTTGACTGCTAATATAGTGCATACATCAGAGTTGCCAGTCAACATCATTAAAGTAAATACTATACGCATCGAATGTAACATTATATCAGGATCATTCTTCAACAACACACAAGTACACACTCTCCACGAGTTTTCCCCGAACGTTGGGCCTGGGTATAAAATTGTGGAGGTGCCCAAAAATGTAATCTATTTGCCTGTGAACACCAAACGTATAAGTTCTCTAACATTGAAGCTCCTTGACCAAGACGGTGACTTAATCAACTTCAGAGGAGAGACTATAACCATCAGATTACATTTGAAGCCACAGCATGTTGATATACAATAATGATAAATACGAGTTCGGAGCAGACAAGATCATTAGTCAGCGGACAACCTTGAAGCGATCAAGACCTACATTAACACCTGCAAATACAGCATATTTACAATCAATTGGCTTAACGCTGAAACAATGAATAAAGGAATACTAGATATTGCACCAGACGCTCACTTTGATAACAGTGTTACTAAATTTGAACATCACTCCTATTCACCATTTCTAACATCATTTAAAAACAGCGATGAAATCCGTATCTCTGTACAACATCAGGACTTGAATCTTCTACCCAGCAGGAGTTTTCTTTATCGATCGTACAAGAAATCTTGGGATTGCGACAACATTAAAAAACTACGTATCGCTAAATGCAAATGTAAGCAGGATACTACTCAACGGCAGTTGGTCACCAGATTCATCCGTTATACCAACCAATGGACTGTTTAACTATTGTGTACCTCTAAAATATTTATTGGGATTCGCTGAAGATTACAAGAAAATTCTGATAAATTCCAAACATGAACTCATATTGATCCGGAGCAGGACAGATGATAATGCCATTATATCACCCACTTATGTGGTGAAAATTGAAATTAATAAACTTCAATGGAGCATTCCACATGTTACAGTATCCGATGATGAAAAGCTGCAACTATTTAAAATTATCGGGAGAGGTCGCCCGATACAAATACCATTCCGCAGCTGGGACATATATGAGTATCCAGTACTACCGGAATCCACGCATCAAACCTGGTCAGTTAAGACTTCCACTCAACTGGAGAAACCTCGATTTATCATCTTAGCATTACAAACGGATCGAAGGAACGATAAAACCAAAGATGCAAGCAAGTTCGATCACTGTCAACTCACCGATGTTACAGTTCATTTGAACTCAGAATCATATCCCTATGATGATTTGAATTTGAAATTTGATTTGAATAGATACGCATTGCTGTATGAGATGTATATAAAGTTTACACAATCATACTATGGTCATCAGTATCAGCCGTTCCTCACATGGGAGAAGTTCAAAACCGATGCTCCGATCGCTGTCACTGATTGCTCACATCAAAATGAAACAATAAAAACTGGACCTGTTGACATAAGGCTAGAATTCAAGACATCTGAAAATATACCGGCTAATACAACAGCATATTGTCTGCTTCTACACGATCGAATAGTGGAATACAGTCCGCTGACAAGTGAAGTTAGAAAGTTAAATTAAGAAGATGGCTGTCATCGTAGACGTTCAAGGATTCAAAACTAGTCTCAACGAATTTATCACTAAAGAACTGGCAATTTTAAACAATGAAAACCAGATACAGCACTTTATATTTCAACCACCGTTCAGATACACGGATTTGACTTCAGCAAAAAAGAGGCAAGTAAAATGGCTTCAACACAATTTTCATGGATTCCGCTGGGATGATGGCTACATACCGTATCACAAGCTGTACACTATAGTTGAACCACTGCTTCGAAATAAAATCATATATGTAAAGGGAGCTGAAAAAGTTCAATGGATGCAGAAGATAGTTGGAGAGAGTGAAATCATTATCAATGTCGAAGATGAATACAACTGTGGAAAACTAATAGAGATTAACACAAATGCGCCATCTTGCCAAGTTCATATTGGACAATGTGCTATAAGAAATACTTTTATAATAAGAAATTTTATTGGAAATAAAAACAAATGTTTATAAAATATAAGACTTTTCAAACACACATACCCCAGAACCCTCACTGACATCTTCTAGAATCTGTTCATGGTGATCTCATGTTGTGAAATTCGAATGATGCTGATATCTACAACTTCCCCCACCCCCACCATCTAGAATCCATTGGCATGAACAAAAATTTCCTAGCGTTAACTTTAATTATTACTAAAATGAGTTCAAAACCAAAAGCCTACATTTAGGCGCACCACATATCTATCCAAGAAAACCGTAGTACCGGCTAATGCCGCTAGGGCGCAGTCAAGACCAAATCCTCGCTAGAAAACCGGAACATGCTGGTAGTACCTGCTAATGCCGCTAGGGCGCAGTCAAGACCAAATGAAACATCCCGGTAGTACCGATTAATCCCGCTAGGGCGCAGTCGAGATTCAATGGTGCACCCAAGACACAATCGTGCACCCAAGGCGCAAACCAATACAGCCAAGACACAAACCTACTTAGTATGGGCTCAAACCACCTAGCGACGGTGGCGCCATCTGTGGCGAAACCCTGGAAGCTAAAACAGTGATCTGGTATGAACATAGTATATCTACTGAGATCACTTTCAGTTCTATATATTTATGAAGGGGGTGGGAAGCTTTATTGATGGATTTGGTCCTGACTGCGCGCTAGCGGCATTAGCCGGTACTACGGTTTTCTTGGATAGATATGTGGTGCGCCTAAATGTAGGCTTTTGGTTTTGAACTAATATTAGTAATAATTAAAGTTAACGCTAGGAAATTTTTGTTCATGCCAATGGATTCTAGATGGTGGGGGTGTGAGTACTAGGGGGGACGAAATTTCCATCAGAAATCCTCTACGGGCTCTGGTTTTCGAGATATTAGCGATTTCACGTTTTCAGATATAGTTAATATTATTAATAATTCAAGCTACCTAGGATAGTTTTGTTCATGCCAATAGATTCTAGAAGGTGTTATAGGGCGGGGGGTTAGAGGGGGAACGAAATTTTTATCAGAAATCCTCTACGGGCTATGGTTTTCGAGATATTAGCGTATTAATAATTCAAGTTATTTTCTGCTCATGGAAATGGATTCTAGGTGGTGTAGGGTGGGAGGGGGGACGAAATTCTCATCAGAAATCCTCTACGGGCTCGCCATTTCTTAAGTAAGGTTACCTAGCGGCATTAGCCGGAACTACTAGCATGCCTTGGTTTTGCTGTTTTCTTTTATTAGCTGGGAAGTTCTAGATATCAGCATGACGTCATCTTGGTTTTGTTGTTTTCAAGAGCTGTTGTAGATATCAGCATCATTCGAATTTCACAACATGATATCACCTTGGCTTGCACCATTGCGGCTCGACTGCACCCTAGCGGGATTAATCGGTACTACCGGGATGCATCATTTGGTCTTGACTGCGCCCTAGCGGCATTAGCAGGTACTACCAGCATGCTCCGGTTTTCTAGCGACATCTGTTCGGGCGTAAACGCCATTTCTTGAGTAAGGTTCCCTAGCGGAGGGAAGTTGTAGATATCAGCATCATTCGAATTTCACAACATGACATCACCATGAACAGATTCTAAAAGTGAGACATTAGCCTATACGCAGCGACATCTGTTTGGGTGCAAACGCCATTTCTTGAGTAAGGTACCCTAGCGGCCTTAGCCGGAACTACCAGCATGCCTTGGTTTTTCTGTTTTCTGTTATTAGCGGTAGAGTTCTAGATATCGGCATGACGTCATCATGGTTTAGCTGCACCTAAATAAGTTTTCTTAGCAGGGAAGTTGTAGATATCAGCATCATTCTAATTTCACAACATGACATCACCATGAACAGATTCTAGAAGATGTCAGTGAGACATTAGCCGATGCTACCAGCATGCTCCGGTACTACGGTTCCCCTGGAAGTTTTTTGCTTCACTTTTGGCCCACACGTGGCAGCATGCTACGGTTTTGGGAAGTTTTTTGCTTCACTTTTGCCCACACGTGGCAGCATGCTACGGTTTTGGGAAGTTTTTTGCTTCACTTTTTTGGATGTGTGGTGCGCCTAAATGTAGGCTTTTGTTGTTTTCAAGTATTGCGCCTGGTTTTCAATTAATATTAGTAATAATTGATTTTTTCTTGAGCGCCTAAATGTAGGCTTTTGGTTTTGAACTAATAATTAAAGTTAATAGTAGGAAATTTTTGTTCATGCCAATGGATTCTATAGGGGTGGTATGTGGGGGGGATAAGAAAGATGGGGAGGGGGGGTAATGAAATTTTCATCAGAAATGCTCTACGGGCTCTGGTTTTCGAGATATTAGCGACATCTGTTTGAGCGCAAAACGCCATTTCTTGAGTAAGGTACCCTAGCGGCCTTAGCCGGAACTACCACCATGCCTTGTTTTTGCTAGCGGGAGAGTTCTAGATATCGGCATGACGTCATCATGGTTTTGCTGCACCTAAATAAGTTTTCTTAGCAGGGAAGTTGTAGATATCAGCATCATTCGAATTTCACAACATAACATCACCATGAACAGATTCTAGAAGATGTCAGTGAGGGTTCTGGGGTATGTGTGTATTGAAAAGTCTTATGTTTTATAAACATTTGTTTTTATTTCCAATAAAATTTCTTATTATAAAAGTGTTTCTTATAGCACATTGTCCAATATGAACTTGGCAAGATGGTGCATTTGTGTTAATCTCTATTAGTTTTCCACAGTTGTATTCATCTTCGACGTTGATAATGATTTCACCCTCTCCAACTATCTTCTGCATCCAATGAACTTTTTCAGCTCCCTTTACATATATGGTTTTGTTTCGAAGCAGTGGTTCAACTATAGTGTACAGCTTGTGATACGGTATGTAGCCATCTTCCCGGCGGAATCCATGAAAATTGTGTTGAAGCCATTTTACTTGCCTCATTTTTGCTGAAGTCAAATCCTTGTATCTGAACGGTGGTTGAAATATAAAGTACTGTATCTGGTTTTCATTGTTTAAAATTGCCAGTTCTTTAGTGATAAATTCATTGAGGTTTGTTTTGAATCCTTGGACGTCTACGATGACAACCATCTTCTTAATTTAACTTTCTAACTTCATTTGTCAGCGGACTGTATTCCACTATTCGATCGTGTAGAAGCAGGCAATATGCTGTTGTATTAGCCGGTATATTTTCAGATGTCTTGAATTCTAGCCTTCCAAACTTGTCAACGCTCATTTGTAGATTGTGTAGAAGTATGGCAATGGAGTAGTATTTAAACTATAATATCTGCTTCTCGCAACTCCTCCAGTATAGATACAATTTCATTATTGTGACTGTTGTTTCCAGCCTGCTTTGATGCCATTAGAAGGCGCAGTCTATCCACTAATTCATTGGGATCATCCCAGTAAATGTGATCAATGTTTTCTTTAGGCAGACGCATTAGTCCCATGCCTTTATGGTGTATAAGTTTACTGATTATAGCTTTATACTTAGCCGCTCTAGTACCCTTTATTTGCCCATCTTCAGCATGGTCACGTTTATATGCATTGGTATCTTTCAAAATAGATCCATAATTAGTTAAATCCTCTTTAGTATATAGACTTTTTACAGGATCTTTCATAAATAGCAGCTCACTTAACCCCAAAGTTGTTTTATAGCTCTTCCCCTTGATAACAATATTTCCTACATCATCAACATCAAACGTTGAATGACCGATTCTCCACGCGCTATCATCATAGTAAACTCCATAGGTTGGATCAATTTTAGGGCTATTATCAGTGAATAGCTTTAAATAGTTTGAAACTATGTATCCAGACGTATCGGGGGAGGTGACAGGAGACCTTCCTGTTAATGTTCTTGAATGTTGAGGTGTTGCGAATTCTTCCTCAGATGTTAAGGAATAATCTCTATATTTTATAGGTGTGCTACTAGCCTCTATTTTAACATATTTTTGTTTTGGAGGGGTAAAAGGTTCCACAATTTCGTTGTCTTCTTCTTCTGCTTCTTCTTCTTCTTCTTTTACATCTTTTGTCTCAAATTTGACTAGATCCGGCGACTCGTATTTAACTGTTCTAACAAACTCTTTTAAGGGTTTAGTGATTGGCTTAAAGGTTTCTTCAAGTCGAGCTTCTGCTTCAATTTTTCCCATCCTTAGGGCTTTTAATTTCCTTCGCACTGCATTCCTAGTCTTGATAATTTCTTTTAATAGATTTTCATTCATCTTCGTTATTAACTCAATAACAGCTTTCCAAAAAGCTCTGATAACAGCTTAACAGCTTTTCAAACAGCTCTGATAACAGCTTAACAGCTTTTAAAACAGCTCTGATAACAGCTTAACAGCTTTTAAACAGGTCTGATAACAGGTGAACAGCTATAATCTATTCAGCAGGTCCACAGGCTTCCGTGTGCTTTCGGCTGAGTTACAGCTTCGACTTATGAATATTTCGCATGTTTCATCCTTTTATAGTACAATGAAGGTATCAAATCCTTTACGGTAGCTCCCCTTGTTTAATGAGCTGTCCTTATCAATCAACAAGAAACCATATTTATCTTTCCAACACTCAGCACAGGCTCTTCGAAATTTATCAAACTTCATGTCTGTATTCACATGATCATTATAGATATGCTTCAAATTCAAGTCATCTTGCTTGAATAAGATGATTAAATTAGCATTGTCACGTATTAAGTGCTTTGGTATATGCGTATATGTTTGACAGAGATAGAAGCTATCTATATCTTCGTGGCGACCCATGCAAAAATAGGATCGCACATTATTTTGCTTTTCACATGCTACATCATCGAAAATAAACACTGAATGTGATTTGGCTTCTTCTGGAGGTAGAACGTCGCAGTTGTTTGACAATGTATAATACCCCAATCCTGATATATGAGTCATCACTCGCTTCAAGTATTCATACTTTGGTTAATGTAAAGATTTTGAATATATGTAAATATTTTCATATCTCAGACCATTGGGATGTTCCAGCAAACTTATCATAACATTAGTTTTTCCACAATTCGATGGTCCAACAATGATGCTCCTTATACTATTAGGCAATAGGTGGCCATGCTTCTTTTTCACCTTCATAACACCTACATCAGCATTTCGAACAGGAAAAGCTTGTTGTTGTTTAATGAACCGCATATTGAAGACTAACGGGATTCCTATAAATACACCTGTTTATATTACATTTCAACAGTATCATCGGAACCTGATAAGATGTCGGATCACAAATCGAAACGCTCCAAAAAATCTTTGAAAGCGGGCAGAGGACTATTAAATTCAATCATCAACAAATTACCTGTAGAATTACATCTACCGGGATACCAGTACTGTGGACCAGGAACAAAGTTACAACAAAGATTGGCGAGAGGAGATCCAGGCATTAATCCACTGGACGCAGCCTGCAAGGAACACGATATAGCATACTCGCGGCATAAAGACACAAGTGATCGACATATAGCTGATAAAATATTAGCTGAAAAGGCCTGGCAGCGTGCAAAATCTACGGATGCAAATTTGAGTGAACGTGCCAACGCCTGGCTTATAACAAACGCAACGCAATGAAGGCTAAAATTAAGCTAGGTATGGGTCTTAAGGCTAAAAATAAACGCCAACCCACATTCCGAGAAGCAGTACGAAATGCACGTAAAATTTTAAAAGTAAAAAAACCAAAAGACTTGATGGAAGCTACAAAAATAGCTCTTAGTGCAGCTAAAAATATTGTGAAAAGAAAGAAGAAATCAATTAAAACTCCACGAGTGATACCTGTACCAAAGGTTGGTGGAGCACTTCCGTTCTTCATCCCGCTGTTTGCTGGGCTTTCAGCATTGGGAGCACTATCGGGAGGTGCAGCAGGCATAGCTAAAGCAGTAAATGATACCAGTGCCGCAAAGGCAAAATTGGAAGAAAGCAAACGTCATAACCAAGCAATGGAAACTATAGCGGTTGGTAAAGATGGAAACGGGCTGTTCTTGAAGCCGCTAAGTATAAAGCTATAATCAGTAAACTTATACAGCATAAAGGCATGGGACTAATGCGTCTGCCTAATGAAAACATTGATCACATTTACTGGGATGATCCAAATGAATTAGTGGATAGACTGCGCCTTCTAATGGCATCAAAGCAGGCTGGAAACAACAGTCACAATAATGAAATTGTATCTATACTGGAGGAGTTGCGAGAAGCAGATATTATAGTTTAAATACTACTCCATTGCCATACTTCTACACAATCTACAAATGAGCGTTGACAAGTTCGGAAGGCTAGAATTCAGGACATCTGAAAATATACCGGCTAATACAACAGCATATTGCCTGCTTCTACACGATCGAATAGTGGAATACAGTCCGCTGACAAGTAAAGTTAGAAAGTTATATTAAGAACATGGTTGTCGTCGTAGACGTCCAAGGATTCAAAACAAACCTCAATGAATTTATCACAAAAGAACTGGCAATTTTAAACAATGAAAACCAGATACAGCACTTTATATTTCAACCACCGTTCAGATACAAGGATTTGACTTCAGCAAAAAAGAGGCAAGTAAAATGGCTTCAACACAATTTTCATGGATTCCGCTGGGATGATGGCTACATACCGTATCACAAGCTGTACACTATAGTTGAACCAGTGCTTCGAAACAAAACCATATATGTAAAGGGAGCTGAAAAAGTTCATTGGATGCAGAAGATAGTTGGAGAGGGTGAAATCATTATCAACGTCGAAGATGAATACAACTGTGGAAAACTAATAGAGATTAACACAAATGCACCATCTTGCCAAGTTCATATTGGACAATGTGCTATAAGAAACACTTTTATAATAAGAAATTTTATTGGAAATAAAAACAAATGTTTATAAAACATAAGACTTTTCAATACACACATACCCCAGAACCCTCACTGACATCTTCTAGAATCTGTTCATGGCGATGTTATGTTGTGAAATTCGAATGATGCTGATATCTACAACTTCCCTGCTAAGAAAACTTATTTAGGTGCAGCAAAACCATGATGACGTCATGCCGATATCTAGAACTCTCCCGCTAGCAAAACCAAAGCATGGTGGTAGTTCCGGCTAAGGCCGCTAGGGTACCTTACTCAAGAAATGGCGTTTTGCGCTCAAACAGATGTCGCTAATATCTCGAAAACCAAAGCCCGTAGAGGATTTCTGATGAAAACTCCCACTCCACACCGCCAAGAATCCATTTCCATGAGCAAAAATAACTTGAATTATTAATACGCTAATATCTCGAAAACCAGAGCCCGTAGAGCATTTCTGATGAAAATTTCATTACCCCCCCTCCCTATCTTTATTATCCCCCCCCCACATACTACCCCTATAGAATCCATTGGCATGAACAAAAATTTCCTACTATTATCTTTAATTATTAGTTCAAAACCAAAAGCCTACATTTAGGCGCTCAAGAAAAAATCAATTATTACTAATATTAATTGAAAACCAGGCGCAATACTTGAAAACAACAAAAGCCTACATTTAGGCGCACCACACATCCAAAAAAGTGAAGCAAAAAACTTCCCAAAATCGTAGCATGATAGAACCGGAGCATGATGGTAGTACCTGCTAATGCCGCTAGAGCGCAGTCAAGACCAAATGATACATCCCGGTAGTACCGGTTAATCCCGCTAGGGTGCAGTCGAGACTCAATGGTGCAAGCCAAGGTGATATCATATTGTGAAATTCGAATGATGCTGATATCTACAACAGCACTTGAAAACAACAAAACCAAGATGGCGTCATGCTGATATCTAGAACTTCCCAGCTAATAAAAGAAAACAGCAAAACCAAGGCATGCTAGTAGTTCCGGCTAATGCAGCTAGGTAACCTTACTCAAGAAATGGCGAGCCCGTAGAGGATTTCTGATGAGAATTTCGTCCCCCCCTCCTACCCTACACCACCTAGAATCCATTTCCATGAGCAAAAAATAACTTGAATTATTAATACGCTAATATCTCGAAAACCATAGCCCGTAGTTCTAGAATCTATTGGCATGAACAAAACTATCCTAGGTAGCTTGAATTATTAATAATATTAACTATATCTGAAAACGTAAAATCGCTAATATCTCGAAAACCAGAGCCCGTAGTGGATTTCTGATGGAAATTTCGTCCCCCCTAGTACCACCACCCCCACCATCTAGAGTCCATTGGCATGAACAAAAATTTCCTAGCGTTAACTTTAATTATTACTAATATTAGTTCAAAACCAAAAGCCTACATTTAGGCGCACCACATATCTATCCAAGAAAACCGTAGTACCGGCTAATGCCGCTAGGGCGCAGTCAAGACCAAATCCATCAATAAAGCTTCCCACCCCCTTCATAAATATATAGAACTGAAAGTGATCTCGTATCCCAAAACTCGAGATGAAAAACTTGGAGGCTACGAGTCTGAGATGAAAAATAAGCGAACTCCAGAAACAAAATTGAAATCCTATGCTATTTCCCTATGCTGGAGAGTGCTAAAAGTGGTCTCGTATCCCCAAAATGGTCTCGTATCCCCAAGATTCGAGATGAAAAATAGGCGCACTTCAGAAACAAAATCGAAATCCTATGCTATTTCCCTATGCTGGAGAGTGCTAAAAGTGGTCTCGTATCCCCCAAAGTGGTCTCGTATCCCCAACATCCAAGACATAAACCAGCACATCCAAGGCACAAACCCACATTTAGTATGGAATCGAACCACCTAGCGACGGTGGCGCCATCTGTGGCGAAATCCTGGAAGCTAAAACAGTGGTCCAGAACTCCCATAGTATATCTACTTGAGTTCTTGTGTTAACTGAACTTTACAAGCCTTAAGACCCAAATCTTTATGCAAAATACGGTGTAATGACGTTTGTGGAATGCCTAATTCCAAAGAACGACGAGGAATGGACAAACCGGGGTTTTCTTCAACATTTTCGGCTACAGCAGCAATATTCTCGGCTGTTCTTGAGCGTCGTGCACGAGTTTTATTTTTCACATCACTAACTTGTCCCGACAGCTCGAATTTTTCTACCAATTTCTGTATTGCGGTCCGACAAGGTGCTTCACGACGACCCAAAATTGTTCGAGTTTTACGAACCGTCTCTGCCACATTTTCATCATTTTTATAGTGAATTTTAATAATTTCAATGCGTTGTTGAATCGTGTATCTTTCCTTTTTTGTTAATGGCGTAGTTTCTACTTGTCAAATGTCAAAAAATGACAGCTACAAATGTGACATCTACCGAAATATCGGGCTAATTAAAATAACACCTCTTATTGGAAAACCCTTTATTAACAAAAAAATTTCAAGATTACTATGAATATTTGTTTTACTAACTAATTTTGAAAATATATGATTAAATTGATAAAATTTTATAGCTTCATTTTGATGTAAAAATCGAAAAATCTTAATTATCAAATCGAAAAAATATATTATACTTTTTTGCTAAATCGAAAAATATTATCACATCGAAAATAGTTTTATTGTACTGATAAAGTTCTCGTAAAATTTTTTTTTATCATATTGAAAGATTTTTGTCAAAATTTGGACAAACTGTTTTCATATTGAAAAAAAAATTTATCCAATTGGTAATATTTTGTCAGTTCTATTGATTTGTATTTCAATCTGATAATTGTTTTCATTTAACTTCAACGGTTTGTCTCTACGTGACATTAAATGTGTTACTTAGTTCTCGTCTTTTGTGCCAGCGGGATGATTTTAGAAGTGCGACTGCAAAAGTAATTTGATATAATGTGCTGAGATCTTGAAACTTTAATTAAAGAATTCAATATAGATATGGATCTTATAAAGAAGTGTAAATTAATGGATTATTTAAAGGGTAAGTTTTCTATTTATTCAGTGTAATATTTCTTATTTGAGTAACAATATTTTAATTGCCTCAATGAAAAAAAAAATTAAATAAAGCAAGATAATATGTGATTCAGATGCAGCAATGCACGGTAGTTTTTTTTTTATTCATTCAAATATTGAAGTTTTTGCATTCAATAAGTTGAGTATGGAGCAATATCAGAACCATTTATATATTTTAGAGTGTGAAATAGATAAGGAAGCTCTTTCATATATAACAGAGGAGCAATTTAGGAGATTTTTTTCTATGTACGATATTCCACTTGGAATTCAAATCATTTTTCAGCAACGCGTCTTGGTTTGGCAATTAATTAAATAAATACGAGTTCTATAGAAACGATATATGCAGGTAAAAGTACCATAAACACATTTTAATAATTAATAATAATACAGAAGAGCAAGAGCTCAACACTTCTACACCTTTGTTAAATACTTTGGGAAAATCTTTGACTATTCCTTGAATGTCAATCTCCTCGGAGCAAGAGCAATTGGATCTCCCTTCAACTTCTAGAACAGAACAATTCAATAATCAAACAATAAATACTACAATTATTAACACAATGGGGCGTAGAAATTATATATAACAAATGTTTAGGTATACAGTTGCCAGTAGTTACATAGATCGTTATAATACTATTTCAATTTCAGAAGTGCAAATCGATGTGGAAACTTTGAAACACATGACACCCCGTTATTGCGAATTATTGACTAAAGACTTTCAATTTGGAGTCCAAATAAGATTCGAGCACAATTCGATGAACTGGATAAAGTCGGAAAAGACTACAGTGTCCTCCGATTTATCGGAAAATACTTTCCTAATTGATGAAATGCATACAAGAAAAGACTTAAAAAATATTAATTTAGAAGACTTACTAAAAAATAGCAGCCAAGGCAAATCACTTCTGAATAAATATAAAAATAACCTTAAATTAAATGATGGCTGCAGAACTATTATGGTCGATATTATTATTAATCATTTGATTAAAAATGACATCAAAATGACTGTATATTTGGCTGAAGATCTGGCAAATAAAATTGCTGCTCTTTTCCAACCTGAGATAAAGGTTTGCATCATATCATTACTATTTTTAAGATTTTTACCGAGTCTAAAATTATAAATCATTCTTAGGCGCTCTATTTTTTAAAGAAAAAATGTAAAGCTCCAATGAGAAAAATTTGCGGTAAATACTTTAATCAATTGCGAGCTTTAAAAAATAGTGGCTTGCTTAAGAAAAGGTCTTATTTAAAGAAGCCTGAAGCGAAATTCTCTGACAATGAAAGCAGTGAAACGATTCTTGGTAAAATTATATGTTAATTTATGAATTGTAACATACAACATAATCGTATAGTTTAGAACCGGAAAAAGACATACAGAGCAATTTAGATGAAATAAGAGCAGAAAATTGTTCTTGGACTGAACTGGAGCAGCACTGGACTGCAACAATAAATTATAGGCTCAAAACAATTAAAAAATCGTTTTAAACAGCCGATGTTATGCTTGAATGGATTTAAATTGGTATGTACAGGTTTTATATAAATTTAAGCAATAAACTCAAAACTCCATATCATTACCGATCGATATAGACTTCAGGTGTATGTAAACGGATGCATGCAGTTTTATATATGAGTTTCCGATCATATGCAAAAAACTTATGCAAATTTTTGAAGAAAAACTTAAAGACATAGCTGCGTTGCTGTTTTCTCCGAACTAAAAGCAAGACTTCACTAACTGAAAGTAAGTAAATATATTAAATACACATATTATAATTAAAATAACTTCAAAACTAATATGTATTATTATAATTTTTCAGATCCCTGATATGCCTGTATATTATACCTTCTTCATGCAGTTATAACTCCAACGGGAACGCAGGTCAGGGTAGAAAATAATATATATAATACTATTCTACATCTTGAATAAGATGCAAACAAAAAATGAGTCACTCCAGCCATTGACTTTAATTACTGGAACCTTTTTGAGCCGAAGGACATACTTTTATATTTTGATAATATAAGATATAAATTTTTTTCCACTCTTCAGGCAGTAGACATTTGTTTTAAGGCGTTTAATGTTTTTAATCTTAAATATCCATCTGGTTCAAATTTAGTTTGGGTTTTTTTTCAACAGTTTTTTTTATAAAATATCAACGAATTATGATAGAAGCTATCCTATAATTAATTTTCTTTGCAATGAATTGAAAAAACAGTAAAATATATGAATTGGTAAATTTTTGTTACATTAAGACATTACAATTTAGTTAAATTGATTATCAATATTTTGATATAAAATAGAGCTTTTCATTTTCACTAAAAGCAATAATAATACTGTTATAAATGCATAGGTCATATTATGTCGACATGTTTTGATAATTTTTTAATACATATATGTACACTTATGAAACATAATTATTTGTTTTATTTATGGTGTAACTCTTTCTTTACTTTAAGCACTATAAGCATTTAGATCACAAGAAGTTACATTTGTCGACAAAATTGTACTTCTTCTTAAATAATGTAGCTCTTACAAATAATTTCTATTTTGCATCCACAAACTTTTTCATTTCAGCCACTAATATTTCCGACATCCGGCTCATACCCAACTTTCATAAATGATATGATATGATCCCGATCATTCATTGTTGGTAATATATGAATTCTATCTTGATCTGGATAACATCACGGTCAACTGGAATTATGCTATATAAATAGATATTTAGAATTTTTCATAAGATCTTAATTTGATTCCAAGTAACTCGTGTTAAAAACGAATCGATTCGAAAAATTAATTTTGTTTATATTGACGAAAAATTTTGTCAATATGATTAAAAGTTTGATAAAGAATATACTCATTATAATAAATATTACTCATATTGAAAAAAACACTTATTTGATTTGATAGTTGATTTGAAGATTTTTATTTTCAGGATGAAAATTGCTTCATCAATACGAAAGAAAATTTTTGTGATTTTGAAAACAAAATTTGTTTAAATTGACAAAAGGTTTTGTTAATATGATAAAAAGTTTGATGAAATATTGTTTTATAAAAATTTGTGGTAATAAATTTTCAATTTGATAAACGTTTTTGTTGGACGTATATTGATAGCTCTTTTGTTGATTCAATCAGGTTTTTTGTCAATTTTACTAAGGTTTATCTTTCAGTGCAGCCGTATTTCGAATCTGTAGGAAGATTGATGTGAATTCATCGGACCACGGCACAGTCACATATGCAATTATTACTCAGTTGTCGGGTTTTGTTTGGGGAATCATAGTCAATTGGTTAAAATACATTTTTTTAAATAATTTTGTAAAATTTATAAAAATTTGACTATGGTTAGGAAGATAAGAAAGCAAGCTTAAGATTATCAGAAGACAAATTTTTAAGGTAAATAGTAGTTTAGGGCGCAGGAGCTATTCAAATCAAACTTTTGTCAGTTTTTCATAAGAACCACGTTTTAAAATGTTAGGACTTAGCTAGAGCTCTCATATAGTGGTGAGGCATTCTGTTTTATTGTTTTTGAAGGATTTCTCGGGGGTTTTTGGTCAGACACGATGTCGATAAGTAAGTAGTGAGAAGGATTCCGTTAGTAATATATATTCCAATAATTTTGTTAGGGTTTCTCCGGAGTCATCAGGGATTAAGAGATAAAATAAATGCACGCTAATCCTATGAGAGTGTTCATAACAAGGCTGTGGAGCGATGTGGCGAGACACTTGTTTCGAGAAGTGCAGCGCGCTAATTCTGATATCCGGAGTATGATATAATCGAGGATTTCTTTACCAATAGTCATTTACTGGAAGAATTTATCAGAATGAATATATAAATCTCATGAGATATGCATATATGTAGGTGGTGAAATTCCCCAAATTCTAAACGCTTCTTATTTATGCGATCATAAGCAAGACTGCGAAAAGTAGATAATATTATTTGAAAAGGGCCATATTAGAGTTGTGAGTCTCGAGCGTAAGGGAGGGTGCCGGTTTAGCAAAAGATAACTCAGCTTTAGATTCAGTTCAAATACAAATTTTATTAAAATAATTAGCCTAAATATCACAATTCATTTGTTTAAAAATTCCAATTCTAATAATAACTTAAAATCTATTAAAACTACTAATACTATTAAAAATTCAACCAAAATTCAACAAAAACAATGACGACAATTTAAAAAAATCCAAAATAAAAGTTCAATATTACAAATTTCAGTGGCAATATTCCAAATTAGTTCTCTCCCAAACGTTCTCCTTATTCCTGAAATGAACGAGAAGAGAATAATTTTTAATTTATTGGAATTAAACTTCCACAAATGAAATATAGTAGAATTCTCTGAGAGCGAGAGCAACGATGTAGCAGAATTATACTTCGGCTGCAACGTGCTGAAGCGTGTACACAGAATTATACTTCTGTTACAGCGAGTATTGAAACTCGTAGGCAGAATTATACTCCTGCTACAACGTGCTGAGGCGTGTAAGCAGAATTAAACTTCTGTTACAGCGAATGTCAAAAACGCATGCGCAGAACTAGACTTCAGTCACAACGTCCTGGAGCGCGTAAGCAGAATTAAACTTCTGTCACGCGATTGGGGATCGGGTGTCAGATTTTGGGAGTGTGTATTTTAATAGAATTAGACTTCTATATGTAGGATAGAACAAAATTATACTTTTGCCCCTAGGATGGGATTCAGATTAGACTCTGAAATTATAATATGCGGCAAAATTGGATGTTGGATATAAGTAGAATTATACTTCTACAATTATAGAATTAAACTTCTATATGAAGGAATAAACAAAATTATACTTTTGTTCAAAGGATAGGAAACAGATTAGACTCTGGTGGAGGATGCTTTCGGATTAGACTCTGAAAACCGAATGGTGATTTAGCTGCGGCTCGCCGCCTATTTATAGCCGCTGTGAACAGCTATGTCCCAGCTTCATAATGTGTTGCCCTGGCAACGCTTGGTTCGATGGTCCAAATTTGATTGTGGCGATACCAGATGTTTAACGTAATGTCATTAGATGACATTACAAAAGTGTAAACATTTGGAGAGAAGTGGAATTTTGGGTAAGTTTGAGCTATTTTTATTTATTCCATACATTATTAATAATGTACTTTCTATTAATTTTCTGCTCAAAAAATATGTTGGACGGCTGTAGGCAGGATTGGGATGGGATTTGCGGTGGAATAATTAGATAAGTATATTGTGTTATATTGATTGGGAACATGATACTATGTGTTTCCTTTTTTATATATTTTTAGGACAATCTGATTTCATCGAGGGATATCATTTGATGGCGGAATTTCGACGAGGGATTTAAAAATATGTATGTGGACCGAACACGAGTCGTTAAAGTCAAACACAATATCTCTTCTTCATAATCTGATGACTTTCAACGAAACTAAATGCCTTGTATTGAATAATACACCTTGTGATGTATCTTTACCCCGCCTTGATAAATTTTTGATGAAGACGCACGGCCTCGCCTTCCCTTGTCATGCGCGTATCCTTAACCCTAGAAGCTTAATACGTTGATTTGACATGTATATTAATTTATCACCTTATTGCTCAATAGTTTTATATAAAATGATAGAGGAAAAGGTAAGGTACACTTTCGTATATAGTAAAAGTAACATCTGTGGGTAATTAAGCAATTGGCAATAGTGCGGTACATTAAAGAAAAACTCTTAATACGTTTTTCGGGAAACGGCTTAATTACTCTATCATAAAAATGGCGACAGAGATGCAGGATGTGCTGCCTGAGGTTCGAAGCAATATTCTGTATCCCTTGGGTAAGAATCAATTCTTGAGCTCAGTGTTCAGTTCAGTGTCAGGCGGAAATTATTGAGTAGCGCGCGAGCAATTAATTAGTAGTGTGAATTTTATTTATTCGCTCCATATACAGAGATTTTAAAAGGTGGGATATATAATATATATAGCACAGTAGTCTAATATATAAGTTAGATAGAATTAGTTTTGCTATGAATGTGAATGTGGCAAAGTGTGGTGTGAGTTATTATATAAATGAAGAAATATCTGGAGTTAGTGTTCGTCCGCCTCAAGCCACTGTGTAATTGGCCGCGGTTGGTCAGTCCACCAATAAATAGGGCCAATAGGGAATATACAAAAACATCTCAGAAAGATTGGTGAGAGTCTGAACCCCAATTATATTGTAGTCTGTGTTCGTCCGATTATAAGTAGTAGTTGTGCATGTGAACGTAACCTCGGTAGTGTAGTTAGGATCCCTACTGAGTCGTTGTACTCACAGATACTTTTCTTTCTCTTTCGTATAGTCAGCACCATAAGCCAGGCTATTTTATTTTAGCATAAAATAAACTATTAATAAAAATAACTTAAAATTTTCGATTTTCATATTTTTTTTGATAACTTTATACTTAATTCCATCAGTAAAACAGTAAAATAATGAGAAATTATTTTTTCAAATATCAAAATTATAGCTACACTATGCGCAATGCTTGGAATATTTCAAAATACCAATGCATATTTAGCACAGTATCCGTAGAATTGACGTACATTAGGCTTACAAGATTAAAGATGACATTAAGGCGCACGTTTTTTTATTTATTATTATAAGAAGACCGGTTTCAAAACGAAGCACAGGCAGACATGTACTCCACAAGAATATCATCCGGAAACGGCCCGTGTATGTGCTTGTGTGTGGTTACCTTACGTTAGATATGATATTTTAGTGGGTACATAAGTATAAGTAGTTATATAAATAAATTATTAAAGAATATTTACCATGTTTGCCAAAATACGTGTCTGTAAGATGAATGGGCCTCGAGCCATCAGTATGGTGGCGTTCATAGAATTTCCAAAAGCACTATCGTTTAAATTATGTGAAAAAAAGAAAATTTACTTCTTTTAATAGTTGGATAATCACACAAAATTTAGCAAAATTTAGTGTCATTGGTATTAGAGGTGAAAGTATCTGGATAACTTGCTATCCGGAATAATTGAGATCCGATTCCTGAAATCCGGATGTCCGTATAATCTGAATCCACACTATTCGGATCCAGATCCGAACCATCCGATTCCAGAATAAGTAAAGGTTGAAAATTAACACCAAATTGCCTTGTGTTGTTGGGAAAATGGAAATGCCGTCGAAGAACGTAAAAAGAAGACAAACAAGAACATTTAACACCCCTCAACCACCCCCTCATACATCTATACCCTTTCCCCGCTGTCCATCTCAAACAGAAGAGTAAGGATATCAAAAAGAGGAGAAACAGGATATTAAAAGAGATAAGTTTGAGAAGAGAACCCAAATTACAAGACAAGTTACATATTTTCAATAAAAACTTCATAAAACATACAGCACATGTATAGTTCAACACTTAAGTATATACCCGTTTTCAGATTTTTATCTTTTAACTCCGATTGAATCATAACACTTTACTTGTTGAAAAGCTGTCGATTTTAATATAAAAATACCAACTGATCTAGATGCTCCGAAAACAGGCAGCTTCTCTTGGTGGGCGGTGACAATATGTCCCGCTGTGGAGAATAATCTTTCAGAGTAGTGATGTGAAAATACAAGACCAAGACCAAGACTATAATGGTCTTGGTCTTGGTCTTGGTCTTGCATAGTCAAGTCTTGGTGTTGGTCTTGGTCTTGTTCTAGGTCTTGGTCTTGTTCTAGGTCTGGCCTTTCAATTCAGTCTCGGTATTGTCTGTGATCTTGTAGTAGGTCTTAGCTTTGGGCTGCACAGTCAACTTTTGATTTTAGTTTTAATCTAGGATTTGGTTTTTTTTGCGCAATTCTATAATTGATGTATCATGCCATAAATTTAAAAACTACCTTATCCCCGTCTAAATAAATCTTGTCTGTACACGGGATGTGTTATTTGTGTCCTTTTAATCTTTATATAAATAAAATATAATAGTGCTATGACTTGTGCATAATGTGGTCTTGCATAATGTGGTCTTGGGCTTGGTCTTGTTAACGTACACATGGTCTTGGTGTTGGTCTTGTGAGCATGTTTACAATCTTGGGCTTGGTATCGGTCTAGCATATTCTGCAAGACCAAGACCAAGACTGCAAGACCAAGACCAATTTTGCTCATCACTATTTCAGAGCTAGCGGATGAACCAGGAATGGCTAGGTAACTCCTAGCAAGCTGTGAAAGATTTTGATATTGCTTCTCATTGTTTTCCCACCATTCGTATGGGTTCATATTGTCGCTAATCTGCGGATCTGCAATAAACTGTATCAGCTGAGACTGCGCGTAACGCGTACCATGTGTTGTTCTAATTATGAAATCCAAGCAACTTGATCATGTGGTATTACTAATATTGCCTTGTTGCAGTTGTGTCTCTTCCTATTGTACGTTTTTTCCAATAATTGGCAGAATAACAGGTCGAGACTTCGGTGACTCTGCGACCAAATCCTTGGAACGGGGATTTAGAAAGCTTGCTATAACGAGTTTGCTCTTATATGTGGGGATTCAAAGTGGTCCTCCAGATCTATGTCAAAGTCTTTACGAACTGTCTTTTTGAACGCATGAATAACACCCTCATTAACTTCATTTACTGAGAACTGATTGTCCGTAACAGATCGAATTACTGAACGTATCATAGAACCGAGGACGTTGTATCACTGACAAGAAATTTTGGTGCCATCTGGAGTGGATATAATACTTTATGTTAGCTTTCTATGTGGATCCACTCATGCTCGGTGACTACTAATCTCTGTGCAACAGAAGCTGATGTAATAGCCCAATTTGATAACACTTTTCCACTAGAATCCTATTCTCTGTTAGCCTCTCCAACATAAATTTCGTGCTATGCCACATTGTTTTATAATATTGCATTAATTTTTTTTTAAAGATTGTCTCTGCTCTTGCGCCTTTTCCAGAGCGTTACAAACAACATTTGAATGGCGGAAATAGGTGACAATTTTACTCGCCTTTGCACCAAACGTTACGTTATTTGTTTCATCAGTGTTGCATCATTTAATAGGCGTAGCTCTGCGACATTTGAAGCGTTATCTGTGATTATCGTTGTCACCTTCCCGTCTAAGTCCCACTCACGTGTTATGTCCTTTAGCTTAGACGAAGTTATGAGATGTTGTGGTTTCTGCATCTGCATCTGTAATATTCTCTTGGGTTTCCACTGAATTTGATTCCCCACACTGTCATTACCAGAATAAAAGAGGAGGAGAATATATGTATGTATTATTAACTGACCTTAAAATAAAATTTTTAATTAATCTACCTTCCCTTTCTACCACTGAAAAGAGAGTGTACAGCCTTCAAATCTCTTGTAAGAGGTGGAGTGGAAGCACTAATGCGCAGTACATAATTGTATATGTTGCAAGTTGCTTGACACTTATGCGTAGATGTGGTGCAGTATTCCCACACCCAACTACTAAATATATTACACTAAATTGGCACTCATAAGAAACTAACAATAAGTAAGACAACAAGTAGAAAAAAACGAAAATTTAATTACTCCCCCATAGGTTTTGTTAACTTCAAATGTTCTACAGCGATTGAACTTCTCATAAAACCAATGCAGTATTTATAGAAAATACGCAAGTAATATTAGTACTGCGAGTATAGCAATCCTTCTTAGAAAATCCAATCTTACAGAAATATTTCTTAGAAATGGCACACTTTCTATGAATTGCACAATGACTAAAATAGTTTTACATGTAAATTTTATCGTTATTAGATGTTACTTCATCCTGCTTAATTTCAGCCCTACCAAGTAAACAGAGTTTCACTTGCGAAGAAAAGGATGGTAAGAAAATGTTGCGGTTTCTCTTATTTTAATGTTATTCGATTAAATTTCCATGTTTCCAATAAAATAGTGCAATGTGGACAAAATTATCAAAATTGTTTACTTAGTCTGGATCCGAATTCGAATCGTTGGGATCCGGATTGCTCGGATACCCGGATTTCGAGAATCGAATATTTCGCAAATCTGGGTAGCCAGATATCCGAATATTAGCAAATCCGGATCCAATTTTCAGCTCCAACAAATCACAGATCTATGGAAATAACAACAGCTATTAGTGATGGCCCATACGACCAAATATTGCACTAAAATTGCACATAGGGAAAATGTGCGGCATATCGGTGGAAGATTTTTGTCAGTTTCAGACGTACAGTAGTATAATGACGACATTTATAATCCGCATCAATTATAAATTTGTATGATCTTAGGTTTCTTTTTAAAATTTTGTAAAAGCGGCGAAAATTGCTGTAGGGTTGTAAAATAAATAAATAAATAAATGAGTTTCATTGTTTATGAAATTATGAATAATTTATTGAAAATAAAGAAAACAAATAGATAAAACTTGGAATTCAAGACTGTCAAAAGAAACCGGGTTCAGGTCGCGGCTTTAGGGCCCTATTTTTCGACCCTTTTTTTGAGTGGGAACACCCATAGCCCCCCTCCCCCAACCAAAACCTGGGTGGGGTACTGAGAGGAATCTAATTACTAACCACTTTGGAGATAATCCTGACACGAGAAGGAAGCCTGCTAAGCTCGATTGTAATTATGTTGATGATATTTCCTTGCTGGCTAGCTAAGATCATTATCACGATTATAAAGAAACTCACAACAGAAAGTAGTCTAGCTTTTTTGAAACATCATTTAGGCAAAGAAAACCTAAGTAAATAACCACAGAGTGTCACAAGTTGAAAATTTCGTACCTCGGTAATATGCAATTGCTGAATCAAGATGTACAGAAAAAGATAACAATTTATTTATCAATAAGTTAAAGAGTAGCTTTTCTTAACAACTCCCAAAAGTAGAGGCACAAGGTGTTTTATTCCCAGCAACTTCAGCATTTTTCTAATTCAACATATTCATATAATAATTTTGAGCTGCATAATAAGCACTTTTAGCTTAATAATAACCTTGCAAAGATTTCGTTCACAAAACCGTGAAAAACGAATATCCTCGATTACGAACTCAACGTCAGCATATTTCGGTGACACAACATAAATTTTACCTTGAAATGAATGAAAGGGAAATGCTCACTTTCCATAGAACTTTAGCTCCGACATGAACTGATTTGAGAGGTATCTTCAACGATGCTTTATGGTCCTCTTAACATATTTAATTAACAACGTTTATTTCAATTAAGGGGGGGGGGGAGTTTTGGCGATCGGATGTAGCTTGAGCGACTTTCTTGGGTGAAAATGTCGGCTTTTCTACTTCTCGTGATTACGCAGAACTGCTGAGCCGTGAAAAATGATCTCCTATAAGAAAAATGTTCACAACAGAGCACTAATAGCCATGAAAGAAATAACCGCAAAAATATATGCGAAATGTAGTATCTGGGGTATATGTGACCCACGTGTATGAATATGGGCGGCAAAAACGTCCCGGGGATGTTTTCTAAATCGGGAAAAAACTACACCAGCCGATAGTACTCGATGACATGCAACATTCCGTATTGGAGTACAGGAGTGTGGTTATACTCAAACTTCTTCTCAGGACCTGAGGAATTCGATTCTGTTCTAGATTTTCGAAAATGTACTCGATCAATTTTTGACCCCCCAAGCCTGTCGCCACTTAATTGAAATTAACGTTGTTAATGAAATATGTTTAGAGTTTAATAATGCATCGTTTAAGACATTTTTAATGTCTGTTCATGCTGGGCCTAAAATGGGTATTCCCCTTTTTAAGTTAAAATTAACAAAAAAAAAAGTGTTTAACATATAGTTAGTTCTTAGTCGTGTTTTTAAGCGCTAAGGTTGTAATTAAATATAGTTCCGGCAATTAAAGTATTCACTGAAAGAAAAATGCATCTGGCCGGAACTATTTTTTTAGAGAACTACACTTATAGTTCAAAGAACTAAATAAGAAAAGTGAATGAAAGTTTCGTTGAATCTGGTTTGAGCTTCTAATTATCTAGATATCAGAATTAGATATTCTGATGTGCTTTAAGCTATATGGAACTATAAGATATGATGCTTGCGACTACAGTATAGGTAATAAGGCCACAATATTGTAGTCTCTTGCGTCTAATAACTGTCTACATTGACTATATAAATATATGTGCTTGCGCCTTACTTGAATTTCTTTTGACTTCCTGCAACGGTAAAATTTAACTACCGCAACTCTATGTTCTGGTTGCTTTCACTATAATATGAACACCCATCACAACATTATAGTGACTTCAAATAAATAATGGGATAATTTCCAACAAATTTCTAGTCGTATGGACGTAAAATTATAGACTTTACAATTATCCTGGGCTCATAATTTCTAGAAATATAAGTTATTTAGACTATTATATCTATTGAAATTCAACTATTTTGTAGATAGCGGGATCGAAATTATAGGCCATTGTAACCTTATTATGATCATTGTACTTTTTATTTCTATTCACGCCATCTAGATATATGGTACCTGCAAAAAGTATTACACGTGTAATATCCATAATATGCAGTTGCCTTAGTTGTTGATTTAACCCGGCAGGAAGTTAAATTTTTCGTCAAATAACTGACTGAATTTTCACCAGGAATACCGCGAGTGCTGCCGAGATAAATGCCAGCGGTAATTTAATGCTCATTAATACTATAACAGTTTGTCCTTTATAACTTTTACATGTTACAATAAGTTAGTTTAATTTTCCTGTACTGCACCTAAAGCATTCCAATAAATAAAAAGGACATGAATAATCAAGTTACGATTCTTATATATTTTGTAACATTCTTATCCAAAGTTCATGTATGTATATTTAATGAGTTACTTAAAACGTACAAATAATAGGTCTTATTAAGGTCTTATTATTCTGAAGTAAATACGAAATTCTCCTACTTTCTAAAGGATATTCAATATTCAATCCTAAATAAACAGCCATGCAAGCTTCAATTGCTTCTTTAACTGTCGAAATTATATATTTCACATCAGCAACAAGAACCCAAACAATATTGACTGGTGTTCCTATTAGCACTACTTTCGGTTGCACCATTCTTTTCTCTCTATGGCATATGGCGATGAACTCTCTTTCACCGCTATCAGCTTCTTGTAATGACTAAATAAAAATATTTTAAATACTTCAATATATGGAAACAAAATGTTCATATGCTTACTTTATAGTGACGAATAAATGTTTCTTGTATTTCAATTTTTGTTGGACGTCGAAGTTGCTTCCCTTTCTTTCCTTTCAAGTGCGTATTGGTGATTAAATACGGGAGAAGAATCAATACAACTGATTTTTTGTTGTCGTCTTAAACGCAGAAAGTTTACTATAACAAAATACGAAGAGAGATATATGACCTTCCGCTTGAATAATTGATAATAATTCCACCACTCTTTTATTTCGACTAGCTGCGCCTTTTATTAATAGTTTATTAAAAGCTTCGTATTCTGGGTTAAGGCAAGGGATGTGACCATAAATTTTTCGGACTTCTAAATAGAGCCAAAAAGAGGACCGCTTTATAATACCTAATATATATTAACAGAGCTTTAGTAGTTACCAGTTTGTAGCCTTCTTTTTCACGTAGTGGTGGAAATTTTTGAAAATAGTCAGAGGTTGATATTTCTGTGTTTAACAATTTATGCCTTAAATTAAAAGTGGCTTCCCATTTCTCCACCAAATTTTCTTGATGTCCAAAAACTTCCAATTCTCCCGAAGAAAGCTAAAGTTTTTATATCTTCATCTATATTTTCTTCGTCTTCATATGGAAATAAAAGTTTTTTGGTATGTCGCTTCCAATTGAATGTAACCTGCGTTTTATTATACCTGGAATTCCAGCATCCTTTTTGAAAGTTGTATACTGAGTGTACAATTTTCCTTGCGCAGGTTTACCATCTTTCGATGAGATATAATACGTGTCCGAGATCTCTGATGGGAAAATGTCTGCCAAAATTTTTGAAATTTTTAAAAATTCTTCACGATAAACACTAAAAATCAAATTTTCAAATAATTTTTCCACGTTCCCAACTAGATTCAGTTATAGCTTCTAAAGGTATAATATTAATTTGCTTGGAGTTGTGAGATAATAATTTTGATGATGTTGATGAGAGAATATCGGCACTAGTTTCTTGACTGCATTCTGTCACGCCTTGAGAAAAGACAAGAGAAAAGTTACAATTGGTTTATGACCAATAATATAATACCCTAGATCAAAATAAGAGTGTAAAACCAAAGTTTGGTATGAAAACATCAAGAAAAGGTTTATCCGATTTAGTCCATTTTTGGAATTATAAGTATTTACTATTTTTATGAAAATGCCGTCTACAAAATTTCAGCTCTCTATTTAAATACATACGTTCTCGAATTATCAATAGGACAGATGGATATGAACATCAAAAAGAAACTTAGTATATCCTATGGGATTTCATCTAGGGTATAAATATTGGATATTTGAAGAAATTTTTGGCAGAATACCTTGAACTTCTAAGGTAAAATCAGGTGAGAATGAAAATTTCTTTACAAAATCTTCTAAGTCTTCCTCGGAAACTTCTGCCCCATCATGGGAAAATTTAGGCGTAGAAATTTTATAATTTACGCTAGCTGCTTTTTTGAGCTGTTGTGCTGTTAACACAGTTGACACTATTTTAATTCGTTTTTTTTTAATTCTTATATTTCATTAATAAGAAATATATATTTTCCATTATAGATCACTAATAAAATAAAAAAACATGCAACAATAAAAATGAAATGCTTAACTTGCTAAATGACATTAAAAAGTAATGAATATTCTAGCTTATAATACATATACTTATATCATGCTTATATCTTACCTTCTATTTGATGCGGAAACAAAACGTAATTTCACTTATTCTATATATTACTTTATTTAAATAACAAAATCACTTCACTCAAAATACACTGTTTTTCAGCCAACGTACTTCTCACGAATGTTCTTTCCATTTAATAATCTAACAAGCTTCTGAAAATGCTGTCGAAAGTGCAAGCAACCAAAAATAAAGTTACTAGCAACAATTTTAAATGTGTGCAACTATATTACTTATATTTTGTGTAAATATTTTATATACCCTTCAATTATATAATATACAACAAACTATATGCATAAGGCTTACAATAAGTAAGCTGAGCACAAGTAAGACGTAAGATGCGTGCAAATATATTATATTTGCTTGTGTATATATTTTATATATCCTTCAAATATATTATATACGAAACGACAAGCTTTATGCATAATAAATAATGAGGCATCTAGTTTTACAAGCTATTATTGTTTTCTGTCTCATTATCTTTCTTCTAAGTTATGATCTTCTTACAAAAATCTCTTACTAACTTGTATTGTGATATGTCTGATATCATTTCATATCTATTTAAGAAATTTGTAAATAGATACATACATATACGCGTATGTAGTATATAGTTGCATGTCCTCTTAACGAATGAAATTGACTTATCTAGGACGCACACTACAACCAATTTTCCAATAACGGTATAGAACTAGGGTCCTTGCATCTAGTACATAGATTTCAATCTATGAATGTAGATTTTGTAACTATATTTATGGAGTTTGAAACTACATAAAAAAATCTATAGTGTACTGGTTTAAATTTTTATCTTCTGAACTATTACATTCTATATGGATTTCATTCAGTGTAGATTCTTTTATTTTTTTGATTTCCCTAGGACAAATAAAGTCAAAAATCGCGCCCTTTAAAAGTATCAATTTGCCTATCGGAAAACCAAACCAAACCAAACATTCAAACCCAATTTGAAAATTTTTATTACAAAATGTAATTTTAATCGCTCAACCGTAAACTGAATTGATAAAGAAGTTGTTGTATATTTCCTTAATCGAGTATGAGTTTTATTGTTGTTACTTGTGCACTAGGTGAAAACTTTTGATATCGTTAATATTTGCAACTAACCAATCAATTTTGAAACAATAATTGTGAAAAGGAACTTGAAAATGACCTCCGAAATTCTATGTACATTATGGCTCAAATTAGATTTGAACATAAGCTCAATTTCCCATTCCAGAGAACGTGGGCTCCAATTCCACCTTTTAACTCAGTCCTGTGCTTTCTCCCCCTGCTTATTTTCCTTTTTTCGACTTATATAGCTTTGTAGCTTCTCCTAATTAGCAGGTTAGCACAATGGGCCGTATTGTACTCCGTGTTGTGGATCTTTCATTCCCCTGCCTGTGATTATATCGACATATCTATTATAGGTCAATATTTGTTAAATCAATGTCATTTAAGGCACTCAAAGCATTTCATAATTAGTTAAAACAATATTTTTTCAGAAGTTGATTCATTAATTCTTGAAGACTATCTAGATACAATTTTTGGCAAATCACTTGAAATTTGTTTTATACCTATATAAATCAAAAAATGTACAGAAACATTCAAATCGTAAATCTCCTATCTTACATTTCATACAATTGTTCCTCCATAAAGAATATAACCCGAAGGATTATCTAACCCAAATCATCTAATCCCATAAACTTTCCACCTACACTCTATTAACCTCAACAAGATATTTTCTAACACAGAAAACTCTTCAAAGTTCGATAATGTGGACATTTTAAGTGGATCCCTTTAGCCCTTAGGTTTCTTGTCAATCATCAACAGGACTAGATTTTGACCAACAACAATACCAAAAAGAAGAGGAAGCCTAAAAATAGAAGAATGAGATATAAGCCGACCAAAAATAGTGGTGAGCTTAATATCTAACCCCCGTATCCCAATATAATCTGGAAAGGTATCATCGGATATGTCCGAATTGAATGAAATTGATGCGATCCCAATTTAAGATATAGAGAACACTACAGCCTCGGAGTGTGCTGAAATTTTTATTTCGGGCGAAAATCCTAAAACAAGTGTCTTACTTAATACCTGGGTCGGCAAGAGTCAGACCGTTCAAAAGACCAGAAAAAAGGTACCTAACGGAAATCTTCGCTGAACGAAAATATCGTACTTTACCGGATGGGTTTTCTCCGGCGAAAACAAATAAATAAATCAACAGTGAGACAAATACCTAAATGGGGTGGGTTTGTTTTGAAAACATTTCCGACCGCGATTTGTTGTAGATTTGTTTTCGTATACAAGTTCAACCGAGTATTGGACAACATGCTTCTCTGGCTGTTTTCCAGGCACTACTGCTTTTGTTGTGACAGTTAAATTAAACAAAAAAAAAAAAAAAAACGAGTAAAACATACCAGCAAAGTTTCTCCGTTCGGAGTGTTCCATGAAAAGAAAGATGTGCATGGAAAACTGAAAATTCAGGAGGAGAAGTTCTTTTAAAAGGGGAAATGGGAAATTTCCCTTTTGCAAAGTGGAGAACATAATTGGAGAGAGCTTTCAGGAGAACTGAATGCAGCTCTAAAGCTCCGGAAATGTGTGCTTCTACGAATTTCTTTGGTGAAATGAATTATGTTGCACAGAGAGCGTTCTTGGTAAAACACGTAATTTGTAAGCCGCAACTTATGGGAACTGTTCGCGAACTTTTATGAGAAACAATTTTTAAATATCTAATGCAAGTCGGTGGTTATATTCGAGTATATACTACATATAATCACTACTTACTGTAATTAGTTTTGACTTACCATACTAATTTAGAAATGTTATTATCAGAATCTTATAGAGCGGATGGCAGTTTCAAGTGCAGGTTAATGAAAAAGTTGTTCGAAGCTATTTCGAAAACTCTATCAATCTTGATTTGTTAAACCTTTTCTACACCACAAAAATATTTAAGAAAAAAATTGAATTTTCAGTTCAAATGGAAACAATTTCATTTGTAGATTTTTTGTTGTTGTTTCTTTGATGGGAACAAGGCTTACATAAGGTATAGTAAAATGACTTAAAGGTGTGGTCGGTGTGTAAATGTAAAATTAAGTAAACTGTTATGTATATGTATGATATTATTAGTTATATGGAAAGGGACATGAAAAAATAGAAGGGCTGCGACCGCTATGTGAGCCTATAATGCACATTTTCTCATCACTAAGCCAGTTGATCCAATTAAGTGGAGCCCTTTTAAACGGGTTATCTTGAGTACCCTGGTTGTCAGCCATAGTTTACCAATGAATGTCAAACATCCAAAATGAAGATGTTAAGTATTCTCATCATTCCACAGCCATAGTCGTGGCTCTTAAAATATTCACAAAATGCGTCCTCAGTTGTCGGTGTTCCCCCACTACATATTATACCCGTTTCACCAGGAGCATTGCCATTTCCATATAATCATACAAATACATAGGGCAAACGTTCCGAAAAAAAAATCGTTACTAAATTCAATGACTACTATAGCTCCCACATTTTATGTACCTAAATGAAAATATTATAAAGAAAAAAAAACAAAAAGAAAGTCTGTTTTGAGAATATGATTAATTCTGTAAAATAAACGTGGTTATATTCGAATGTGCTTTCAAAATAAAATCCATGGAAAATAAAAATCATTTATTTCGCAAGACTGGTATATGGGAAAAAATGGGAAAAAATTGCAAACGAGAGGAAGGATCAATAGATGTAGGCTTTTCATGCAACGATTCCGTTTCTGATCCATCCTTTTTAATCTCGAAATTTAATATGAAATTGAGGTAGAGACGAATTTTCCACTATAGCTCGAGTAGAAGTAATGTTGAACGGGAGTGTGATACATTTTCAAGTCCAAAACGAATAAAGTTTTGGATGCATTGGGAAATAAAATGTCCCTAAACCTGGAACAAAACTGCAATTTTCATGAATGCATTCAGTGAGATTGAAAACTCAGAAAGAACTCGTCAATTCGGTTTTTACGAGGATGGTTTTTCAGTTTCATAAAATCTTGCTTGTCTAGTCCGAAGTCACTGGGTGGAAGTATCGAACTTTAAAAATGCAATATCAATTTTTGCTGCCAGATATATACATACATACATACACACATACATACATATTTGTGTATTTTTAATTAATTAATAATGTAAATTATATTCTATGTATTGATAGATGGACTCGAAAGACGTCCATCTACCGTTTGTCAAGTCTGCATAAAAATACAACACAAATTTTTACGAGCATCAAGTCACAAAGAGCTGAGATGAACTTAACGAAATTTCATTATTAACCCTTAACTACTTTCGTGGGGTAGTAAATTTCTACTTGTAGCTCTAGTGCCGTTCGAGTTTTGCTTTTGCAAAGTAATGCAAACTCAGTAGTGACTGTGTGCCTACTCGCAACACAAAGCCAGGTAAAGCGTTGTGGCTAAGATATTTACGCAGATAAGTATGTGTTGGGTAGATTTGTACCCGACAAAGAAATATGCGCAATATTTTATTTCTATTATTCTCAATTTTTTTTGCTTTTCATACCCCTGTTTGTCATTCCGTTTGTAACTCACAGAAATAATGATGGTAGAGCAAAATGGATTGAATGCCCACGCATAATATTAAAAGTTATTTTGTTTTTATATGACCGTCTGTCCGTCCATCCGTCCAGCCGTCCGAACGTCTGTCTGCTCATCCTCAAGTTAACTCGAGAAGGCGTTCACTTGGAACGGTGAAATTTTGCATACTGGCATTTTGAAAAGAAAAAGTAAATCCTAGTTCGAAAATGCGACAAATCGGGTAACTCCCTACGAAGGAGTTGTCATACAAAATTTCGTTTTTTACTATATATTTCGATCTTGCCTTACAACATATGAACGTAGAGAGCTAAAATTTGGTACATGGTGTTTTAATAGCAATAGTAAATGGAATTTCAAAAATAGGCTAAATCGGACAACCCCTTGTTGGCGTTTTGATATAAAAATTTAGGTGTTATACTATGAAAACCATCATTCCTAGACGTTCTTATTGTACTGAAAAGTTCTTTGTCCTATAACATTGGCTATAACAAATTTTGCTGTCTGACGAACCGTTCTAGAAATATAAGCGAAAAACTACTTCAAAAGTCAAATTAATACGGGCATTCATCAAAAGCATTATAAGAATTGGTTCTTAGATCGATTCAATAATGTAAAGGAATTTGAGCATCACAATGAAAGCGAAATAGAAGGTGCGAGAGAAGAAAATGATAGTAATACTGTTACCAGTGGCGGATCCCGGGGGGGGGGGGGGTAATGACCCCCTCCCCCCTAAATTTGAAGAAAAAATATTTAATTAATTGAGTTATTTGAAAAAATATTTTTTTTATTTTATACTTTTTTTATTCATATAATTCAACTTAAAAAAAATTTTATTCCAAAACTTAAAAAAATAAAAATTTATTTCAATGAATGCTATTGTATGCATGTGATGTATTTGTATAGGTTTTTCTCGGAATTTGGGTCTCGGACCTTAGAGAATTGCTGATGGCAATTTCTTCGCTTTAAAGAGAGATAAGCCCCTTTTAAGGTAATTTTGGCATGTAACACTCCTAATATTCTAAAATATTTTCAGCGTTCTTATGTAAAACCACTGACATTTAAAATATGGACTGACTACGTCCATAGAAATACACTGCAGAAAGTGGGCTCATTTCTATATTGCGTTCTCTTTCGATCTAAACACCAACTACTAATTCGCACGCCACATAGAAATGTGACCTAACTCAAAATTTGGCGTTTTTGAGTTAATTACACCATGAAATTGGCATATTTCTATCTGATTGTTTTTGCCGCTAGATAGCGATAGTGTCACTTTTCTGTTACTTAAGAACAGAGATATTCTTCATAGATCACTGTGTCAGTGTCACTTTTGAGTTGTGATGATCTTCATAACAAACGTAAGTATGTTTTCGACATTTTAACAGTGTTATTTTAAATTGTGTCATTTTTCCACAAAACAGCATTTATTTCTTACAAATTTTATTATGAGTTATGACATTTTTCCACAAAGTTCAAAGTACGGAATTTAATTCTTAAAAAATTTCTTTTATATAAATCTTCAGAAATATATTTACTAACAAATTTAAGAGCTCAGACTATTTTTAGCAAACAATTACTACGTTAAGCTAGAATTAATTCTATGTACAGCTTTTCGTTTTTTCGCTCTCCTGAAAAGTTGCATTTTTTGAGTTGGGTCACTTTTCTATGTAACGTGCGAACTGAGAAAGGGCTGTAAACAATAAATAAATAAGTGGGTTTGTCGAAATAAATGTTTTTAAATTAATTATTTGGGTTAATAGAAATTCGAGAGGTTTCACTTTTGAACTTTCCGCCAATGGATTTTTCAATGTTGGCACTGACGTATGAGCTATTTTTGACACACAAAATTGTCCCCGCATGAAATAGCATTTCGAGCAGTCCATATTATATATGCCAGTGTGTAAAACTGAGAAAAAGTTGGGCTTGAATGACTCACTCCTGCAGTTTGCACCCTATTCTATTAAAAAA
This sequence comes from Dioctria rufipes, assembly GCA_963924295.1. NCBI lineage: Eukaryota > Metazoa > Arthropoda > Insecta > Diptera > Asilidae > Dioctria > Dioctria rufipes. The sequence goes on along the minus strand of OZ002744.1, from coordinate 64,975,638 downwards.
ATTAGTGTTTGTAAAGTATACTAAAAAGTGCTAAAAAATGACACATCATCCACACCGCTTAATGCGGATTTCCTAGTTCCAAGTACTGGTGGCTATGCGAACCGACTTACAGCGTTGGATGTTTCTTGTTTTTTTTTTGCTCGATTTAATTTGTATGATGACCCCCCCCCCCCCTAATTTCAATGCTAGATCCGCGCTTGACTGTTACAGAATAAGAAATACCCAGATATCGACGACTGTACTAATAAAGTGTTGTATGAGAAGAGCTCGTAGCAAACCTCAATAGCTCACTGATCTTGGCCAAATATATCATGGGTATGAAACAATAATTTTTTTACATTTCAGACAAGAATTAATTTTTTTATTAGAATTTTAATCGATCATATTGCTTCTCCAGACATTTATTTTTTCTTAAGAATTTACTGAAACTTTTACTTCTGCAAATACGCAGCCGACATATAGTCCAAATGAAATGAATATCAAAATTCAAACGAATTTTGAAAATCGGAACATAAAATCTGCTGTCGGTTACATTGATTGTGTAGTATAATATAAGCTGTGTTCTTTTGTGTACCTTGTTCTTTTGTGTACCTTGTTCTAGAACTCCCATATAGTGGAGACAACAAATTGTTCTGTCGATTGAAACGAACTATTTGTACTGTTCGCTTCATTTATACATCTTCTATGAAAATGTATGAGACGTTCTTTTGTGTATCTTTTGATCTGCTCTGTTCTGCGGACACAAAAGAACACAGCTATAAATGCCTCCCTTTTCCTGTGCACGAGGTTTCTATGTTTCTTCATGGCGCGAGACGATTCCTCGACTGAATGACGTAAGCAAAGATTAAGCCAGCAGTACCTCGCTCCAATACAAAATCAACGATACCTCGACATCAAGGAAACCCTCAATTTTTTCTCAGAAATTTACTAGACATTTTTTCTTTAGAATTTTTAGCATTACTGGATTACAATTGGGCTGGTAACAATTTTATGAGCGTAAACTTTTTTGACAGAAAATTTTTTAATTACCCAGCGGGAAATGGGAGCTTACTTAGATGCATCCGATTCCATAGGTCTCTTAAAAGAGGTGATGAATGGTCTCGTTTGGTTCCCCTTTTATTGTAATTTAACATGGGGATGTCACTAGAAAGGAGTACCTATTGCATATTTTTTCTAAAATTATAGCTCCCTCATACCCCCTCCAGAAAAAGCTGGCAATATTTCCGCCTGGATAGGGACATATTTTCTGTAACACAGAAAAAATTCTAGTGATATCTGCTAAGTTCTGTAATCAATGTCGAGTTTCTATAGTGTAAAGAAAAAGGTTCAGCAAATTTTTAAAACAAAACTTATGTTTATCAAGCCAGGCAAGACTTTTCGAACCGTCTTCAGTCACCAAAATGCACACCAATTCTGAAGAAATATGGTCGATTAAAATTCTAACAAAATAAAAATTTATTTTTGCCTACATTGAAAATAAATTTTACCGGCCTGAGCACACGAATCAATCGAAATAATAATATTTGTTCGTACCCATGATATATTTAGCCGAGATCAGTGAGTTACTGAGGTTTGCAATGAGCTCTTCTTATAGATCACTTTGTTGGTAGAGCCGTCGATACCTGAGTAATTATTATCTGAGTTCAAAGCTTCACCTAGCTGCCTTCAGAACAACATCACATTATTAATATAGATAGAAAATCCCAGAAGTCTGTCTGCAATACGAAAAATTTTTAATAAAAAAAAAAAAAAATGAAAAAAAAGATGAAAAAAAACTTGAGAAAATCTAAGTCTGTGCTCCTCTTGAAACTTGATGTTTATTGATCTCTCATATTAAAAGGCCTGAACTTTGGAAAAAGAGTAGCAGCATGAATTTTCCAGCTTACACGATGTAATGAAACGGATATAAAAGTTTTCATTGGTCGTTTGCACTTATCTGGCGCATTCAAGTCTAATATCGAAAACGTTGGTACCTTGTAGGCTACAAATGGACCTGGGCATAGTATTTTTAGATTAATGTTGAATTTTCACAGTTTTTATTCCTGTTACATAAATGCTCTAAAATTTAATGAAATAAAACTCTTCTCGAGAATAAAAGAATAAATCAGATGGTATTGCGTTGATATTTCATATTTTTTTATACATTTATGGAAGACTGCAAAGTTTGTAATACCTACTCATAGTAAGTTTCCGTTGATGAGATCCTAGTAGCTTTCAGATAATGTTGTTGTCTAATAATTCTTTATCAGTAGGTACCCCACATAAGTTATATAAAATTGGCACCCTGCAAACATTGCGGTTTAAAATCGAATCTAATTTGAATTATTCTGGCTTGGATGAGTACTTAAATTCTTTGTATAAAGACCTCAGTCATTCGTACCCTACTACAGTACCCACAAAGTCAAAAATCTCATATTTTATTTAACAAATTAGATTGTGCACTTAACTTCTTTGTACGTGACATAGGTCTAACTCCAGGCGCCATCGTTCCCTACTACAGTACCCACGTTTGGAGATCCAACTCCATCTTTGACACAACAAAACTCTAATACTCCGTTCAACAAATTTCTTCCATCAAGCATGCATTATACACCTTTCACCTTGGCAGCTCTACGCTTCACAGTCTTCTTTTCTGCCGCTGCATGAAGTAAAGGATCAGTGTAGAAACAAATTCTGTTAAAAATCTCCCAACGATGAATTTGTATCTCGCGGGTAGTCTAATCTCATTCGCCGACTTACATCCATCCTATATTTGGATTGCACTACTAAAGGGTTCATTATCTATTACACTGAAATGTTTTTTTGTTTATTTTTTTTTTTTTTTAAGAGAGCTCACCAGAAGTCGTCTTGACAACTTTTATTTCCAAAAAGTTCCAAAATTTTCAACCTTGACACCGTAAAGTATCAACGTCTTAAACTTTAGTTTCGTTGGGCTAGTAAAAAGATGAGAACTTTTGCAAATACCGCCCTGATGAAATTTATTCAATCTCCACGTTTCGTTAACGATATTAATAAACAGTTTCTGAATTTATTGCTTCCTTAAACATGCGGCAATTCTTTTCATTCCGCCCTTCCGCTTCCCTTGAATATCGAAGACCTGCAGCATCTTGACTCGTTATGCGTAAGATATTTTCCACCCTCTCCTTCTATCATGCTTACTCTTTGTTATCGAGATAAAGGACAAAACCTGCAACACATGTCCATGATGGGCAAAGTTTTCACCCGAATAAAAGTTCATTTCCCTTCAGTAGATTTTTCTTGTCCTCCCCATATTCTTAGCGCGCCATCAAAAAACATTTCGTGTCCTTATCAGAAATTGAGTCAAGTGATGGTTGAATTTCTGTATCTTCTATGTAGATATTTGTGTCTGTAACTATATACTTACTTATGTATATTTATATGTAGGTATACAAACTGTTTGCTAGCACTAGGTCGCTTGGATCTCTGTGTGAAGATGTGAACATTCAGTAAAGTGAAGGACCAAGATATAGAAACTAGAGCATCCATTATTCTTCTCTGTGGATACCCTTAAGTCATACCATAACCACATCAGCGTCGTTTAAAGTAACATCACGAAATCATCCTCTGGGAGAAGGATATTCCCAACTGGTTTGTCTATCCTGCCAGTATTCGATGGCTTTAACAAAAGACGAATCAGAGATAAAACGTTGAAGGCAACTTAAAGGTATTCTCTAGGAGGACTGATCAAGATTCGAAAGAGGTAAGAGATGACGACGAAAACGAGCTAGTACTGTAGGGAAATAAGATGTCCTTGGCACGTTATTTATTTACTTGATCCCATTTCTCGTTTGGAATTACAATTGTCCTTCCAACAATGTTTCTCTAGAGGGATTTAATGCGATGTGGGCGACTATCATTTTCTCGAAGACCACAACTAGAATAACTAATTTCGCGTAAGTTTTCTCTAGCCCTCTGGCTGACAGAAACATATTTGTTTCAAGCAGCTAGCTGCTCACTAAACTTGTTAACAAGAATATTTTATAGGAAAGGAATTTTGGAGATGCCAATATCAAGGATTTTCTTTAATTGTATATTTAATTTTACCCCAAAGGATTTATCCATAAGAACATTTGCTCATAGTCTCTAAAGATTAGATTTCTCTAATTAGCCTCAGTGGGTTGCTTATGATTGCCACCTTTAATAATTTGTGACAATTAGGGTCTAATTTCCGGCCCATACACGAATGGTATTTACTTCTATCCTGTACCATCTCATGAATTCTCTACAGTCACTCGACACATCTAAAATAATTAGACTGGGGATTCCCGACTCCTCCACCTAATTAAACAATTAAAAGGGAAGCAACAAGTGCTCGTCATCGGCTTTTCTTTCAGTTCTTCTTGTTATTCCTTTTTTTCTTTGGCATCCTGTTAGGTTTTCGCTCTCTCCACTTCAGTGTCATATTCTTTGAAGTCACTGGGGCTTAAAGCCATGGATTCAACAAGTTTCAGGACTGTCTCATATGTTTCCACCCCTAATACGACTTGACGACAGCATTGTGCCCAAATCGGCATAGGACGGAAGGAGACCCGAAGAAGTGGAATGCTGTGCAGTGCTGTTCAAAATGCCTTTTCTTTCATCCTCTGTGTCGGGACGACCGACGTTGGGTGTTCTCTTATTCCCCTCTACCGTCTATAAATGGAGAAATTGCGGTGTCGGAAGTCGGAATGCGGGAAGATTGTGGCACAAGGAACAAAGGTTTCAAGTTTTATTGCTCTAGTTATATTATGGTATGTATAGTGTATTGTGGCTTTGCGTGCCACCTACCGCTATGATAACAGACAGCTTTCACTTTTGTCAGGTGCACTTTGTATCCGTTAGGTTTAGCTAGGTGAGGAGAGCTATAAATTGGTAATAAGTGGGCACTAAATGTAAACCTGCATTATAAAGTCGATGGCACCTGCAATTGCCTGGATACTTGAGAGTGTTACAAGGATGCTTTAATCTGATTTAAGAGCATGGTAATTACGATGGTCCTTTATCGAGGCATATGAACTGACGAAGTGAAACTTATTACAATGCATAGAAGGGTTCTTAAGAATATTAGGGCATAGTTTGTCGTTGTTGTTGTTGAAAAGATATTTTTGTATTACTTCGTCCTGTGATGTTTAGATTTCAATTTGTTCTTGGAATTATATAAATTTCATCAAGTAGTGATAAAAGTAATTAAGGCAGAATCCTGAAAAAAAAGAAATGCAAAATTCTTCAATATCAATGTGACACTTTCAGTGTTATAAATGTTTTTAATGCACTCAAATAATTCTGATATTCATTGTTTTGTGGTGTCTGTGTCCGGATCCTGTAACCCGGAGAGTTTGCTCCGATTAAAAGTGCTCAACAGTCTAATAACTCTTTACTAGATCCTTATAGAAACTATGAGAATTCTCCTTCTTACTTACTCCATTATCCAAGTGGCTTAAGAGCGGAGTGGTAGATCATTGGGTATTCAGCTTTCAACTATCTAATGAAACAGTTTTATATTATACAAAGAAATTACGTTAATATTTAAATAAGCCAAACAATTGTTTTATAATTGAAAAATATGAGTAGTGCTTAGAGGTGTATGTCCTTATGTTGGAAGTTTCACAGTGACCACCATTACCATTTCTGGCAGCTTCCTCATGTCCCATAATCCCTTCCCTATCTCCTTCCTGCCATGCTGTGCTTTGCTTCATGGATGGATGGACAGAATTTGGGTTGAGACCCTGATTGGTTAGGTCACAATAGGGCCCGTTATTCACCCTCCAGACTTATAAGCTATTGCTCATAAGTCTCAACCCGATGCTCAAACAAAATTCCAAATTGGCCACTACCTTCCTTTTCGGCTTCATGCAGTTCTTCCAGGAGGCGTCAGTCAGGGAATCTGTAACATTGTCCTGACACAGCTAGACAGTGATAAAAAATGAGTCTCTAATTCATATTCTTCTCCCAATCCGTTACATATAAGATGGTCAACAAATCCCATCCTATGTAGGTGACTGATGAGACGAGAGTGCCCAGTGAGAATTGACACTAGAACTCGCAGGATTGGCTTGTTTCGTCCCAATAGCTTTTTTATTTCGTTTGGTTTAGGTCTGGTCCACAGTTCCTTCGTAGTTCTACCTGAAGGGTCATCTAACCAAGTCGAGATATTGAAGCAAGATGTTTTAGTGGAATCCCAATTGTGGAGGATGATGTCTCTGAGGCTGCACCAAGGCGAGAAAGTTCGTCCCCCTTTTCTTTCCCGCTAATATCGCTGTGACCTGGAACATAGAGAACTAGTACCCATTTTTTCTGGGAGAGAAAGTTCAGGGGGGTTTTATACATTTACACTCCTATATAAGTTATGAGGTTGTAAACGGTTTTGTCAAGGCCTTGACAGCTGCTTCGCTGTCCGAACAGATTGCAATCACCTTGTTGTCATTGTCTGAGTTAAAGATATATCTACCTGCTTCAAGAATAATTTGGCTTCCGCCTGGTTTACCGTGACATGGCTTTTAAGATGTATGCCAGTTTTCATGTGAGTCTTCTCGAAAAGAACGGCTCCTGCGATGTTTTCTTCCAATTTGGAGCCATTTGTATATATGGTAGGATTTGTCAATTGTATAGGTATATGATAGGCTTTACATCATAGCATTTTCCCTGAACTTGGCTTAATAATATACAATAAAAAATAAAATAAAAAAATAAACTTCATGCAATTATAAAGTACTTGTTGCTGAAAAAACCAGCAGATTAATGATTTATATAAGGCAGATTGTAAGCATTGTTCTAAGTTATAGGAAAACCAGGTGGGGTACAACGATTGATGAGAATGAATGAGAATTTGAACTTAGTCGATGGATTACATAGCAGAGTCATGTATAGCCAACACAATAAAAAGCTTTGAAAAGTGGCAAACAATGGATATCAGAATCAGATGTGATATTTAAAAGCACCGGCGTACAGCTCTATTGGAAAGATAAATCAAATTATTTAAATGCTCTCATGGTCATGTTAGAAAAGATATGATTGATTGAGTTTGAAATATCTTTAAATTGTTCAGCACTTTGTTTAAAAAAAAAAGACATGCTAATGGGGCGGAGATTAGGAGTCTCTTATCTTCAATTAGCAATGCGCAAATGTAAAAAAATAGTAAGTATTAGTTTTGCACGTCAAAGTATGGAGCTGTGATAAAAAACCGTTAAGTTAATGACAGTTTTGCAAAAAAAAGTGGAGGTTAAATTTAAAAAAAAGGTTATAAAACCCGAAATTTTTAGTTTAGAACATAATAACTCGTAAAATGAGAGGACTACAGGGCTGGTTGGGCAGTCATTCGAAAGGCCATGAAGCACTGCATACAATCAGCTGTAGACTGTACACCTTGTACTTTGTAAGATACACGCTGTTTTTTGAAAACTACCTTTTTTTCTTAATCACCTTGTAACTTCCAAGCGGTTGATTCCCCCCCCCCCCCCATCCATACAATTTTTTTGTTTGGCTAGGTGAGTATTACCACATCGTGCCCCATTGACCACCATGGAGAAAACACCCTTTATAAACGACATGCATACTTCGTGACGTTGAACTTATCATTTACGCGCACACATACATATTTTATTCATCACATTAACTTGGTTGAAGATTGCAAAATTTTTGAGGTAATTTGTGACAGCCACCTTCAAATAAAACTCCAGTAAATCAATGATCAGCTTTTCTGGATAATCCATTTACCCATTACCTTCGTCTTCCGTTATTATCCATTATAATTCCGAAAGTATAAAAGTGCCAAATATGGGGAACATGAAGTTTTGCGATAATATTAAGCCAAATACGTACAATATCTAAAATCGATGATTTCTCTTATATTTATGGGTTTTCGCTAGCATACACTCAGTTAAAGTGTCACTCACTTTACTAATTTTACAATTCATAACTTAGGGATTTCATTTTTCCTAAGTTGTATTCATGTCGTTCAATGAAATCAAACATTTGCTCCCATTTAATTTGATGGAGCCTTAATTTCAGACTGACCGTCATTAAGCATTCTTGACTTTAATATTCCAGTAAATTAAGCTGCACAGACTACATCTTCTCTGTTGCCAAAGAAGCATCGAAATGCCTGGGATTTCTGAATAGGTGTAAGAAATATTTCAGCCCATCAAATCTAGTGCTCCTGTACATGCTGCTATATCAGGCTGTACAGCCTTAGCTTCATTGTATATTGTCCAAAACAGAACCTTTAAGATCATTTGCGATGTGGAAATAGCTTGCCACATTGACTCACTCGAGCATCGCCGAAATTTTGGATGCCATTCGCTCCTTTATCGCTACACATATGGCCACTATTCCAGTGAAATAACTAGTCTGATCCCTTGTAGATTAATTCCTGCACGCAATATTCGCACTGCAAGCCGCGCACATCCTCTCACTCTTCAAAATACTTTCGGTCGTACAATAAAATTCCGTGATGCTTTCTTATCCCAAACTGCGCGAATGTGGAACAGTCTACCATCTACTGTTTTCCCTCGGGCTTACAATCTGCGAAGGTTCAAGAGTGATATACAACGGCACCTCCACCACTTTCCTCATCTCACCTAATCCTTTCCCTATCTCCTTCCTACCATGCTGTGCTTTGTATCAAGGGTTTCCCCTGAGCTTGCCTTAATAATAAAAAAAAGATGGATAGATGTTCGTTAATTGTGTACCATAACTTATAATGTTAACGGTAGCACACACCTTAAGATTCAGCCATTTAAATTGCAAAATTTTCACATTGGCTTGTTCTGGTTTTTGACGGATTTTACATTGATCAATCAGTACGGCTTTGGAATGACTTACCAACTCATATTCGTAGCAGCTCGCTTGACACATTCATGAGTCATACATATATGAAATCAATTTCGTTCCGGTTTGTACATTTGATAAATCCTTTTTAACTAACTAATGTAGAGTGGTGGACGTAATTATAAGTTCACAAAAAAATTCAAATAAAGGTCACTTCTAATTTCTTACATTTATTACGAATAGATTTGAAGAAAATCATGATAATGTATACAGGGTGTCCAAGCAGTTGACTTCAAGCTGGAATCAGGTGATAGGCCAAATCATAGTAGTTACCAGAAAAATCTAAGAAAAATCTAAGCCATCTAAGACTAAGGCTAAGTCATTTTTTTCGAGAAAATGTACACCCTGTGATGGATTTTTCGCTCCTGCTGCTACAAATCTTTACTTTTTTTTTTAAATTTTATTTTTCTTATGTAATCCCGAATAGCGCTTATGTAACCTGTTGCTTTAAAATCTAAGCCAACTGCTCCAGCTTGGAAGAAAATGTCACATTTTGCCGAACCAAGAATAGAAAATTAATACTTCGCCCAACTTTAACTGACTCTACTGAAGAAAAATGTACTACGCCAGTTTGGCAAGTAACTTTATAAGTTGACGCATTTAATAGGGATTCTAAAATGGTATAACACTTGCTACATTATTCATTTGTTTACGAGAAAAAAAATTTCTTCAAGAAACCCAGTTTCGAAAAATTTCTTTTTACCTACTAAAAATGATTCTAGTGTACCAAAAACTTGCCTTAACGTGCTAGTTTGAGTAAACGGAGAGTTATTCCATGAAGTATGAGTGAGACAGATAGTGACGCTAATGAATCAGATACGGAGAAAGTCATTTTGTGAAGTGTGAGTGAGATAGATATTGACAGCACTTTTTGAGTATTTGGACACGGAATACAGATCAGTACGTTACGCTCCTTCGCTTACTACGCATCTTTTCTATTCGTCGGTGTTATTTCGTACGTACTTCGTTTATTGGACTTGTTTGCTTGTGATTTGGATTTGGACAGTTCTGATCTCTTTACGACTACCTTTGCCACCGCACATGAATATGCCAACATGCACTTCATTTATGGGGAATGTATTCAAATAATTGGTGTTTAATTTTAAACTTAAGGAAAATTTGTCGTAAGTTTAACAAAAAGTTAGCAACTCTGACTCGAATACTTCACTATCTCTCTCACTAACACTTCATGGAATGACTTTCCGTCTCACCTTAGCCTTAGCGAATCCTTGGGTACTTTTATTATTCATGGCTTGAACCAATTGCCATCGTGGAATTCGTAAAATCTCTGATACTCGATATTATTTTCCGTCCTAAAGCAGACCTAGGTACATCCCTTATATTAATTTATTTTTTTATTTTTTAAAATTCTTATCTATACATACTTTTCATCATTGAAAACATAATAATTAATTACATGTTGATCTACCTAACTTAATTTAACATAAACTTTAATTATCTTCAAGCTTTCATTGATCATTTCAATTTAGGACATTGCGTTCTATATTTATTTCTTTGTTCATAGTTTAACTTTAATTTAGCGAAGGTGATTGAATTTCCATCAACTCCCTTTTTCTTGTTTCATAGCTTGTTTCTTACGATAGCATCATATCCCTGTATCTATTAATGATATGTTTTGTTACGAAATGTTGTTATAAACGTTGTGATTCAGAATTTATATAATTTTTGTTTTTTGAGTTTTTCCATTTTACATTATATGTGCGATCTGCTCGAAGAAGAGGAAATATGCCGCTTTTTAAAAGCCCAATATAGTTCAATAGAAATTCAAAAATTCAAAAATATTAAACCTGAATATCGCAATCATTTCAAAATAATTCACTAATTTAACGAAAAACTTAAATCCACAAATATTGCAACAGATTCAATAAAATAAAATATTACAAATATTAGTTACTATTTGGCGATCCGCAATTGATTGGCGCTGAAAAGAAGAAGACATTTTATTAGTTTGGTAGAATTAAATTGCCACAGAAGCAAAATTATATTTTTGAGATCGATCAGAATTAAACTACTATTTAGAATGTGGAAAACATAAATAAACTTCTTCGACAAAGATAAGAATTTTCAAATTAAGATTTAAAATCTGGATAAGAGTATTTAGATTTAGTTCTGAAGCAGGAATTCTATAGATATTAACTTTTCTCCATTCTTTCCATCTCCATTTCTTCATTCAAAAATTCGCTCATCTGGTAGTACTATTACTCTTCTTATTGTTGTGTTGCCGATACCATTCATAAATAGAATTGTCAAAATTGATAAAGTATGAGGAGGTTGTGAGCTCCAAATGGAATTTGGAATTTGTTGGGGCATTTCAGAAACTCCAGGTGGAGTACCGCTTCGGTGTGGAGCATTTATTTCAAATCGGATGGACTTTTGCTCATAAAGGATCTAGTCAATAAGAAGTTTAAAATGTAACGCTGCTGAAGAAGATTAATTTTTCGAGAAACGGGTTCGAGTATGTAGAAATGTTTCAAGTCCTACTCTTGGCAATCATATTGTTTATACCGCGAACAAGCTATTCTACTCGCCCGCATATTTTATTTAAATGTAGGTTCTATATACCTGCACTGGTATGTTGATGAATTCAAGAGTGATGAACCTTTCCATTGATACTTCTCCGTACTTAATGGCTGTAGAACAAAGGTGCTAGAACCTCTACTTTTAGATTACTTGTTTGAGTTGTCGAAATGAAATAAAATTACTGAGCGGTAGATAACAAGTGAAGTTCTTTATTGAAGATTTTATATTTATGTACAAAGAAATGCTTGCGTAGTTATTTAACTGCGTGTACAAAAAGAATTTAAGGGCGCATGTTGGTGTGTTACACGATCTACAAATACCAAGATAAGAAAATGACTCGAATATGACTGGAAATGTATTCATGGAATTTGCTTGCTATGAATTTTTACGGACACTTTGTAATTAGAGAGAGTAAAACTTGATTACGTATTTTTAGTGCTTTAAAATTAGCTTGAACAATTATGAGCATAGCTATTGATATGCTCATAAACATACTTCCCCCCGTTGAGCAATTGTTCAGTATTATTCCTCAGAATCGATACGTAGCATATCATGTATTGAGCCGGTCCTTGGTTTACGGTTGCATGAGGCTTTCGCCTCACTGAGGGTTGGCTTATCCATAACATGTAGTGATTATGACGTCTAATAGAGTTGCTTAAATATGCTGATAATTTGTTTATCAGTCGTAGTGACAATGAGGTGAATATTTGAACTGATCTGAGCTTGTGATTTACGATATTCAGTTGTTTGCCTGTATTATTAAGGGAGATTCAAAATGGGTGAGTCGCTTCTCCGTTTCTTCCTGGATCTTTTTCATGACATTGGTAGTGGAGTCGATGATGGAAGCTTGATTTTTTATTAGCATATGGTTGTCTTTAGTCTTCATTTCTTCTATTACTTTAGCCATGTTGTCGCCATAATCTGAGTTTAGGACGACAAACAACGTGCTCGCGATATTTCCTACTATGTTTAGTGCTCCTCGTTTGTTCTTTCAAAGTTTATTACTAGGTGGTTGTATAAGAAAATTTATTGATGTTCTCAATCTCATCGAGTAGATAAAAGATCTCTACTGTTGGCATGCAAGCTTGCCTATCCTTCACAAAATCACATACATCGCTAAGCTTGCTTTTTCCAGCTTTAAGGAATTCAAATTTATTCCAGTACACAATCATATACTAATATATGAATAGTTTCCATTCGTTCATAATGAAGTGAGCATTTCCCAGGTTTGCGAAGTACAGCACGGCTGGCGAATCAGCAAACCAGCAAAGTGAGGTGCCCGTGGTGGTATGAAAAGAAATCAATTCCTTTATAAGTACAGTATGTTGCAATTTCTTCACAAGATTTTTCTTCATGCGTGCGTGCCCCAGTAAAGTTTGTTCCGTTATCGTAATACGAAATCCTACAATTGCCTTACTCTGGTCACTTACAACTTCAAAGTGGATGCCAAAACAACAACATTCGGCTACATAGGCCTTTTGAGGCGACTTTCCCATGAGACTGAAGTGGATCCAACAAGTTCCACCCCTATATTGATGAACGCTCTGGCGGGTTGTACTCGATTTACTGGAAGATTATCCATGAATTGGGATAATAGCTTTAGCTTTTATCGTTGATCGGGCTTCATTGGACATTCCATAGCCTTTATTTATGAATAGGACGATGTATACTTCTATGCGTTGCCATCGGTGGAAGCTATTGTGAAGTTAGAAAGAATAAATATATGAAATGCGGAGGTTTATCGATACTCATTAGCACTGTTCTTTTAACCTTTTTCTCGAAGGTTTCGTTCTTCTTTGCGTACGGCGGTGGCCATACTCTTTCTGGACAGTACAAAACCACATTACCAAAAACCAGATAGTGCAGTTCGCCAGTTTGCCTGAGGCTATGCCACGCGATACTATGTCATCTTGGTTTTGTTTTGAGACGACGTGACGCCTATGATATGCCGAGCTTAGCTCCTGAATTGCTGATATTCGATTGACAATGAAGATATAGAAAGATGACGACGGTGAATTAATCAGAGTCGGTCCAATAATGGCACTGTACATCTTGAAGGTTTAAGTCGTTCTTACCACGATATGTTAGTTCATTTCCTAGTTTTGCTGGATTTAGCGCAGAGTAAATGCACCGCTGTTACTATATCTGAGCCTGGAGATGTTAAGTAAATCGCAGCTCCATAGGCCTTTTCAGAGGCATTGGAAAATGCATGTTATTGTATTTGTTTGGGCATCTTACCATTAAACATATACCTCGGTATTTTTATCTTCTTAAGATTGTTCAGTTCTTGACGCAATGTGAATAAAGTAGTGTGCAATTTCACTGGAAGGTCTGCGTCCCGTTTAAGGCACCACAATTGTTGGAGGAAGATTTTTGCTGTAATTATTACTGATCTCATTATTCGTAGTGGGTCAAAGAGGTGGGCTATGTCTGATAATACTGTTCTTTTCGACTCTGTATGGGCTGCTCGCCATGTTGCCTTGATAGAGAAGTCACCAGAATTTGGGAGCCAAGTTACTCCCAATGTTTTTATGGATTCATCTGCATCGCGTATATCCATCTGTAGAGCCTTGTCCTCTCTTGGAATGCCTTGAAGTAGTTGAGCGTGATTGGCATACCATTTCCTAACCTTAAGTCCTGCTGACTGGAGCATCTATCTTATTTGTTTTTGAGTATTTGGGGCTTCCACCAGGCTATCGTTCCCCGTCATTAAACCATTTACATAGGAGTCCCTTTTCGTTGCATTAGATCCATGTATGTATGTGGCTTCGGAATCGAAAGCCAACTTCCGAGGGCATTTTATGGCGGGATAAGGCGCAGATGTGGTAACATACATCACAGTGAATAACTGATTTGATAGTTTGACGGGGTTCTTCTCTCCAGAGGATCAGTTGATATTCTTGGTCTTCTGAATGCAACCCGATGTGCCGATATATCTTTTCAAGGTCTGCTCTAAATACAAATGTCGGCAGACAAAAGCGAAGCAGAATGACAAACAGATGGTCTTGTGTGGTGGAACCCGTTGCTAGTATGTTATTTAGTGACACATTTGACGAGGTCTTCGATGAAACGTTGAAGAACACTCTAAACATAGATGCATAACCATCTGACTTTAATATACAATGATCTGGTAGAAAGCAGTACAGTTTCTCAATTTATTTAAAGTCGATTTCCTTTATATTCAGTTTGTGTTCCACGAAAAGAAATAGTCATTGAGTGATATCCTTCGAGCCGCATAAATTATTTGGGTCCTGCATAAATGGCTATTAACTACAGGGTTTTCCAATAAGAGGTGTTATTTTAATTAGCCCGCTATTTCGGTAGATGTCACTTTTGGAGCTATAATTTTTTGACATTTGACAAGTAGAAACTACGCCATTAATAAAAATGGAACGATACACGATTCAAGAACGCATTGAAATTATTAAAATTCACTATAAAAATGGTGAAAATGTGGCAGAGACGGTTCGTAAAACTCGAACATTTTGGGTCGTCGTGAAACACCTTGTCGGACCGCAATACAGAAATTGGTAGAAAAATTCGAGCTGTCGGGACAAGTTTGTGATGTGAGGAATAAAACCCGTGCACGTCTCTCAAGAACAGCCGAGAATATTGCTTCTGTAGCCGAAAGTGTTGAAGAAAACCCAGGTTTGTCCATTCCTCGTCGTTCTTTGGAATTAGGCATTCCACAAACGTCATTACACCGTATTTTGCATAAAGATTTGGGTCTTAAGGCTTATAAAGTTCAGTTAACACAAGAACTCATGCCGGCCGATCATCAACAACGTCGAGTCTTTGCTGATTGGGTCCTTGAAATGCATGAAAATGATCCGGAATTCCATCGAAAACTCATCTTGAGTGATGAGGCCCATTTCCACCTCGATGGCTTCGTCAACAAGCAAAATTGTCGCATCTGGGGCTCGGAAAACCCAAGAGTTATTGTTGAAAAGCCTCTCTATCCTCAACGTGTGACTGTTTTGTGCAGTTTATGGTCCCGCGGGGTCATTGGACCTTACTTTTTCGAAAATGAGGCTGGAGCAACAGTTACGGTAAATGGATTACGCTATCGACAGATGATTAATGATTTTTTATGGCCGGAATTGGATGGTATTGATCTGGACAACGTTTACTTTCAACAAAACGGCGCTACGTGCCATACAAGCAACGAAACCATTAATCTTTTACGGGAAAAGTTTCCGGACCGTGTTATCTCTCGAAGAGGTGATCAGAATTGGCCACCGAGATCTTGTGACTTAACACCTTGCGACTTCTTCCTTTGAGGCCACGTGAAAGAGAAGGTCTACGCCAACAGCCCAGCGTCGATTCAAGACATCAAAGATGGAATTCGTGAGGCTATCGAGGACATAGGGCAGCCACTTTGCGATTTGGTTATGGAAAATTTTATGAAAAGGATATGGTCCTGTAGGCGTGGTCGTGGTGGTCATTTGGCTGATGTTATTTTCCATTATTAACGGCATACGTTCCTCTTTATAATGAAATAAAGATCCGATCATTTGTCTCAAAAAATCGAATTTTTCTTTGAAAATCAAAATAACACCTCTTATTGGAAAACCCTTTATATAGCGGTTGCTACTATCCTTGTGCGTAGTTTCCGCGAAATGTGCCTCACTTTTTATATCTTGTGTCGTTCGTTTTTGTGGTGCAGCTTCCTCAAGCCTCTAGAATCTTCTACTTGGACTTCCAAGCTGGCTTTTTCAACTGTCGAGATTCCGGAAACTACTTGTTGTAGTGGGACATCGCGAACTTTTCCTGACACGATCCAGCCAAACACCGTTTTCTGGAACGTATGTACGTCGTGTCCCATGTTTTTTGTTCTTTTTGCTCAGTGGACAGTAGTTTTTAGTGCAGTTCAGCCCCAATTATTAAATCAATTCACCGAAGCTGGTTGAAGTGATCACCTATTAATGCGATATTCTTTTGAGATAGGCCAAGACACAATGTTTTACCCTGTTTATGGTTGTTGAGACATTATCTGAAGCAAGACAACAGCTTCGATTCTTGCTGAAAATCCGGATGTTTTTGACAGCACATCAAAATTTACATACTCTGTGTTGTGAATTTTGGCGACAGTCTCCGATTCCTTATATGTACGCGGTCGGTGACTTCAGTAAGGATCATGTGCCTGATAAAACTTAGATGGAATCCTGAATAACAGCTCTGCTTTCCACTATCTTTCCGTTCTGGTTTGCGATAATTACTGATGCGGGGGCTAGAAAAACATTGGTTTGATATTTCTGCACCAGCTGCTAGCGTGATACCACAGCTGGTCTTGTTACATTTATCTCTGCTGGGTTGTTCTGGTGCTACCAGGCTCTGATGCAACGTGGTTTGTAGCTGTCCTCCGTAAAGTAAAGTGTTATGCCTTTTTGGCACTTTAGCTTGGTTCGAGAGGGGCACTCGAATATGGAGTGACTTTCCTTAAAACAATTCATACATAGTCTGAAACTTTGAACTCCTCTGACCCGTATAGATGGACTAAGTTGCAAGAATTTCTTACATGAATATAGTTCGTGGTCTTGATGACATAACTTGCATGCTGTTTGAACTCTCTTGATGTTTGATGTGACCAAAGCTGATGATCGTGAAATCAACCTTGCTTCATATTTTGATCTTCCTAGCGTTTCTATTTACTGGAAACGTAGTTCTAGGAAGGTAAAAAAAATCGTCTACCTTTTACAACTCTCTGGGGGCCTGCAATCCTAGCTCGTATAATCTGTGCGTGGAGAATGGATGGGAATTCCAGTATAAATTAATGCGAGGAGAACTTCCTTCGTGGTGTCATGGAGTCTTTTGATAGCTGCTGCTGATTCAGTATGCAAGTTTGGTTGGGCCGTCAGCTTATCCAGGAGGGCTGTTACCATGAGCCGCTTGTTATTATACCTGTGGTTCAGGATGCTCCAGGCTGCAGAGTAGTTTTCATGTGACACACCGAGGTGTCTCATTAATGCTTTGGTCTGTTCAGTCAAGTCGTTTTTAGGAACCACATTCCTTGTGTATTTCCAATTGGTTGGTTGTAAATCATTTGGGTGAAAAAGTCACGATATGGATACCATTTCCGATAATATCCATCAAATCTTAGCAATACGACCTTGGGTAGCTTCATCTGAGAGGTGAGAGTCAGATGTGGTGGGGATTTTTCCCCTTGTAGCAGTTTGATAAGTACATCTTCCAAGCAAGATTCTACCTCAGAGTCATATGAGGTTATAACTTTTACAAGGTCCCAAATAATTTCATTGTGCTTTAGGACCGTCATAGCTTCGCTTGGTTTGCAAATGTGTCCCTTCAGCTGTGCTACATGCTCTCTGTTATCTGCAGCCTTTGAAATCTTGAGCTGTGCAGTATCGGTTATTGACCCCACAGGCTGGATGCTGAGTGTGTGTTGTATCTGTTCTAGTTTTAGATGTAGTTTAGTAAATGCCTTGAGCCTTTTCGTAAAATTTGTTCGCAAAGTATGGATGGATGTTGCGGCTGTTTCTCCTGATGCGGATGAAGTTCAACATAATTTTTTTCGAGCTGTGCCCATTCTTCTTCTAGAAGCTCGATTCGGTAGTGGAGATATGCTACAGTTTTTCTGATGATTGGGTATTTGTCCTAGTTGATTAACATTCGCTCGATCTTCTTCCCAATTGTCTGCTGCGCGGATCAACTATTTTACTTGGCCGCCAATTTTATTTCAATGTAGGTTCTATACACCTGCACTAGTATGTTAATGAATGCATGTATGATATACCCTTTCTCGTACTTGATGGCTGTAGAGCAAAGGTGCTTGTACCTCTACTTTTAGATTAAGTGATGGTGCAAGATTACTTACACTTACACCGTACTTGTTTGAGTCGTCAAAATGAAATCCAATTACTGAGCGATAGATAACAAGTGAAGTTCTTTATTGAAGATCTAGCTACTTAAATGAGTGTACAAAAATGAGTTTAACCGCGGATGAAAATGTGTTACATGATCTACAAAGAACAAAAATGACTGGAATATGACATGCATGGAATTTACTTGCTTAAAATCTTTACGGACAATTTGTAATAAGAGAAAGTGAATTTCGATTACGAATTTATTGTGCTTTAAAATTAGCAAACAATTATGAGTGTGAGGATAGATATGCCCATGAATACATATCTTTCATTAGTTTCACTCAACCATCTAATCCATTCATAACAAAAATCCCCGCCACCATCATTAAGTGAACGCAAGAATGTATTTCACATTCCCTTTCACCATTAGAGATAATCGTACAAAACACAGATATATCATATGTTAATTGTAATCAAACAATGCACATGCAATATACTATGACCTGGCAATAGTTTTATATCTTTCATCCGATCCAACCATCTGATTTACTCGTAGCAATTACCATGTATATTTAATTCAAACCCACTCGCCCGACAAAATTCTTAAACCAAAACAAAACTCGTCTTTCCCAATTAAAGATAAATATAAATAATATTATAAGACAATTATTATCTTCTTATTCGTGATAATATGAAAACTGTTATAAAGTCAGATCGAGTGTTAGGTAGGCACCCCCCCCCCCCACACCTCACCTTAACAACTTATTCAATAGAAGTTCCTGTAGTGGTGTAAATAAATTGTAAAAACGCTAAGTGTCCCATACTAATGTACATACGAAAAACCTATATGCAACCCCTGCATATGAGTCCGATGAGTTAAATGTGTTTAACGTTTTACGTTGGCTTTGCTGTTGCAAGACGCTGCCAAAATATCAGCATCTATGCGGTTTGACAGTGCCACAGTAAGTTTGAAACGAAAGCACTCCATTCATACCACTTGTTATATTTAGTTTGCTGGGCGTATCGAATCGTAGATTGGATGTGTTCTGTGGTATAGACGCGACAAATATTTCAGCATTTCTGAGGCGTGTCTGTGCCATAGTATGTATGAGTTTGAAGTAAATCCATACAACCGCTGGCATACTATCCGAGTTGGAACTTAAATGTGATTTATGGTGGTATGATTGAGGATAGGGAAAACGCTACGTACTGTTCAGCGTCTCATAGAAGTGCACATATTTACATATAGTATGTACATTTTATGTATCTAGATTAAAACTGTGTGTTTCATACAAAAACTTCCTGCCTGTATTTAGTGCTGCTAAATTTTTTTAGAGAGAACATTTTAATACAACTATTTGTATTTAATGTATATAGTTTTCCATTTTATGAAGGGAAGCAAGGCTTCCATTGGATCTAAAGAGGAATCGCTCCTGCGATTAGTATAAGGGAAGTTTCGAAAAAAATGAACTTTTCTTTCCTCATTGGCTTCATCTTTTGAAACCCTTTAACTACCTAAATATCGAAGTATTTTGGTCAATGACATCAATTATCACCAATCAATTTTTTCGGTATTCCAGATTTTTTCTAGTAATTTGGTGTGACTTTTGTAACGTACATACATTTTAAAACACATTAAAGCAATTTTCGTTATCATAGTGGTTCAGCAGATTTACTTAGAATAGTTGATAATTCAGCTAAGAATCTGAATACTGAAATGTGTTGAGCTATCCAGAGGATGTTTTGTACATGCATTTCTTCTGATAACCACTAATCTCCGAAATTTGAATTTACATCAATGAACTGCCTCAAGCACTTTGTTTAGGTTCGATTTACTTTACACAACGCTCCATTCAATTGAGGGTAATACGTCGCTTTTTTTTAATTTTAGAAGTTTTCAAAGCTATAAAAATACGTTTTACCTAACAGATTATTTACTTAAGGGTCTTCAACGCTTCTAAGAATTCAATTCAACTTGATTCTGTTCAATTATTTTAAATGAATTGAATTTCTTCACTACTTTTCTTATTTTTAAGTATTTGTTTTTGCTTTACTTCCAGTAGTTCAAGATGTTATTATGAATGTAGGGAACTCTGCTCGAAGCAAATGTATTTGAATTTTTGTTTTGCCTTGCTTGTATTCAATACCTTATTCTGAAAACTTATCACAAAACCGCATAAAGGCTTAAACACAATTCCGACGACAGAGCGACAGAACGACAGACGACAGCGAAAATTTCGCTCCGTAACAGGCATTCGAAAAATTGGGAACACAATTGCAACGACAGGCGATGAGCGACAATTCTGAAAGAAGAAGATATTGAGATTTCTTTTGTTAAATGTTTTGAGGGTTTTAAAAGGAGATTTTTATCAAGAATATTTTATATTATATTGAAAGAAATGCAATGAACCAAAGTGTGGAAAAAAAAAGACTGAAAATGCAGATATTAACTAAATTAAACGCTTTGAAATATCCATCCAACCCACGTTGTTTTTATCCACTTGTCTTGTCTATCTTGTAAACTATAAATTATTTTATGGATTTCGCATTTCCTCGATCAATTTTTCCTCAAAGCTCATTATTTTAAAATTACCGCGGCGTGCTACCACCTAAAAAAGACAAAAGTGAATGCCACAACCATTTCATTCGATTAATTTTGTTGGTAGGACTGCAGCGACGACGGCAAAATTAGAAACTGATCAATCCCGACGATAATATCGTCGATCGCTCATCGTCGCTCATCGCAATTTTGTGAATTCGCATAAGATGCTGTGCTTTTAGAAGTTTGGCAGCGATATATCGTCGTCGTTTGTCGTCTGTCGTCGCAATTGTGTTTAAGCTTTAAGTCGTGAGGTATTTATAGTCGTTTTTAGTTTATATTTCTATGTGATATTTTAATAGATGCCTCTAAATATTTTAACTAACGGCCGACACTATTTCCTATAGCTTCTTTTAACCAGCAGAGCACAGGTTTACCAATTCACTTAGATTTGTATGCTTGATTTTAGCACTTTATAGTTGTTTTTTCTATATATATATTCTAAAACATCTTGTAAGTGTCAAAAATGAAAATATTGAGCGAGACAGTACAAATAAATCATAAAATGGAATTTTTACAGTTTTAGCTTTTATATCCTTATGTTCTCGGTATTGCACATTTATGCCACCGATTGTACGGCTTGGAGGAAACGTATATGTAGATAAAATTATATAGATTTTGATTTAGAAAAACAGACCAATATCTGTTGATAGGCTTTGTTGCACAATAGAGTGGATAAGAATCTGATTTTCACATTTCTTTCACATGTTCTGAACTGGAATATGGAACGCTAGCCGTATGAGTATTCCTGAAAATCCTTCAAGCTACATCATCGTAAAAGCATTTGAAAATGTCACGTACAGAAAGAGTATGAGTCGATCTTGCTGGAATAGCTCGCTATATATCATCTAATTCTTTTGTCCAGCGCTTTTCAAAACTTAACATTCAGTATGTCTTATTAACGATGCGATCTATGTCGAAGTTAAGGGCCAATTCACGCTGGTGCAATAGCGATTGCGATAACGATAGCGATAATCACAGCGATAAACTAGCCACAAAATTCCTTTCACATCAATGTGATAGATCATGAATACATGAATATACCTGAACAAAATAAAGACATTTGTAGTACGCCACTGTTTAGTAACCCGTCTCATTTCAATTATTTTCAACCCACGACTATGCAGATTTCCCCTTCCCCATTGGAAATTAAATAAACATGTACGCTATTCCAGTGGAAATATCATATTAAGGAAATCCAGCCATCTCCACATCTATTTTGAGCTGAGGATATAAAAGCAGTTGCAGCAATACAGAACCTTGCCTTTATGCCTCTGGTTTTCATCGGGTAAAGGTTTATTTTCTTAAGAGTAAAAAAATTGTGAAACTTTGTAAAATTATTAGTAAATTTAATTTGTAACACAATTGAGAAAATTTTGAACATGAGACAAATTAGAGTTTCCCAATTGTATTGGCTAGTATCGGTGGTAGACATGCTACGATTATATGTCAATTCAATGTGTACCAGCTCGACTTAATTTTTCAATTTGCAACAAATTTTCTTACTGACCATCGTTAATATCGAATATAAATTTTTATATAAGATATGGAAAAAGTAGTGACGCAGATGATTTAAATGTGTCGGCTATAGAGATGAAATTTGAATACATGGATTGTTCGAAGAATACCACCAAATGTTTTCCTGATCAATATCAAAGAACACCCCATTCAACGATTGTCGATTCTGGATTCACTTTAAAATTTTACTTGATGGGTTCTTTCGCAGCAAGCTATACCTAATCCACAAGAACCACAGAAAAATCTAAATAATACTTTAATTGACATGGCCTTATAAGTATATAATTGAAAAGGCGTTTGGAAGTTTGCAGCAAAATTTAGATTTTTTGTCAAAACTACTGCAACACAGCCTAAAACAACTACTAAAATTGTTCAAATCTCATACGCTCTTTATATATATTTTTTTAAAAACCGCGATTGAGAACAATAGTTATTACTGTTCTGCCCAATGAGAACACTCAAGAAAAGTATGTATAAGGATGGGGACTATAAATAAGAATGCCGGGGAATATTTTAAAGTCAGTGGTTTATTAGACACACGCGTCAAACTTAATTACAAAATTCCAACCTTAACTAGAACTAAATTTAATATAGTTCAATTTCACTTATATTAGGTACACTGTATAATTAGGTAACGTCACTTAACAACTAAACTTCAATTATGTAAATTAATTCAATATAGTCGCTTACTCACTAGTTTCACTAGTTTCAATTTATACACAATCCTGTCAAAGCTGAGATAACTTTGAGCAATGACAATATACATATATATATAGTATATATAAATATAATAATCAATGGGCTATGTATTATGAAATAGAACATATGATCAATCAATAAATGTACTCAGCAATTTAAACTATGGAATCGACTTTATGGCGTTGGTAATTAGATAGTTTGTGGTTATCTTGTTCTAGTCGTTGTTGATCAGATTATCCTTCAGAACACATATAATTATCTTTGTAGTTACCATCGCTATCCGTATCATCCTCATTTTCAATTTCTCTTTGAACATTTATGATGCCTCTTCAATCGAAGTTTGTTCAGTTATAGGTGGTGGAATCCATTCGTCCTCAGAATCATTTTCTTCGTCAATATTATTCTCTAAAAATCTTGCAAGCTATTTGCTTTTCTAATAATTCGTCCAAATAAGCTGTTGTTGATTGCTAGATATCCTATGAACGAAGAGAATTAGAATATATTCTTAAAGAAAAAAAAAATAAAATACAATACATCTAAACCCAACGCGTGATATTTCTTCTTCAGCCATCATAATCTCTTCTACAAAATATATTTTCGTCAAAAATAACCGACACTTTTGTAAATTTTTTTTCACAGAACTGTATCTGTCACTAACAATTTTTTAGAAAACGCTCCACAATCCTACATATTTAACTGGTGTTAGCTTTCAGAAAACCTTTAAAAAAGGCTATGTCATAATAATCCTGCATAGAACCTAACATAGTTAAAAATTATTCTCAGAAATTTTTTTGAAATGCGTGAATAACCACAGAGTGGCACAAGTGTGCCATGCCATAGGGATTTGAAGAATTTTCTTGGCGTGGACATGAAGGATAATATGCGGCTGGCACTTCACTTAAGACACATGTAATAGTCACTATAAAGTTTCCTTACTTCCATAAGTAATAAGTATAATATATTTTGATAAACCGGGATAATCCTGAATGGGTGTCGATATTAATGAATGTGTCAGCTTATTAAAAGCACCTCATTCTCATGAATCGTGTTAAGGATTCTGCAAGTTTAGAGAAATTCGGAATGAATTTTCTGTAATTGTTTGTGAACATAGCTGTCTGTAGGTGCTGATGCACCTGAATGTGATGTGATGTATGGTGGTGTAGTGGACGAGATTACTTTCTCTATTATGTAGAATAAAAAACAACACTTTATGCTTGCAAACGTTATAATGTTTATGTAACTATATATCAAGATCTACCTTTGTTCTTATAATAAATAATTACAATATAAAAACAAGTGAAAAAGCCAGAATTGGTCTAAGACCAATTCTTATGATACCCTAGAAGAATGCCCGTATTAAATTTCGTATGGTCACCGATCTATTCAAGTATTGTTTTGAAGTTGTTTTTCGCATATATTTCTAGAACGGTTTGTCGCACAGAAAAAATGATTATAACCAATTTTATAGGATTTCGTGTTCTGCAGAAGATTTTAGTACAATAAAAATGTCTTGGACTGATCGTTTTCAAAGTATACGTAAAAAACCGAAATTCTTATATGGCAACACCAAGAAGGAGTTGCACGATTTAGTCCATTTTTGAAATTTTATTTGCTAATGTAGCAAAAACATCATGTACGAAATTTCAGCTCTCTACGTAGACGCGTTCTCAGGCAGTGTCCAAATATATAGCGGAAAACGAAATTTTTATATGGCAGCCCCACGAAGGAATTGCCCGATTTGTCTCATTTTTGAACCTAATTTTACTTTTTTTTTTAAAGTCCGTGTACAAAATTTCAACTCTCTAAGTATACGTGTTCTCGAGTTATCGTGCGCATGGACGGACGGACATGCAAAAATCAAAATAACTTTTAATATTATGAATGGGTATCCAATCCATTTTGCTCTACCATAATTATTTCGAGGTGTTACAAACGGAATGACAAACTTAGTGTACCCCTATGATTTCATCTAGGGTATAAAAGTGGTTGAGTTTAAATGTATACTGTGGTGTGGCGTGATGATTACTTCAACGACTTGAGAGACAATGCCTGCAAAACCGATGGCATCAGTAGATATCGAATGATTTGGTGATAACAGGCAACGGAAAATATACTGCTGAGTAAGTTCAGGCAATTGATTTCTCTGCAGATGATGATAAAGTTTATCATTTCAGAGTTGACTAATCTTTTCGAAGAAGTTTTAGGTAAATACTGTAAGTATCAGAAAGCATTAGAAAATTAAACTAAAATTAATATTTTATTCTTTTTCTCATTTCGCCAACAGTAATTATTAAGTACATCCAAAGAGCTGTGGAATTGCTTATCGTTCTCTCCAAAAGAAATGACAACACCCATTGTGTAGTGACTCAGGTGCGCAATGTCCCGAATCGCAACCATATAAGGTCGATATATATGTATGTCGTAGACATTTGACGTAACTCAGCATTTCACCAAAAATCTAGACACTTCATGGGAAGTAGGCAAATAATGTAACAGTTTTGACTTAGCCCCTTTTTACATTATGTGTCTGAAATTTTTAGTCATTTCATCAAATGCTAATAGCGTTTACGCCGATACTGTTATACCACCCTATATAACCAAATACTAGAAGTAGGAGATGGGTGTTGGGAGGGGGGGGGGGGGTCGCACCCAGGCCAAAGTTTACCTAATAATAAGTTAAGAAGGTGTAGAGCAAAATGGGCAAATTTCTGGTGTTTTTTAGAATGAAACAACTAATTTCATATACTTTCGTCTTTTGCTTGAATGGGGGAAAAGAACTTGTCTATGTACTACTGTAGTGCAACTGAGACAACGAGTTAAAAACAAAAATCGAGAGAACGTAAGATTACCCGAACGACAAAATCTTATTAAATCCCTCAAAATCCTTTCAACCTATTCATAATAATATACTTCGGGCCACACTACCTTCCATTTTTAAGAAAAAGTTAAATTCGCTTCGGCCCAGATGCTGAAAGGAGATGTAAAATTCCTCTCAAATGAAATTCTCATTTTTCCCGAAAATATCAGAGAATTTAGCATGAGTTCTCCCACTTAATCTCTTCATAGCAAAACGAATGTAAACAGAAACACGTGCTGTTCAAATATCATAGGATTACAGCAACAACATGTGTCCTTCTAGTGCTTTTACAACAACAACATGTGTCCTAACAATATCAATATTTCATGAAAACCGGTTTCCACAAAAGCGCGGGAGCATTTTATGAGAGTAAAACGTGAAAACTCCGCCCCTTCTCATTTATTTACGAAAATGAAACATTTGCCATTCTGTTTCGGTGCATGCAACTTGCGCTTTCACATCTTTATTCATAAAATTTTTAAAGAGAGTTTGATTTTTTTCGATTTTTTTCTTTCTTCCTTCCTTTTCTTGCCGTATGCATTTTAAATGTAAAAGACTCGGATATCTCACCAGCTTCTTATCTTATTATTAGGTAAAATTTGCCCAGGCCTGCGACATACGCATCCACACACCACACATACACACGCACACCCACATACACAAACATATACACACATACACACACTTAAACACGCGGCACACATAATGTAAAAAGGGGCTAAGTCAAAACCGTTACATTACATTATTTGCCTACTTCCCATGAAGTGTCTAGACTTTTTTGGTGAAGTGCTGAGTTGAATTCATTTTTAATTTGAATTTCATTTAAAATTCATTCTCACATTAAAATGAAATGCAATTATTATTCTCAAGACACACATTCCACTCCCACAGAATGCCTAGTTACCTAAAGACAGTGTCTTCATCCCATTTGCATGTACATACAACATATGCAATTATTCTTACTGTCGTTTAGAGTTGTCTGGGAGTTCGCTCATTAAATTATCGGAGAAAGTTTTAATTATTAAAAAATATTGTAACAACAAATTATGAAAATAAAGGAAATAAAAGTAATAAATTTTGAAAGAAAAAGTTTGCTTTGTGATTTAATACCCAAATTGATAAGAGTTATAAAGATTGAATGCTCTTTGCCTCGAGCAGAGTACTCAGCCAACAATAATTGGATTTTGAATGGATTAGGTATGAGCATAGCCGTTATTACTATACTCAGGTATGGGCAGATATAAATATCTTCTCCATACTTTTGATTGAAGAATAAACTGTTATATACTGTGGAATATATTCTGGAGACTCCCATTGCGATCCTGTGGGGTCTTTCCGTAGAAACAATATCATTTGGATACATACACCAGTTGATAACTACAAGGCCTATAAGTATGTAGTTCTTAATCCTTTGGAAGATTGAAGCTGCATCTTTCAAACTAAGAGGTTTACAGGTTAACTCATAAATACCAAAATTCATTCCGAAGGCTGTTCTGTGACGATCCTTTAATTCTAAGAAAGCTGATGACAACCACTAGCTAGATAAAATATCTTGAGTTTTCCAGTTGATAAAGAATTTCTTCTATTCATGGTAGTAACTTAGTCGACAGTTTTTTCATGAAGATATTTAAGTACAACAACCAGAGTAGAGTTTCATGGATTTTGCTAGGGATTATGATTACTTCGTTAAGCATTTCCGATATATGTTCGTTTTAACTTCATTTTCTTGATTCATCGATAAGTGAGTGATCCCATACTAACTAAATTTGATCAATAGATTTTTTTCCCAGCATGACCAAAACATTCGAAGCCCGTTAGATTTTCAAACTTGTTTTAATAGTGATGAAACAAACGCTCAACTTATCAAAATTGTAAATGAGATGCTCGAAAAGACTGAGAGGTTCATAACGGATGAGAAGAGAAGATCTGCTAGAAACAGGAAGAGAATTAATAAATTGCCGAATTACAGATTAGCTAGTTTGTGTTATTGCTGCTTCCGCAAATTCAATCCTAGGTAAATAAAGCGGTGGAAGAACATATATCTTTAAAATGAACAGATAAATTAATTTAATAAGAAAGAATCAAGCATGACAGATTCATCAGCTCTGAATGACTCTTTCCTATGTCTGCAGTCTTCTTTCACTTTCTTAAATAGTATACTGTAATAATCTTATTAAAACAAAAATAAATAAATAAAAATAAAATCTTAAATTTGTAAAGATTTTGCGAATCTTAGAGAAAATGTA
The DNA here is from genome assembly GCA_963924295.1 of Dioctria rufipes. Classification (NCBI taxonomy): domain Eukaryota; kingdom Metazoa; phylum Arthropoda; class Insecta; order Diptera; family Asilidae; genus Dioctria; species Dioctria rufipes. The sequence continues at coordinate 64,947,531 of OZ002744.1, read as the reverse complement.
TTCCTACCATGAGAAATTTCTACATATGTTGAGACGTCTATAGCACTTTTAAATTGAACCAGTGTTTTATGTGGAACTCCTTTCCAGTACTTTTAATGTCGTATAAATTTCTATCAGCTTTAAGGCCACGGATAGTAACTAACAGAGAAGGATTACAATTATATAGTCAGCTTTTAGTAAATTAATAGCATGGATGTTAGTTTTGTTGGGGCACATCTGATTTCATCTCCCATTTCTAGCTTGTAACAACTAGGCAGATACATATAGTGTTAAGACCGATATAGAGTACATTGGAGAGCAGGCTAAGATATATTTAATAAATAATCCGGCCTGTGGTGTAGTTATATTTTACCTTCTTTAAAATCCGAAAAAGAATAAATTCAAAACTTGCTAGAATTTTCTTCCTTCAAATGGAGCTATATAATTCAAATATCTCAACATTCATGACAAGTGATGAAATCCATGATATGTCACATTTGCATGATTCTATTCATCCTATACGTACATATATCGATTACTTCTTATAAGCCGTCGGCAATGTTCCTCTTCCAAAAGGACTACCGATTTTTTATTGGTAAGTCAATTTGCCATTCATCGTATCCCAGTACCTTTCAAAATAACACACTCACCTGCCTACCTACTAATGCCAGTACCCTAGAGATAAGAGTCGAATCCTCTCCTTATTGCTGTCATTATTTTTGTTCGGTTCATTGTAACCCAACAATCGCCGACAAATCCTCTGGCAAGCCCCCTAACAATCGTTTAAGGGTACTTTGCGTAAATCCAAAGCCCGCAAAAATACATCAAAAAATTTATTCGAAAGGATTTCCTTCAATAATCCTGACACATTGTTCAGCTCCGGTTGCCTTACATCATGCCAGTAAGTTGTCCTTGTGCTTGGAAGAGAGGAGGGGAGGATATACCGTCACAAGGGGGTGCTTATACAGGAAGACAAGATATCATTCAAGCAACCAACCCTGCCGCCCTTGTCTTGTGCTCGTCTAAAAGCCTCTGGCTTAGCAATTCCACGACGGACGGCGGCATGTTCATGATAATCGAATCCAGCGCGTAACAGTGAACATCCTTGCAAGCTTAGAGGGGATTCCATACGCATCCGTCTGTTTGTATCCTGCGCTTCATCTAACAAGGAAGCGTATATGTGGACATGTAATTTATCAAATTGGAGGGAAATTTCGTAGTACAGGCAAGGAAACACGATAAAAGCAAGAAATCCTGTCAATCACTCCATAAAATCCTTGTCACTCTACGGAGGGGATGCTTCATGTTTCACCTTACCTACAGCTACTGGTAGCGACAAAATGACATCGCCGCCAAAATAAATAAAATCAAAGAATTATGAAAAATCGAACAACGAATTCAATTTTGCGACCATAAACTGTAATCCTTCAGGACGTGCTGACGAGTTAGTTAGAACAAAGATGTCTGACAATTTTTCCACTCTCTTTTCATTCCCGTTCACCATTGAAAGGTGATTTTTGTTTACTTAGGACCACCAATGGGTGCCATTCTACAAAGCCAGTCATAAAACTGATCGTACAGTTAGAAAAAATGATGGAAATTCCACTTCATGGTGCCCCATAATAGTAAAACGAGCCTCCATCCAGACAAGTTATACGGAACGTGAACACTTTGACGAGCCGCTAACTATGGATTTGTAAACAACTTTAGAACCGGTAGCTCAAGAGCTCTTGAAAGTCCGTTTAGAGCATTACGGGCGCTACATATAAGCTCTTGAGAAGCCAACCTTTAAAACTGTGGTAGCGTGGAGCGATGTGGGGGTACATGTACAATAAGAAATTTCGGTTTTATTGCGACATTCATGCCTGGCACTGAATCTACTAAAAGTGTTAAGCTTGTCGAAGGGGAGCGGAGAATTATAGGAAGTACGAGCAAAAGTACTCCGCCGCCTTTTACCCATTTATGAAGAACCGCTCCGCGAATTTACGACACTTAAAACACTTTTGTGGGAACTGATGGATGTTTGTCGGAATTTCCTCATCAAATTTTGAAATTATTGTCATGTTGTTTGCAGTTTTTGCAAGTTTTCTGGGTGCGGGAGTTTCCATAGTTTTATATGTTCATCATGAGGAATAGGAGGAGGCAGAGGAGGAGGAGGTGGCGAATAGCAGCGTTCTTTTAGGAAGCAGAAGCGAGCATAGGAAGACTCGCTGTTAGTTGCCGGAAAGAAATATTTCGACAGATTTTATTAAATGTTTCATTACTTATTTTCCTGAAAGCTTTTTTGATGACTGAGATTTTACTGATGCACTTCAGTGATATACATGTGGGTAGACAAATGATATTTTTCCAAGGATTTGCAAAGACAATTTTCGTATTAGTTTTGTGATTATGCTTTTAATTGCCATCAAGATAAAACTGCTTGAAGTGTTCCAATTTCAAAATGATTGCTTCAGAAAATTAGACGTAACGAAAAACTAAAGGAAATTTAAGTACTGTTAGATTTTAATGCTGTTATGAATGTATCCATCCAATCCTGAAATTTCTGGAAAAAATGAAATTATTCAGTTTTTTAGTTTTGACGAAGTCATATGTACCCTATAATTATATCATAAGCGATAACCTACCACTTTCGGTGGAGGACTGAATGCTGAAGTGTATTGTTTTCGTAGAAGGGCTACATTATCTGAGGGAGAACCAACCCAACATATATACAATAAAACGAATCTTTTTTTGATTTTATATTAGGTTTAGTCATAATATTAGATCTCGCGGAAATAAGTAAACATTTGTCCCAGCCAATGGAAATGAGATTTTGAATGTGAAATTAATTTTTGAATCGTTCAACTTTGATGTGACCACCAGAACCCAAAGATCTATTAAAAACTTCGTACAAATAAATCTCGAGTAAATTCAGTAGGTATACAGGATGCCTCAGAAATAATTGCAAATATTTTACGAGGTGAAACTATGGACAATTTGCAGCCAAAAACTATATACCTACTACTGCTTTTTTTCAAATTCGGAACGGTCTCGGAGTTATTCCAGATATTACATTTTAAACTTAGTTAATTTTTATTCATATTAATGAAGATAGTTCGACAATTCCATTCGCGTGCTACACAAATTACACTACCAAAATAATTTATAAAATTTTAATGTTTTTAATTGATTTTTTCTAAAACTTTGGATAGTATTTGTATCGAATATCACTAAGAAACCATCTGGCAAAATTAATATAAATTAGTCCGACATGTGTCATTTCTAAAAGTGTCCGTTAGATATCCGTGAAGCAATTATTTCATAAGCTATGAACTTGAAGGGAAGCTAATTGAAGAAAAGTTTTTGAGATATTTGCAGAAGGATCGCCAGAGTCTTCTAGATGACCTTCTGCTTACAATAATTAGTGATATATGATCATTCTCCACCTCATTATGCTCAAGGGCGTATCCAACACAATTGCTCTAGGGCGGCGATTTAAAAATTTACCATTTTAATTTTAAATTGTTATATATAGTATTATTTATAACACACGTATATTACGTTACTTAGCGACAGGTTACATATGTAGGAACATGAACACATTATTAATAATCTTGTATTATACATAGAGTGGTGAAATATAACACTGAATTAATGACAATACAATATTTTATATACCTGTACATATTTGTAAACAATACTCCAATACTATTTTATGTGCAAAATGTTAAGTCATGCTTAATAATAAGAAATAAATTGTATTTGCGAAAGCTGTCGTAAGATCTCGATCTGAAAGATTTTCGTACTATTGGCGTAAATTATTTAAAATCTATAGTATTTTTGCAGAACTCATAACACATTTTAACAGACATATTGTAAAAGTCTATTAAAGGTTTCGTAAAAAAGGAACGCACATACGCTTGTGATGATGGAAGCTTGTTTCGTAATTTTTACGAAATATGAAATTCTTTTGTAGACGCACTTTCTAAAACTCCAGAAAAATATCGTGAAATTTACAAAAAATACTTGTAGACCCGAACAATGATGCAGCGTTCCTTTTCTCTGTCTGAATTAATCTGCACGAATCGACAGAACGAGGTCATAATTTAGTTCTGTGTTCATAGAAAAGGAACGAAGCAGAACCTTTTCAAATTTTTGACATTTCTTCCACTTGATAAAAGTAAGTGTAATTTCGTAAAAATTGTTTCTTATGACAAAGAAAATCATTTAGACACAAACGCACCACATGGTCCAAATTGTAAACAATACTTTCACGAAAACAAATTAAAATCGTTCTGATTAAATCCGAGAAAAACTCAGGTGCATTCAGTACCATTCTGGGTCCAAAATAATCGATGACAGATTGAAATTAAATCGTTCGGCCCGAGAAAAAGAACGACATGGATTGAAAAAATTCATTCTAAACAAGAAAAGGAACCCAGGATGAAGTACAGTTAAGTTACTCTCTGCATCTGTCAGTTTGCTACCAACTGCATGCAGTTCAAAGTAGAAAGTCGAAGTTCCGGAACATTTAAAAAACATGTACAATTTAAAGCCAGATTCGCCATACAGGTAGTGTGTTTCTGAATGTATCCAATTATTTTATATAAGCCATTGTCAAAGCATTATAAAAGGCATTTTGAAAATATCGTATCATATCTAACAAATATACAAATGCTAAATCTGAAGGTACACAGGTTGGTGTTCAGGGGAAACTGACACTGACAGATTTAGGTCCAAAAATAGTTAGTCACGATATCATGGTAGTACGGAAGAAGAAGAAGTTGCTTCCCAAAACTCTTTGAAGCATCCTTAAAGTTTTCTTACAATATTCTACCTAAGGAAAATTTTACCCGCTCATCAGGTTAAATGTATATGAAGAAGCGGATGGTGCCCATTCACAAATGGTCCTTTTTCATAAGTAAAATTTCGAAAACTGCTCGTTGATTTCAAAGTAATTAAAATGAGTTTAAACTAATTCTGGTGTTTTATTTTTAAGTTTCAAAAACCAAAAACATCCTGAGATACCTTTTATTAATACTTATTAAACATGATAAAGATAACAATCGTCTTTAAATTAAAAGACTAATATATAATTGGAAAAATCTGTTTGACTCATTGATTCAGATTACATTTTTTTTAAATATTTGAAAAAAAAACTGATTATTTCTTGATTCCAAAAGATGATTACTGTTCATAGCGAAATTAGTGATGTTGTTTCACATGGAAAATTATTATAGATAATCTCGATATATAAAAAATTATATATAATATCGTAACATCTTTTGAAAATTCCAAAAACTTGTTAATGGAAAGTTGTGGTCTTTTAAAATGGCACATGGGAAAAGCATTGCTATTCAATTTTTTTTCTATATTTATATAATTGTGAGGTAAACAACTGTCTTGATTCCCATGCAGAGCCAATAACTATGGTCTATGATTCATTTTCAACGTTATCCGAAATTGTTATATCGAAATTATAAAACATTTTTGTTGCAGGTTTTTTTTTTTTAAAGCAGCGGATATGAAATTATCAGGTTACCGAAAATGTTAAAATAAGAAATAAAATCTTTGGAATCCGAAGGCGTCATGATCAAAACTCCTGAAGAAGAAGAAGAGTTCATTGAGACTTATATTGGGGGACAACCTTGCTTGGAACGAAGTTTTAGGATTTTCGAATAGCTAAGTACTTTTATTGCTTTTTTAAGGCGTCCAAGGGTAACACTCACTATACAGCATATGAAGAGACTTCACTTTTGAGCACAGAAAAAAATTACATAATATGCTTCCAAAATATTTTAAGTTAAATAAGAACAATGCGAAGTCACAGTGCCACCCAGAAATTTAACATTTCGTAAAGTTTAAACTAGCTATAAAGCGGGCCGAAAATCTCAAGCTGTTATTTCGTACTGATGTACGTGATTTCTGATTCGCTTTAGAGTAAAACTCAAGCTGACAGAAAACCTCCAATTGTGTTTCTCGTCTGATGAACGCACTTACGTTTTTGACATTTTTTAGCGCTGATGACTGTCGCATTGTGTTTAAAGCTGGTTATAGTGCGGTTTAGCGGAAAACGGGGTAAAGTTTGAAAAAATTAGGAGTAAAGAGTTTCTTGGAAAGCTTGGACAGTTAGTCGTCTTTTCGTATCATTTCTTTATGGGTGCATAGTAAAAATATTACATACTAAAATCATGAACACCCTCTATTTCCTAAACGACGCATTTCGCTCTTTCCTAACTCAAGGTCCTCTATCAGCTCCTGAATTTTGAACCATCGGTTGTGGACCGGTTTGTATAGCTATCTCTTTCCGTTTCAGCATGAAAATTTCATTAGCATCCAGATATCACCGGAGTTCTTTTATTAATATAATATAAATTTTTAATGCCGTAAGCATAGTAAAATTTGGTGCCACCTAAAATTTGAAAGTCTGTCAGACTTAACCCTCGAAATATACAAGCCATGAAGTATGACTTGAATGCGAAGAGAGTGGACCGGTAGCGGCCGACATTAAACACCTCTTGCCATGTCTTACTGTTGGTGTTTTTCACATAAAGGCAGTTTGAATTTTGTTCAAACAGCATAATTGTTGCAAATTAAAGGCACGTTTTTAAAAAATTTTCTAACACTATAATTTTCAAGTCGACACTTTTTTAAATAAATTTTCCAGGAGTGCTAATTTGTTAATTGTATATAGCCTTGTCTGCTTTAAATTAAATATTTGCATAAAAACTGAATCTGGTATTACTTACTCAAGCTATAATGATTTTCCCAACAGCTTTTCATCAAGTACCCGGCTTTTGTACGCTTTCGAGCACAAAAAAAATGTAAAATTTTATCTTGTACTGAAAATTTCCTAATTATATAATTTTATATATTGTGAGAATAATTTAAGACTAAAAAGAAAAAATAATAAATATAAAAATTACTTAAAAATAAAAAATTTCTTCAAAATACGTACTAAAAAATAGAAAATAATTAGTTACTCCCTTTACTTTGTTAATACAAAACTTCTCTAGAGCTTCCCTTCATTTGAAATTGAATTAAATATTAAAATTATATTAGATTTGTGTATAAAACGTTCAAGGTACACAAAGAAAGCAAATTCAAAGAAAAGTAATTTAATTAAATATTTTGATAAAATTTCAACTGCTCAGTCTTGCTTTTTTTTGGGTTACCTTGAAAATTTTAAAATTTGTACAAAAAATGTAATATACAATAATTTCAATATTTATTTAAATGCAAAATGAAGGGAAGCTCTAAGAACTTTTGTGATGGTTTTCATTAAGTCAAAGCAGAAGTTATTTTCTATTTTTAGTGTGCATTTACAATCAGTCGTTTTAAAAAGATTATTTTTATATTTTCTATTGAATTTGATTAGAGTATAAATTTTAGTTTCTTTAGAGCTCTAGGGAGGAGGGGCGATCGCCCCCCGCTGAATACGCCCTTGATTATGCAAAGGCTATCAGGCAATATCTGGACAACGGATTCTGAAATAAGTGAATAGGACGAGGTTGCCTCATGGCTGATCATTAAGAGGCGTACTTATTAAAATATCCCTTCTTCGGAGATCCTGGATATGGATAGCAGTAAATGCAAAATATCTTGCAATAAGTAAAAACGTTCGTGTAAGTGGTAGTAAATTACGAATTTTAACAAATAGGTAGGCCATATTTTAGGTACAATGAGTGATCTATGCACAGTGCGTTTGCCAGATGAGTGCTTTTTGGAATGAGTTTCAACAATTTTCCAGCGATTTATTAGCTGAGTACCAACTTATTTCAACAAAATTGAGTGGGCCCTCCCTTCATCGGATCGAGGCAACGGTGATTTTGTATGGAGCGAGGCATTGCTTTGCTCTGGTAAAAGATAGAAACTTGGGTGTGTGCCTGAACATCAGGAACATTTTATGTTAATAGTGTAAGCATCCTGCCGGTTAAATGTAATAAAGGGTCTTCCAATAAGAGGTGTTATTTTGATATTCAAAGAAAAATGCCATTTTTTGAGATAAATGATCGGATCGCCTACAGGACCATATCCTTTTCATGAAATTTTCCATAACCAAATCGCAAAGTGGCTGCCCTATGTCCTCGATAGCCTCACGAATTCCATCTTTGAGGTCTTGAATTGATGCTGGGCTGTTGGCGTAGACCTTCTCTTTCACGTGGCCCCAAAGGAAGAAGTCGAAAGGTGTTAAGTCACAAGATCTCGGTGGCCAATTGTGATCACCTCTTCGAGAGATAACACGGTCCGGAAACTTTTCCCGTAAAAGATCAATGGTTTCGTTGCTTGTATGGTACGTAGCGCCGTCCTGTTGAAAGTAAACGTTGTCCAGATCAATACCAATACAATTCCGGCCATAAAAAATCATTAACCATCTGTCGATAGAGCAATCCATTCGCCGTAACTGTTGCTCCAGCCTCATTTTCGAAAAAGTAAGGTCCAATGGCCCCGCGGGAACATAAACCGCACCAAACAGCCACACGTTGAGGATAGAGAGGCTTTTCAACCATAACTCTTGGGTTTTCCGCGCCCTAGATTCGACAATTTTGCTTGTTGACGAAGCCATCGAGGTGGAAATGGGCCTCATCACTCAAGATGAGTTTTCGATGGAATTCCGGATCATTTTCATGCATTTCAAGGACCCAATCAGCAAAGACCCGACGTTGTTGATGATCGGCCGGCTTGAGTTCTTGTGTTAACTGAACTTTATAAGTCTTATGACTCAAATCTTTATGCAAAATATGGTGTAATGACGTTTGTGGAATGCCTAATTCCAAAGAACGACGACGAATGGACAAACCTGGGTTTTCTTTAACACTTTCGGCTAAAGCAATGCGTTGTTGAATCGTGTATCCTTCCATTTATTAATGGCGTAGTTTCTACTTGTCAAATGTCAAAAAATTACAACTGCTAAAGTGACATCTACCAAAATAGCGGGCTAATTAAAATAACACCTCTTATTGGAAAACCCTTTACTTGAACCCGTTAATCTAGTAGCCATTATTGAATTCGGCGAGAAGGAGAAAGAAGGAGAAACAATTTAGAAGCAGTATGCGAGTCCGTCGAGTCGTGGATAGACATACTAGATAATTTGTATTTTTAAAACAATAAACGTCAATTCTGAAATATCCCGAGATTTGTTTTTCAAGACTGCTTTTTAATTTTCGAAATTAATACGACAATTTCAGAAGTGGGATTGGATTCACGGTTAAAATATACGGGGAGGCAGCATCGTGCGTTATAAATTTCCCTATGTGTGAGAGAAATATAAAAAAAAAACAATCATTCCGTCAACGCTTACCGAGTTTAAATTTTCCGATGTTTAAAAAAAAAAAATATGTTTATTCCTATAAGTGAAGAATAGGGAAAAAAAATAACGAAAAAAAACGTTGAGGACTAACTAGTTCATATAATCGGCGTTGCAAAAATTGAACCTGTGCGTGATAATAGTAAAATGCCGGCTGTAAATATTGATTTGCTGAAAGTGACAGAGTTGAAGGAAAAGCTCAGAGAATTAAATGCGCCATCGTCAGGTGCAAAAGTTGGGCGGTCGAAATGGAAGTCTATACAGCTTGGAACACATTTTCCAACGATTTTCTGAAAAATTTTCCAGCAAAGTTCTATGAAGCTGATATTCATATCGCTATGGTTAATTCCAAACGTAAAATCATCGAATCTGTTGAAGTTTAGTTTTACATAACGTTAGCACAGGGAACAAAAGGTTGTTTGGACACAGGCACGATCATAAAATATATTCGGCGCGGACTGAATCACATTGGCCTTCAAGATGCTATAGCAACTATGCAATTTTCTACCCCGAACGCAATGTTAGCGACGATTAGACAATATTTTGAGAATAGTTATTCTCGACCGGAGGAACGCGCTCCTGTATCTCAGCAAGTACGAAGTAATTTCGAAAATATAAACAGCAACAAACTAAAGCCGAACCCGAATAGGATGGAGCCAATTTGCTTTAACTGCTCGGAACGAGGCCATTTATCTATTAATTGCCGAAAACCGCAAAAGAGGTCGCGTTATTCCAGATGCCAAAAATCTGGTCGCTCGAGAGAAGATTGTCCTGGCAACACACGTGATGCACTCAAAACAGTACGTCGCATGTTCATTCAAAGTAAACCGAAAACTGTTATTAAACAGTTAAAGGTAAATGGCGTAAGCACAACCGCACTGGTGGACAGTGGTAGCGATTGTTATTCAAGAATCGTCCGTCTCTTTAATGAAAACTACAAAACTACATAATCCATACAATTTAACGGGACTTAGAGGTGCAGTCTCAAAAGTAGAAGAGAAAGTTTGTAGTGTCCTCGAGATGGATGGTCAAAATTAAAATGTTGATCTACTCGTGGTTGGAGATCAAACTATTTTGGAGCCTGTGTTATTAGGAACGCCCTGTGTGGAAAAAAAAATACGATTAGTTATTGAATCGGGAAAACTCCGTATCTAAAGGAAACGTTTAAAAATTAAAACCGGGCGGAATCATAACTAAAATGAGGTAGAATTGCTCGAACACATACTACTACGATACCCCGAATGTCTCGCAGAAGATTTATCGCAGCTAGGCATATGTCGATCAACGCATATGGCCATTAAGTTAACTACTAATATACCAATCAAACGGAGATCATACCGTGTTCCATTCGCCAAGAGGGAGACAGTGAGAAATATTGTCAATGACCTGCTAGATCCAAGAATCATCCAGAAAAGTGAGTCTGCTTATACATCACCGATTGTACTGGTAACAAAGGCAAACGGAGAAGACCGTCTTTGTGTAGACTACCGGCGCTTAAATGAAATTATGGTAAAGGAGGTGTTCCCGATGCCTCTGATTGAAGAACACCTAGCTTGTCTTGCAGGGAATAAATATTTTACAATGTTTGATCTATTGTCTGGATATCATCAGATTCCCATCAGTCAATCATCTATGCAGTACACAGCATTCGTAACCCATGACGGGCATTACGAATTTAATTGTATGTCATTTGGTCTCTTGAATGCGCCCAGCATTTTTCACAGGACTTCGAAAGAAATTGCTCAACGCATGGAACCAGGGGAAATTTTAGTATACTTGGATGACATAATCATCCCCAGTACCATATCGAGGAAAGTATTTGAAAACTGGAGCAGTTCTTAAAAATCATAAGCGAAATCGGCTTGACGTTGAGCTTGGACAAATTTGTTTTCCTTTCCGAAGAGATTTCTTTCCTATGAAACCGAATAAGCAAAGATGGAATACTTCCAGGTGAGAAAAAGTTGAACGCCGTGAAACGTCAGACGCTTTCTCGTTTTAACGGGATTTTTCAGGAAATTTGTGCAAAACTACGCAGCCATCTCCCGCCCAAGCCCATCTCCCGAAGCTGCTTAAAACAAAGGAAGCTATAGAATTCGTATGGGATTCTCCACAACGCAACGCTTTTGAACAATTGAAGAACGTATTATGCAATGAACCGGTTTTGACGTTATATCAGCCAGATGGTGATCAACAAGTTCACACGGATGGTAGTTCAGTTGGATTAGCGTGCGTACTGATGTAGAAAGAGGGGAATAACTGGAAGCCTGTGTTCAACTACAGTCGACATTGTAAGAGTGCGGAGCAAAAATATCGTAGCCACGATACTTGGAAAACATTTCGAAATAGTGACTGATTGTGCAGCTATAACAACCACGAAGAGTACCAACCGTTGGTCAGCGTTGAATCAGCGAGGGAACCAGAAATCTTCGAAAATTATATTAACCAAATCAAGATATCAGATGAAAACTGGTTATTAAGCATGCAGCAGCAAGATCCGAAGTTCACTCGAATCATAGAAGCATTACGTGGTGAAATTCAGGACGAGCAGGTCCGACAATTTCGAATCGATTACTGCTTAACGCATAACGTCTTATATCGTAAGGTTGGAGAGCAGCGAAGATTTGCAGTTCCATCCTCCGTTCGGTGGAGAATTTTGAAATCATGTCACGACGATGCAGGACAATTTGGCCTTGAAAAAATTATGCAGCGAGTGGAAAGGATTTTCTGGTTTCCACGATATGAAAATATACCAAGGATTATATTTCATCATGTATTAGTTGCGAAGCCCAGATGTACTTTGATGATGATATTCCGGTACCATTTCGTGTCATACATCTATATCATTTCGAGCCGTTTCCACGGACTAGGTGTGGGAACATATATATATAGTATTAGTAATCACTGCTTCAGCCGGTCCGGTATACCATCATAAAGCCAACAAAACGGAAAAAAAACGGATCCAGTACTTGCCGCTCTGAATGAACTATCGTCATTTTTCGGACTTCCGAGTAAAATTGTCACGGATAGAGGTACCACCTTCACGTCGAAACCATTCGAGAAATATTGGAATGAAAATGGAATCCGCCACGTTAAAGTAGTCTTTCGAACACCCCGAGCAAATGGGACCATAGAGCGGGTGAACCGATCAATCTGGACTTTCTACGAACATCCGTTGAACAGCCGAAGAAATGGGATCAACAACTTCGAAATTTGCAATGGACACTTAACACAATGAGGAATGTGACGACCGGATTCTGCGCTAATGAGATTGTGTTCGTTTTTCCGTTAAAGGATATCACGGAAAACCATATGATACAGACATTACAAGAACAATTCTCGGACAACGAGGAAGCAGTGTGCAACAAGGATAGACGTACTGATACGATCACACGAATTCGTGCGGGAAAGGAAAAGTGGAAAGCTAGGTTCGACAAACAACATAAAACATCACGAATTTACCACGAAGGAGTTCTCGTCGTTATTGAAAATGTCGCCGCGGCGACCGGTGAAAGTGGAAAGTTGGAACCATTATATAAAGGACCTTACATGGTAGGTCGAGCCCTTGGAAGGGACCATTACGTCACTAACGACATTGACCAGATTTCGAGGTCTCAACGGAAATTTAGCTCCATATTTACGGCTGAGCGGATAAAGCCTTGCTGTTGCTTAGCTCCAGAACTGCAAGATGAAGATAACGACGAGGATAATTCTATATCGACTTAAAAACCCCGATCCTAGACGGATCGCCATCAGAAAGGGCGGACTGTAAGCGTCCTGCCGGTTAAATGTAATATTGGCACTCGTTAATATAGTAGCCGTTATTAAATTCGGCGAGAGGGGGAAAGAAGGAGAAGAAATTTAGAAGCAGTATGCGAGTCGGTCGAGTCGTGGATAGACATACTGGATAATTTGTATTTTTAAAACAATAAACGTCAATTCTTATATATCCCGAGATAGACATACTGGATAATTTGTATTTTTAAAACAATAAACGTCAATTCTTATATATCCCGAGATTTGTTTTTCAAGACTGCTAGCCATCCTGATAATGCATTTTTAATTTTCGTAGTTAATATAACAATAGCAACATTTCTTAGTTATAATTTTCGTCGTAGCTAACTAAACTTGGTCACCAGAAATGTTGATAAGGTTTGTATTTTTCTCATATGCGTTCTTCATCTGTTTGTTTACTTATTTGCGATGCTATATTATTGGGGAATAGAAACCTTCGTTAACAGATCGTGAGCGTATGATTGATATGCTGCAGCCATATATTAAGTGGAGCGGCTTGGCTTGCAGCTTGAATCGAACGAGATGAGTATCACTATCATGTTCTACTTATTGAGCCATCCCACACGAGTATTCTTGATGCAGTATGCATACCATTGAAAAGAAGCAAAGAGATATCTTTACACTTTGGAGAAATAACGTTTTGTTTCTTCTCACCTCTTCCCTAGAAAAGCTGCTTGCATACTGCATCAAGAATACTCGTGTAGGATGGCTCATTGGCTGACTGGTTATGTGCAGTTTGTAAACTTGCGTCGGGCGTTAAGAATAAGATTAACTTGGCTTAGTACACTACGGTTTTTTGTTGCGTTCATTCAATTTCTGGAATGTGCCGATCTTGCGATGTCGATGACTTTCCCTTTTATTTTTATAAGACTTCTGATATCATTCTTTACTTTTATCGACAGTAAGTTAAAACAAACAAAAACGCGATCGCTTTCGACTCTTACCATTTGCGTCCGCAATGGGGTTTATCTGAAAACACTCACCGGACTTAATGTCGATTATCTTGGACAGATAATGGAAAAAAAAATTAACCATTTACAGAGCATTTATTCAAAATTCCACAATTCGCACTACTTATTTTATAACTATCTAACCGCTTAACCTTGACTTTCCGGACAGAGAGTAACGATCCATCTCGAAAAAAAACTATGGCCGGAAAAGACTATTTTCCAGTGGGTCCGATCGATACTTTCTGAGGATCGTTAAGTTAGTTATATTTTTTATAGAACTTTAATTCCTTTAGCTAAATAATTTTATTACAATAACGCAAGAAACTTCAATACTAATTCTAATTCTAATTTAATATTTTTTTTAAGGATTTATTATTATTACAATTTTATAATTTTAAATTAATTCTCCTTTTGCTATGGGTGATAGCTGCTTTCCGCCAAGATTACAATAACAGGACTTAAGGCATATGCGCAGCATTGGACCCATTCCAATCGTTAGTTGTTAATATTGTTAGTACGTAGGATGCATTGATCAGTACTGATGAAGGTACCAAATAATTAATTTTTTGATTTTTTAGCAACTGCGTAACAATACGATAACGGAATGAAATGAGTAGTTTTTGTGGCTTCGGTGATTTTCAAATATGAACAACTGCATGATACCTGTATGCTTAAAAGATATTTTGAAAGCTAGGAAACTAGGAAAAATCCAGATCAGCTGGATGGATAAATTTGTAGAACAATATTTGAATTTTGGAATTATATTGATGGAGATAAGATCAAGAAAGATATCTATGGAGAGGCGATATAATGCAGGCCGCTAGACCTCATGTGTGTGGTTATAATCAGGGATTTTAATCATGATCAGTTGCCTTTACCTATACTTTCTATGAAGAGGTGCACTTGTGTGCCTATTTTGATATGATTAAAAGCAGTTTTCACGATTAATTTTCTAAGGGTACCCAAACTCAAACTTCTACAATATCAAAAGCGAGTAAGTTTAAAAGCGAGCCGGAATACATCAATGAACCAAAGTAAAAGTTTTATTCGATAGACTAATTAATTGCAACTCAGCCTTAATTGGGGCAATCAGCTCATGTGAAGGAATCGTGCAGTAACCTTGGTACGATACACCCTGTATTTAACATTATGATTAATTTTATTTGAATACTACGGCGGGCGTATTCTAACAGGAGAAGTCTCTTAAACAGCTGTGTAAGAGAAAGAGATTACCCATTAGAGTAGGCGTTATTTAAAAAAAAAAATCAATAAATAAAAAATGAATGCAAATTTTGAAAGAAAGAATTGCATGTAACACTTTAGGAAATTCAGCATATGAGTGACAAAGAGTAAATATAGTACTTGCTTTCTTCTGAAAGAGAAATGTTTACATTTTTCAATAACCAAGCACGCATGTTTTTTACACACAGTTTAACAGCTGGTTTAAGAGATTTCTATTGTTAGTATACGCTCGTCGGTAATATACTTATTTAGAAATGATCAAATACCTAGTTGGCCTCAGCAGTGCCTTTTTATTTTAAAAAGTTTCCTTGCAAAATATTTTAAAATGTACGTTAGTTCAAAGAAATTGATTTTAAAGTTTAAACAAATCTAAAGGCCAATTGAAAGACCATTTTATTGCAAACTCAACCAATTTCAAGAATTCTGTTCCCAAAACTCTTAAACTTAACCATAGGTAACATTAACAACACCATTAGTACCAAAATTAATACTGGAATTCCTCTAAGTTTTTCCTTAAAGTTTTCTTGCCTAAGGCTTGAAATTTACTTAAAACGGAGAAGAAAGGAACAGAACAGAAAAAAAATTTCACGCGTTATCAACCCGCAATCACATCCATTTTATTCCATTCGGACAGTTTAACAGTTCTTGGCAACAAGATCAAGATTATCGGGGAATACCAACCGCCGTCACCTTTGCCCACCCATCACCATACAACATCCACAGAAAACCCCAATTGTGGGTTGATTGAAGAATCACGGCCCAAAAGAACTCTTGGGGTTTTTTTTGCCTTAGGAGTCTAATTGTGCTGCTTATTGGTGTGTGTGAAATATTCACTTGTATTGTGTATAGAAACGCTCGTCTATTTTTGGAATGTGGGTCTGGGTGGTGTATAGATGGAAATCTGTCATTTGATAAGATTCTTTTCGAAAAGCAAGTTGAATCTTTTTCGGGGCTAGTGTTCTAGTGCTCCTGAAGTGTACCATCATTGTGGCTATGAATTTCCGGTGCCGTTAATTTTATAGTCCATGAACCAAACTTGTCTCCATGCTGTGCATCTGTGGTATTCGAAGAAAGAAGGTAAAAATAAGGCTAAGTGGTAGTACGTATGTTTGTATGTACTTCATTACATTTTTTGGGGGAAAATGAAGCCAATCTTTCAGAGATGTTTGCTTGCGAGTTCGTCCTTTAACCGTGAGATTTCTGTTCTTGTATTAGTGCACTTCCTTATTTTCTTTATTTACTCTAATAGCTCCGCAACTTTTCGAGATGAAGATAGGACATCCGACTTGAATTTTCCTTAATAGAGTGTGCATCGGGGTATCGTGCTGTAGCTTTCCGTTAAATATATTCAATTTAATTCCTTTCGTACTTTGCCAGTAGATAACAAACTTGAGTATAAATGTTTAACATAATCCCACACCTTTTCAAATTATCTGGTAAATAAAAACAAAAGTCAAGTTTTCAGTGCTGGCGTTAAGTAAGTACACTATGTAGGTCTCCATAAAGACTCCCGACCATACGGCTTGTCCTTTAAAAAAATAATATACGCTGCAATTCTCTATAAAATACCTAGGTTACTGGAAGAGCTTTAGTTATTCTGCTCCATTGTTATAAAAGAACCAACCAGCAATAAGCGTACGTGGGTAATTTGGAAAAATGCTCTATGAAAAAAACAAAACTCCCCGGGGCAAATGCTGGAAACTGCAAGAATTCTCGTCTTTAATTTTCCGAAATTGGGTGCATCGCTTCCTATTTAGAGGTTGCAGGGATGCAGTTGTTGCCTTAATTGTACGAGTCAACGTCTCTAATGAAGCAGACGTACCGGGGGAGGATCAAGTTCCGGACCAGCTAAATTTGAGGATATCTTTTGCAGGAAGCACATGTACCACAAATTAGGAGCCAAATGGGCACGTGATTATTAAATGTTGACTTTTGGCTAAAATTTCCACTAAAGCAATACTTCAGCAATAGATTCAGTGCAATGCTGTATTGGTACTGACAGCTTTTAGTACAGTTAGACCAGTATACCATTCCCCTCATACACTGGCCAAGAGTTTCAGTTCTCTATACTTAGATGGTAGCTAGTAATCGGAATTTCTCCCTGAGCGAAGGACCTGCTGATTAAATTTTTCCAAGTCACATAAATTTCGTTTCGATTTTTTGCTTCCTGTTGCCTCTATGGGATGTGATTTGCCAGAATTGGTAGACCATCCCTAGATAATTGTTTTCTATTGATTTCATTGATTTTCAGCCTCATCATCAGGCATTTCTGTGCAGAGCGAGGGTAATTTTGTCTGTCGACTCTAATAGTGATATACTTGGCGAAATATACATGCATTCATATAGGTACGGATGTGGATATAGAGCAGCAGAATTAACGAGTGGATCCTTCAAGAAAGAATCCTCAGAGGAAAATTTAATTATTGCTAATGTGACCACTATTAGCCAGTAATTAGGAACCCACTAAGTAGGTGATTCTTTGGTGTCTTGTAAAGTGTAGATTTTTTAGAGTTTGTGTATGTTTCAGTTTTAATGAAGGTAGTATTGGATTACTCGTGATTAATATACAGATATAAATAGTTTTAAATATGGTAGGTAACCCTCATTAGGACCTACAACGCTACATTCAGATGACCGAACAATTTGAGTGCATGCATGGAACTTTACAAGGGCAGTCAAAACATAAAAATGATTGACTACTTAAATAAAAAAATGGATATAATTACATCTGCTGGCTACTTTTATGCCAACAATGTCTACAAATATAAATAAATTAATTCGACAATATTTTTCCAGCACGCTATAGATGGTAAAATTGAAATCTTCGCTATGCACTCTCATTTTCATATGACAAATAAAATTTTGAAAATTTCGCTCTCAGCTTTATCCACAGAAATCAATGACAATTCAATGGCTACGTGAATTTTTGTGGAAGCGGTCTACTATAGAATAGCTCGTAATTTGAATTACATATTTCATTTGGCGGAATAACAAGGTCGTGTTCATGGATTGGCATGAAGTCCAAGATGTCAAGCTAATAGCTAAGAAACTACGGAGAAATATCGCGTCAATGATGATAATATCTTTCCCCAATATTACTGGAAACAAAAGCCAATATACGGCTTCTACAGACAATAGAGCACAAGCATCTCTGCCGAGATATTTTCTCTTAGATGTATCAACCATCTGATAATAAATAATTAATTATTGAAGTGCTCTATAAATGGAAATGCATCCCATACATGCCATCAAATTTTTACAAGACAAGATTGTATAATCTCTTTTTTATTTCTTTTATTTTATTCTACATTTATATGTTAACTTGTGGCTTCTAATTAATTTGTGTTAATTATAGGTACTATGTGTCCTTTTTACCTAAAAACAAGCCAAAGATAAACAATTTCAAAATTTGCCGAGTTTATTTTATAATATGAAGAATCTGAAAAAAATCAAGAAAATTGTGAAAACAGAGTATAACTTGAAAATTTATAAAATTTCGGTATTTTTCGAATTGTTTAAAAACTTAGTAAAATAAAAACAAAATTAAGAAAATATTAATAAATATAATTTAGTTACAAAATTTAAATAAGTATAATATTTGTGGCTACTTCGGAATATAAAAAAAGGCGCTGTAGGTACTAACAAGTGGGACATAAAAAAGTGATATAAACAGCAATTTAACTTGACTCGATCTCTTTTTCAGTTTGGCAGTGCAGTGAGTGACTTGATAATTTTTTAGTGGTATTTCCTAGTGTTGTGAATTTTTATTAACAGTCTAACACTTGGTTTGGTTGACAATTAAAATAAATTTTTCTTATTCTGGGTTGCGACTAAATTAAAAGATTTATTTGAATAGCGACTAAAATAAAGATTCTTATTACGGGTAACGACTGTAATAAGAAATTTTACTAATAAAACACTTTATTGTGGGTAACGACTACAATAAAGATTCTTATTACGGGTAACGACTGTAATAAGAAAATTGCTAATAAAACACTTTATTATGGGTAACGACAACAATAAAGATTCTTGTTACGGGTAACGACTGTATCCAAAAAATTACTAATAAAACACTTTATTGTGGGTAACGACTACAATAAAGACTTTATTGTGGGTAGCGACTACAATAAAGATTCTTGTTACGGGTAACGACTGTATCCAAAAAATTACTAATAAAACACTTTATTGTGGGTAACGACTACAATAAAAATTCTTGTTACGGGTAACGACTATAACAAGAAAATTACTAACCAACACTTTATTGTGGGGAACGACTGCAATAAAGATTCTCTGTGGGTTTCGACTGCAATAAGAATTACTCACCTCACTTTATTCTGGGTATCGACCAGTATAAAGAATATCCCAATCGCAACCTCAGTTAAAATTATTAAAATCAAGTCAATCAACTGCCAAACATAGATCAGGTGAGTACAAAGTTATTTGCAACAGAATTACTACATTTATTATATATCTTATATTTCTCATTTATTGAATATTGATAAATTGAACTATTTATGTCTAAAATTTATTGAGTATTAAAGCTCTAGTTTAACAGTGAAGTGTAGAATTTGTAGACTTTATACCAGTGGCATCAATTTTATCACATTATACATTCTTTGCATGTACGCTCTGACTACGGGCAGTATGTGTATATTTTTACCTATCACTTGAATATACATATGTCATGAAAGTCATCCTTGCTAATTTAGTTGCACTATTTGTCGTCAGATGTCACCATGAAAGTCTTGGTTGTATTTCCAAGCTCTCATGGTCTCAACTTTCCATTAATCCACCAACCCGGAGTATTTTGGAATAATATCTAGAGGGAGCCTGCGACTTGGGTGTATATAACAATATCCAAATCGATAGACGGGTCAATAAAGGAGCAAAATCTGCATGGCCTTGACGTTGATTATGATGTTATTGTTTTTAAGTTACGAGTAAATCAAGACTTTCGAAATTAAATATTAAAATAATATGTTATTTGTGTTATTATTAACACTAAACCTACAAATACTTCATGTATACCTATTCCTACCACAGTGGGTCAAGTTGGCTGTCTTTCAAATGTTATACATATTACTATGTATAACGAAAAATATCTCATTTAGCACAATTTGGTATTAGAATAAAACAATGTTTTTCAAATAACGATTCAAAATTGTTTATTTATTAAATTTAAGAAACATAAAAAAAAATTAAATATCTTCAACTGAATCCTAAATTTCGAAAATAAATAATATGATATCTTTATTCATGTTCACCACATATTTTTCAAATTATTGGGTTCTCGAAGACGCATTTTCCACACACATATTTGTTACATTTGAAACACATTTTCGTAGTTTTGTTTTCTTTGCAAAAACCTATTTGGCACCTTTTTCGCATTTGCACACGAGAATCTGAACTTGAATTTATTGACGTTTTCTGTATAATTTCTTTTTCTTTCTGTTGCTCTTAAAAATCTTCGGCAAGCTCTTCAGCTAACTGAAATAGAAAGATTTTCGCCGGTGGTGTCTCTATATAAAATCCATCAGTTGATTCCATCTAGATCAAGAATATTGAAGAAAATCTGCACTTTTTTGTTTTGCTTAATTTTGTAAATGGTGAACAATGTCTCGATTTATATAGTTTTGTTGAGAAGCGTGTCATACTATCTTTTGCCTGCTTGGCGAATTTTGGTAGTTCTCTATTTGCGCGGATAGTTCCAACAATATTAGCTTTTTTTCTAGTAATTTTGCAGCTAGTGATGCGCTCTTAAAAAAATTAGCTGTAGTGACGCTTCTTTCGCATCCTGTGAACGGTTCCAGTAGTTTGAGAACAACGAATTCCCCAAGTGGAGATGAAGCTCCTCTGTTTTCATCCTTTCCCAAATATGGAAACCCATTTATTTCTATCTATTTATAATGTATTTGGTGTTGACGTCAGATGCTAGCCAGAATTTGATATCAAACTTATCCGATTTATTCGCCATATATTGCGTAAACCTACACCTTGCTTTGGTTGGGAAAAGCTGTTCATCGATAGTTACATGTTCCCCAGGCTTGTCACAATTTTGGCTATTCTCGATGAATTTGTACCATACTTCAGAGAATAAAGCAAATTTATGTGTTGGTAAACGTTGGCTTCGTTGACTTTTTTTATATAACCTGATAAACCGCATAATTTCACAAAAATCACTTCTAGCTCAAGGTTTTTGAAAAAAAAGCGCGACCCCATTTCTTGTTCCATAGATATAAGATGTTCAAATTGTTTGCCTGATATGCGCCACGTGCATATAGAAGGGCAATAAGTATACATATATTTTTGTAGTAATATGATTAAATTTATGTAGTTCCCAATACTCGAGAAACTTCTTCTTCTGTGCATTTTTTTATGTGCTCCATTACACGATTGTCGATAACCATAGAAAATGCACTTCTCACTTTTCCCTTCATAATATTTCGTTTGGGTGGCATATGCTGTCGGACCTACAACCTTCCTAAAAATATTATCAATTGACGCTCTCACAGGTGTTGAGCCTTGTTCTATTTCCTGCCAAATTGTACCATCAGCCGAAGTTTCGTTACATCGGTCTTCCACATCACTTTCACTTTTTGATCTCGATAACGGTCTTTTTCTATTTTGTCCTCTACGTATATTCAAAATATTCTCGGGATCACTTTCTTTACCTGACGACTGACATTCGTCCGTAGTATCAAATGAGTCATCATGTTGTTCTATGGTATCTACTTCACTTTCAGATAGTTTCAGTTCACTAAATTCTGAACACTCTTCATCTATGGTATTTATAATTTCCAATGATTTTAAATATGTTCAATGTTTCTACATTTTTGGGATCAGAATTATTAGCAAATAATGAAATAAGAATTCTTGATTTGCAAAATAGTACTATAAATTGACATGTTTACTGTATAGCTCGCTTGGAATAGACTGAAATTCGCTATTCATTCGTCAGCCAAACACAAATATAAAGCAATAAAGAAAAATATATGATGCAATAGTAAAAACGTCGAATGCAATGGTTTTTTATCACAACCACACAACAAATCTTCATAATATCACGTGAATGTTTGCACGGGTCAAATGACCCGTTGCAGTAGTTAGAGAAGATTATATATATTTCTCGGTAAAAAAATTAACAAGAAAGGAAAGTATTTTCTTGTAATTTTAGTAAATATTTATGAGATTGTAATATTATTTTCTTTCCTATTTGCAAAATAAAAAATGTGTTATAAATATTTCTGATATAAATTATTATGATATGACGACAACATAAAAAAGTTCAGAATCGTTTTTGTACAAGCTTGGCTTGTGTCTGACATATAAAATGCCTTTAGTCTCAGTTGAAATACCTCGTAATGACGCCTGTCTAAACTCAAATGCTTTCACTTTAATGAAAAGCTTTAATTTTAAAAATGAAAATTATTTATATATATTTATATTTATCAAATACTTCTATGTGGAATTGCTTAAAGACCCTAGAGAAGTATTTTGAAGGGATATTTTTGATTTTTTTAAAAAAAAAAGCTTCATTATCAAAATTCTGAAAGGTTCTGATATATAGAACAGAAGAAAAAGTTAAATTTTAATCAGAGATTTGTGGTAAATAAAGATCAGAACACGGAATTTCTGTAGCTTGTATTTCTAGATGAGTAGTAGAATATGAGCAAATAACTGATTCAAATAAGCAAATTTATTTGTGAACGGACTTTCAAACCTATGGAACACGACATAAAACCGGTTTGCGTGGGAAATTTGTCTGACTTGGTAGAAAATCAAAAAGATAAAGGAAATGGAAATTTACAAAATTTCCCTGACCTTGGTAGCTCATTTTCGTTGTGCGGACTATAGGCCAGGCAATGGGTAGTTTAAGACTTCCAAAAGGTCAAGCAGAGTTCTTATTTGGTAGATTTGTACAGTTTAGTGTCGTAATTAATATTCCGAGTTTGCAACCTTGAGCAGCCGCTGCTCCCTCGGGCATATTGGAAAAATAGTACCAAAAACCAGTTTTACGAAAATAGCTTCTCTCCAGTGCCAAGGTGCATGAAATTTCCTGCAACTTCCCGGTGTTACCAAACACATACCAATAAAGCTATAAAGACTAGAATTAAAAACGAATTGCCCGCACTCAAAGGACAATTGCGAATGGCATGTCCGCTCTGTCTTTAAGGCATGTGTTGTGTTTTTTGTAGCGCTGACTAAGTTTGCACTAAATACTTGTCTTCATACATGTCCTTAAGACAAGTGTTCATATCAATATTTAGGAAAAGGCTTCAGATGTGTATTTCAAATTAGAATTATAGTGAACTCTGCACATAAATCGGCACAGCTTTTTTCCTAAGATTTTGCTGATATGTTCCACTAATGACAACAGAAATTTACACCGTGAATGCGTAACGTTCACTGTATTCAGCGATGTTCGATGTACGATAATTCTCGTACATGTTCGCGCATTTCTGCTCAGGTACGATGTACAAGGCAAAATATATTCTCATACGTCAAAGTACGAGAATTTTGGCGTCAAATATTTTCCAATCAGAATTTTCACACTGTGAAAATACTACTAGCAAAAGAGCAGTAAAATATAATTTAAGTAAAATAAGTAGAACCGTAACCCCCGAAATATACAAGCCATGTAGTAAGACTTGAAAAGAGCATAGCAGCCGACATTACACACTTTTTGCCTTGTCTTATTGCTGGAGTTTTTCATATAAAAGTAGCTTGGATTTGGTTCAAACACCATATTTTCCATACATTTGTTCTATATTTAATTTCTTTTAACAACATTACACAGAAAACATATTGGCCTCCTATTTGTTATAACTTTATTTTTCTGTGGGAACGATAGTTTTAGGCTCAAGGCTTGACCTCATCAATTACTTCAGAGGAAAGTGCCGAGAGTATCTGCATCAACTATAAGCTAGCTTAGACGGTCTAGTTTTTGCACACGGTGCATGCAAATGGCGGGAGGGGGAGATTATTAGTGATAGGGGAGGTCGCACATGAACATGAAGTTTTCACCAATTTCTTTTCAATTGTTTTTACATTCGGAGCAGTTCAGAAAAATTTGTAACGTGAGGTGATACATTCAGTTTGGAACCATTGGCGTTGAAAGATATTGTGTTAAAGTAATTTGCAATGAGCTACAAAAAAGTAATAGCGCATTACTGTGCAACACATATGCAATAAAATTCAAGTATTCAAGATTCACCAGTTGCCAGAAATCTTAGGGTAATTGCTAAACGTTCTGTAGTTTCAACGGAGTCCCTCAATATACTGAAAATGTTCTGTCTCAATTTACACTATCCGTTTTAACTTGCACATTCCAATTCCGATACCGAGATGACTTTTAGCAAGAACAACCTAACAAAAAAATTAAGGAACAAAGACCGTAATAGGAGCCCTCCGTTCAGCTCAATATGTTAAACCCCGTCGAAAGATTACTTCTTTTGGTTCAAACCAACCACCTAAATGATAAGTCGGACGACGTGGGCAGCATGTGTAATGACCTGGCGACCAAAATATTGACTCGGACTCAGATAATCCTAGCCTGATCTATGTAGATGTGTTTAATTTTAAGAAAAAGTCTATACACTTTAAGATCTGAGTTAAAGAAATTCCGTTGAATATTTTAAATTTTAATTTATTTCATTTTCGGCTCACATTATTGTGAGTAACTCTGTAATTCAAATTCAAATTCGAATTTATTATTTACATAACTATTGCACAATTAAGACATAAATCTTTTTTATTTGTACAAGAAAAATCCAAAATAAAAACAATATGACTAAGTAGTATATACCTACCAATGGAAGAGAGAAAAAGCTCAAGCAATTAAAGAATAATTAAACTAAAAATATAAAATATTACAATATAACGTAAAAAAAAAAAAATATCAATGCTAACTAATAAGATTAAACAAATTAAAAACACTACTTCTAATTGTAGTTAAAGTGTTGGACTGGACCATGTCTTTTATCGATTGTGGTAAGTCATTCCATATTCTAATAGCATGGCAAAAAAACAAGCGTTGGGTGATAAGGAAATTATTTCGCGGTAGTAACAAATGATGTGTTCTGTTGAATCTAGAGAATACCAAGAGTTCGTAAAGATACCGAGGACATTTAAGCTTAATAATTTTGATCAAATAAATTACTGAGCAGTAATGAAGATAAACAGAAATATGGCACCCCAAAATTGAATTCTTAAATTGAGAAAAATGATCAAATCTCCTGAGACTATGAACGTATCGGATGATCGAATTAAAGGCAATCTCAACTTTTCTTCTATTATTGTAATCAAGCTTTCCAAATATTTCACATCCATAAGTCTTAGTAGGTATTAATAATGTACGCACTAAAAATACTCGTGTAGGCACCCATAGAGAACGAAGTCCTGCATAAACTCTACTCACAACAGAATTGATATGCAGATCCCATGTAAATGTTTTATTAAAGATCACCCCAAGAATTTTAGCTGAATCAACAATAGGAATAGCAGTGTTGTTAACGGAAACTGACGGAAAACCATCCATATTTAGTACACGCCTATGTATCAGCAAACACTTAGATTTTGAGGGATTAAGCGTTAGTTTATTATTACAGGACCACAAGTATATAGCCTCCAAATCCTCATTTACCCTAGAGATACAATCCTCAATCAGGCCAAGTACACTAGATCTATACAATTGAACATCATCAGCATATAAGTGCAGATTAGAATACTTGACGTGAGAAAATATATCATTTATAAACATGGAAAATAACAGGGGCCCAAGAATGGATCCCTGAGGTACACCAGATACCACTGGTAAAAAAGATGATTGAGAACCATTTGAGAAAACTGCTTGTGACCTGTTGCTCAAGTAGTCATAAATTAACTTTGCAGAATGAGAAGAGAAGTTAAAATTCCTTATAAGTTTCATGTGAAGAAGTCTATGATTAACGGTATCAAAGGCCTTGGAGTAATCTAAAAGAACTAGTACCGTTAGTTCATCTTTATCGACCGCACGCGCGATATCATTGCTCACTTTAAGGAGAGCAGATGTACAGCTATGCCCAGGACGGAAACCAGATTGATACTTGTGCAAAAAACCATTCAAAATTAAATAATGAGAGATTTGTAAGTGCATAATTTTCTCAATTACCTTAGAGAGAAATGGTAATATACTTATAGGCCGAAACTCACTACAATGCGAGCTGGTGTTTTTAGGTACTGGAATTACTTTAGCAGCCTTCCATGACAGAGGAAAGCTGCTAGTAGTAAAGCACGAGTTGCAAATATGTGTGAGTGCTGGAAGAATATAGGGCAAACACATCTTAATGAATCGAGGGTTGAGGTTATCAGCCCCAATCGCACAGGATTTGATGCTATTAATTACAGCAAAAATGTCTTCATTTGTGACCCGAGAAAAATTAAAAATTGGAGCTGAAGAAGAATAGTTCTCAGCTTCATGAGGTTGAAATAATAACTCGTCAACAGCATCATCTACACAAGACAGAAGAAATTCATTGTTAGCTGAATTGGGATCAATAGCAAACTTATTTTTACGAGATGAACTAATGCCAGTCATCCGCAAGTTTTTCCAAAGGATTTTTGAAGGAAGCTTAGAATTAAGTTTAGATTCATAAAAATGCTTTTTAGCTTTGCGAATAGTAATTAATTCTACAATTTGAATCATTCTTTCTTTATATAAAGGTAAAACATGACTGTAGTGGTTTCCTTGAAAATACACTGAAAATTCACGACAATAAAACACATATAAAAAGCGTCTTCATATTACCAAGCCAGAAATTGTTTCTCTTTCTTGCGTATGTGCATACTATGTAATTGTTTCACGTACGTAAAGTTAGCACCGCAACTTCGTCTGATATAGTTCGGAGCTACCTCATAATTTGCCGTTAATTTGTCGTTAATTTGTCGTGAAAACGATATATTTGTCGTGTGCTTTTTTCTAAAGGAAACTGGATATGGTACTAAGTTGACGTCATGTTAGCAGCGCAACTCACTGGAACTCGGCCAAAACTTATCGGATGGGAAAATTACTCATTTTGTAATTTGTCGTTAATTTGTCGTGAAAACTATAAATTTGCCGTATCCTTTTTTCTAAAGGAAGCTGGATGTGGTGCTAACTTGACGTAAACTTAGCACCACATCCAGTTTACTTTAGAAAAAAGGACACGACAAATTTATGGATTTCATGACAGATTAACGACAAATGAACGACAAATTATGAGATAGCTACGAACTATATCAGACGAAGTTGCGGTGCTATCTTTACGTGCGTAATTGTTTCATTTGAGGCACTGTGCAGACATATTCTGCAGACGTTTCCTTCAATGAGTTTTGTAGGAAACATTTCCAAATCAGATGAATAGTTCACGAGTTGCAGCGGAGTCAAATTCAGCTCATTTTTACAATTATTTACTGTGTCTTTTTTTCGTTTCGATGGCTTAGTCAGACGGTCCAGGCTCACGGATACCAATATCTTCTTGTAAATTTATTTCCTCTTCTTCCAAGTTTCCATCTTCGCCGTCGCCTTCGAGTTCGTATGCTAGTGAAGTCTTTATTCTCATAGTCTTCATCGTGTTCTTCTTCTTCTCCAAAGCCCGCAAATATCTCTGCGCTATTTTCACACAGTTCAGGACTGTTTTCCAACACCTACAGGCTCGACCGCAACCCTTATTGCACTTGCATGAAATGAATTTCTGGAGCCCAATCTTGCTCCTTTCCCAACCCCATTGCTCTAGACTGTTGTATATATCATACGAAGCCTGATCTTGGTGGTAGATCCAAAGGAAATGTGGACATGCAGCTTCTCTTATAAGGTGTAATGTAGAAAGATTGAATTTAATCTTCGTCACAGATCAAGCGAAATGTCGATAATGTAAGTAGCCCAAGGTAGTATTGTTTTCTGTGGAAAGGGCAGATGTTCCTTAGGATTTGGGTCAGAGAGAGTGGATAGCAGACCCTACAAGGATCTTTTGTTTTGGCCTTAACCGAAAGAATGTTGACCTGCTCTGATCTGAAGTGCTCTTCAATAATATTGGTTTAGTCGCAATAGAAAATCATATAATGTAATTCAAAAGTTCTGCAAATACCGTCAATTTGCTGTACCGAAATGAGTAAAACATGGAAGTAGTTACGTTTTAAGTAATCGTTATTTACTGAAATTTCGAAAAAAACTCTAGCGATTTTGCGAATTGTGGAAATCTGCTGAATTTGATACCGCTGTAACTTTTGAACTATTCATCTGATTGAAAAATGTTTCGTACAAAACTTGCAGGAAATTTCATCCTCTATAAATTTCGTAATAGCTATTTTAATCTGTGTGGTGCTGCAGACAAGCTGTACTCGAAAAACTGGTTTGCAAACTCGGAATATTAATGAGAACACCAAACTGTACGAATCTATCAAATTAGAACTCTCCTGGACTTTTGGTAGCGAATGCCTGGACTAATATGTATAGGTAACAAAGAATTATGCTCTGAGAACAAACTATGGGTATGTTACTCGTCTTTTTCACACACCTTTGCTACACACATGTCGCACGCAAGTGGCAGCACACAAAATAATGTAGTCTCACCGAACACATGGATTTTTCAAACCAACTTGAGGAAAACAATCAGAAATATCTTCAAAGCGACAATTTCTTATTTTGTTTATTAAACAATTCTCAACAGAATTGCAAATAATCTTAAAGACGAAACAACATTCAACATATGGAAAAATTCTGCACAAAATTATCATAAATCTCAAAAGTTCAAGGATAATTTAAAGTTCACAGCAGATTTCTTATGTCAGCTTTAATCTTAAATAACACAAGAAACCCCAAAAGGGTACATAATAAAGGGATTTTAGCGGCTGATTGTTGAGGTCTTGTCGGGTGTTGTTCGTGCCCTTGCTTTAAGGGTTAGACTTTCCGTCCTGCCTTGCCCCAAAATATTTCAACTCGACTCGACTGCTGGTGTCGGTCAAACTTTTCAACTCTCCACACAGTTACTTTAAGCTTTGGTGCAAAGAAATTTCAGGCATGTATTGTTGTTTCGGCTAACTACCCTTGAGTGGGTGGTCTGATCTGGTCTGGTAGCCCGTTAGAGCTCGGGTAATTTTAGGAATTTCGCTAGTTTTGCGGATGCCAGTGCGGTTTTAGTGATTAACTCCAAACCTGAAAGGATTTCTGCCGCTTACCCTTTTCGGTTTGGTTAAGTCAATTGTTTTGTTGGCTGACAGATGAGGGTTTAGCTGGAAAATTTTGTTTATTAGGATAAAATGGGGCCGTCGGAGAAGTTGTAATTGTCTTATAAAGGGTTAGTTTGAATTTTAAGCAATTTGATGACAATCCAATTTTGTTACGAGGATACCGACCGTTAGCGTGACTTGAATTTGACATCTCAGTGACAGAAACAAAGAAGATAAATTAATTGCAGGGTAATGTGGGAGTTGAGAGAAATCTGGTCTGGTCCCTGGTGGTCTTATCCCGGTCATCGACCAAACTTCAATTGATTCACAATTGAAATTTTCTCTTTTTCGTAATTTTCATTTATTTTTCAAATAAATTCAAATTCTCACAAAAGACAGAAAATTCTAAACAACAGCTATCCTTTTGTAATGGTTCTACGAAAAGTTGCTAAAAGGACAAACATAGTACAAACCTCCTGACAAGGTTTTCGTGCAGAGAAAACTGAAAGCTACTACCCAAAGGAACTTGTAAGGAGCACCAACGTCCTTTATCTAATTTATGTATCTCTCGAGCTAAACGAAGTGGATGCTTCGAATTGAATTACAAATCGACAAACATATGTCTGGACATAAAAGGATACTCAGCACCGGTCGTCCGTCTGAAGGTTCCTTTTAAGGGCATATACAAGGAAAAACGAATACGAGATCCGGGACAATATACGCTGTGTTTCAAGTATTACATACATAGATGGAAAAGGATGTCCAGTCCAAGAAATACAATGGAGTGAGTGCAGCAAAAAGCACGTAATAAAACTGGTTAACCTAAGAAGGGATTTGGTATGGTATGGTTGCTGCTTTGGTATTGTATATGTTTCGGGAAAAACAAACGCGAAAATGGTTTTGTCATCCATCACAAATGCTTGCCAAGCTAACTAAGGTATTAGTGGTGATGTATTGTCAAAATTTCTGTAAATGGCTCGTAAAAAGTCCATTAGGCAAAGAGTGAATGAATAGAGGAAAATTTTTCGAATTTGTAGATACTTGTGTTGTGTGTTAATCGCAATAATTCCAATCTCAATTAGG
This sequence comes from Dioctria rufipes, assembly GCA_963924295.1. Lineage (NCBI taxonomy): Eukaryota > Metazoa > Arthropoda > Insecta > Diptera > Asilidae > Dioctria > Dioctria rufipes. The sequence continues at coordinate 64,917,012 of OZ002744.1, read as the reverse complement.
AAGTCATTTTTGGAAATTGCACTTTACTCAATATAGATATTGACGTTGAAGGTTATCCTCGAAAATGTTTTATAGGATGGAGAGTACCAATAGTAAAAAAGAATTGCGCTAGAGGGAGAAAAAATAAACTCTATACAAATATATTTAAAACTTACCCACCAATGCGCTTGAATATAAATTGAATATTGAATATTACACCACTTAAAGGAAACCCATAGTTTTGCATATGAAAGAATTTCCAATATTGTCGCGTTCTGCAGATCTTCGAAATTCAGATTTTACAATACATCTAAAACCTAAGTACTTTTAAGTAAATTGCAAATAAGTAGCAGTATGTGGTTAGGGCTGACCACCTTTTTGACTTTTGCCCATAACTCCCATTTACGGAACAATTTGGTCAATCCAACCTTTGGAAAGGTTTTGGAAAAAAGATCAATTTCGCTGAACATTGCAAATTGATCGGGTGAAAAATAAAAAAAATAAATATTTGCATTTAAAAAACAAGTGAAATGCTGTCAAAGTCTAGTTTGGCCAGTCGACGAAAAATGTCCTGAAATGATTGAAAATGACTTGGAAAAATTTAGCGGACTTCGTTGGGATTGGTGCTGTACGTTTTTTGGACGTGATCGAAGCACAAAATCATAGTGGACCAATCCTAACTACAGAAAGTGGCCAGCCCTGTCGACTAGCGGCATTACCGCATCGCTTGACACCACAACCAAACATGTTACAGGATTGAATTTTCCTCTTGGTTCATTTTCACGCATGAGCCACACAACACATTCACAATTTTAATCCTTATTTTCTGGCCATATTCACAGCTGCTAAAGAAACTCTTTTTGGACTTTAAAATCACCGGATGTACAACAAGTGCTTTGCGTTCAAGCTCCCCATCTGTAATGTCACGAAAAATTCTCTGTTACTGAGAGACGTTTTCTCGCGCGCAAACTTTGGGTGTCGCTAGTGGTTAAAACTAAAATAAATCACAGATGGTCGACCTAGATGACAGGCCAACCCTGATAACATTACCTATCCCCTGATTTACACGGTATTTTAGTACTTTAGTTACACAATTTCACTTTTATATGGTTACATGGTTAAAAAAAAAAATCTGTAATAATTTTTAATTCCGTTCGCTTAGTAACATTAGCTCTTATGTTTCTAGTCATTTCTTAATTTCATTAATGAAATAAATTATCGTGACAGTGATCCAGAAAAACGGAGTCTAAACCAGTTTCATTCACAGCAAAAGTCATCCGTGAAGGACTTGAATTAGGGCGAAAATTCGGTAATCATTTTCTACAAAATAACCTAAATGTTGAACGAACTATTGTAGGGTTGTCAATCACTAGTGCTTGCAGGAAGAAGATGGTGTGAAATTAGTAAAAATACTAAATTATCTCCAAGAAGGTCTTGCTTTATTTACTGTCTTTAGAATAATTAAAATTCCTTTTATACAATTCTCACAATATATAGTAGTTGAGTTTACATATTTCCTTTTGGTACAATTTACTCGATATTTAGTATCTATCTTAAAAATTTTCTTTTCGTACAAGTTTCACAATATTAAGCTTAAAAATTTCCGTGATCACTGATTGACGGGTTGAAGAAGGACTCCCCGAAGATTGGGCTAGCTGCCCACGAATACTTCAAAAAAGCATTTTTATGATTCTATTCCTTTCTCATGTCGTTGAAAAAATGCACCTGAGAAAATGAAAAAAAGTTTTGTCGTATGCTTCAAGACAAAAATGAAATCTGATATGCAGTTGTGCGCCTGGCTTGAAATATTAGTTTTGAGAGGGCGAGAATAATTGTATGTATGTAGGGTAAAAGCCGGATAGTTGCCCCACTTTTAGAAAAAACTCTATCATTCAAAAATATGTACTTGGTAAGAATAACGCAATATGTATATCAAAACCTTTGATCTTTTATAGTAGCCTACTTTTGTAAACATAACTTATATTGGTTTTGAGTAAATACTGTTTTATTTGACCTCTCAAAAAAGGCATAGTTGCCTACTGTACCGGATAGTAGCCTATCGTTAAAAATGCTTCAGGGGATACTTGCCTCGTGTGCGGATAGGCGCCTTACTATGTTTGTTTTGTTTAGATAGAAACGAATTTATGTTTATCAATTTAAGTGATCAGTCTTTATTATTTACTGAGATCCTTTATTAAGAACTAATCAAAATATTAATCAACATTATGAAATAGTATTAAGTTTTAATGTTTTAAACTATAAAAATACATCAAAAATAGCATCAAAACTTTAAGGTAGGTAAGTTGTTAGTAAAATATTATTATTTATATGAAAGATAGAAAAATATAGGCAATCAACTTTGGAATTAGCATTAATTATCACCAGAATCCAGAGTTTTCAACTTTCCACATCTCATACAATGGTTTTTAAATGTTGTTCAAGTTTGATGCAACCACATTCGACATATCTCACATTGAATCCAATCTGATTTCGATTTAGTAAAATTGTAGTTCTCAAAACATTCTGTGCAATAATCATCAACTGAAACTTTTTGATTCGCATTTTCTATTTTTAAATAAGCGTTTTTCATTTTTAATACCTTTTTAGTGTCTCTTATCGATTTTTCGTCTTTTTTCTTTTTGATTGGTGGCTTTTCCTTTAGATGTTTTTGAACTTTTAACATTTTCTACATTTTCACTGGAAATTTGTATTCTCTCCCTTACTGCTCTTCCTTTATTCAGTTCATTAAAATCTTTAGTATCGGATTCAGTTTCACTGCTGGTAATATCGATATATTTGTTGGTCTTCTTCTTTTTTTTCCGTTTGCCCTCTTTTTTCCCACAATGCTTTTCATGCTACCAGCTGATGTGTTTTCTACTGTCTTAAAATCTTTTTTTTTATGTCATAATTTAAGTTTCCTTTATTTTGTTTGTTTTCTTTATTTTCTCTTCTTTATTCCTCTTTTGGACAATTTTATCGATGGAGTTCAAAATTTCTGCAGGTTTTTTTAGCCTTTTGGACATACTCAGCAATATTTTTGATATAAGAGATGATTGATATAAAAATTTAGATTGTAACGCAGGCTCTCCAGAAACGCGTGGTACTTGATCATTTAGAATATCAGATTGGCGGTCTTGTGCAAGTTCTCCCAATGCAATATCTAATATAGCAAATTCAGTGTCAGACAGAGCATCTGGATTGACTGGGTAGATTCCGCTACCGCGAAAGCCACTTATTGCATTGGCAGGAGTAGCCCCTCGAATCCACGCGTGCAAAGCACAAGTGGTTCTATACAGAGGTATCCGTTATGTTGATGTCGCAGCTGAAGTCTGATGTTAACTTTACTAGAAGATTTAGTTGATTCCGCCTCCCTAACTCCTAGTATAGTAACTTTTATCCTGTGAATCTGCAGTTTTAAAATCTGAACTGCTTCTTCAGTGATTAGGAAGACTTGTGAGCTGGGGGTCGATTAATGCTCTGAAAGACTCAATCTCTACCCGAAAGCGTTTTTCATTCTTTCTACAGTAGTTGACAATAATACGCAAGGAATCTGTGTATTGCTCAAGTTATATGTCACGGTGGTTTTGGTCGTTATATGAGTATTTGATACATCTGTTTTCTTGGCTATTTTAGTAAGCGCCGCTGTGCTATTGGTATTTACTGTAAATATGTTGAAGTTCCTATGGAGTAAGGTGTGATGTCTTTTTTTGCAATGTACGCAGGTTTTGTGCGAATTGCAGTTATCTGACCTGCTGTGAGCGAAGCAGTTTACGCAGAGTTTCATTTTTTTAATAAAAGTATGTCTCTCATCAATACTCATTTGCTTAAATTCTCTACAGTTATAGATGCTGTGGCCTTTACTGCAGACTAGGTAAGATGAATTTATAGTGGTGTGAAAAGATTTTTCGTATGAGGCTTAGACTTCTGATGATTATTGCTCTTAATTCAATCCAGAACCCGGTAACGTTTATTCAAGAATTTTAATAACTCATCCACGGATGGTATATCTCTTGGATCAGAGGGGCCTTCTTCAAATAGCCGTAGGCTTTCAGCGTCCAGTTTTTTTTTATCGCAATGCACACAATCATAGGACCGCACTAGCCTGTCTTGCAATTTAACATCTTGAGAGCTTCTATTTTATTATTTTATGAGATCATATAGTCTTTTCATATCCTCTTGTACCCTGTGCTCTGTTTTGTTGGTATGAATAAAAGTGTGGACATAATCGGTAATTATTATTTTTCTATTATTGTTGCAATATATAACATAAATATAAATATAATTTATAGGAATTAATGGTAAACTATTATCATCGTTTTATATCAAAATTAGCCGAATTTCTAAGGCCTATATACAATAATTTGACATTCTTATTAAAAAAAAAACTAATAATGATAAACATTTTTTATGGACAAAATCTTATGAAAACAACTTCCAACGTATAAAGGAAGCTCTTGCTAGAAGCAACATTGTTAATGCATCCCATTGAAGAGACTTCTTACAGTCAAACGTAGATGCTTCATGCTGTTCTACAACAATTACACAATAACAATTGGGAACCATTAGCCTTCTATTCGAAGAAGTTAACAAAGGTAGAAGAGAAATACTCAGCCTTCGATAGAGAATTTCTGGCAGTTTAAAATCTTGCAATTAAATATTTTCGACACATACATACTTGGAGCTTCTAAATTTGTAGTTTACACGGACCACAAACCACTAACAAATTCTATCTGCACAGAAAAAATAATTCTCTAAAATGAGTGGCAACAATCTATGTCACAAAGTTTAGGTATTTGTCGATTAGGGACAACAAACGTAGATTAGGTTTTTATCCCTAAAAGGTAGGGAATTTTCAAATTTTTTTTATATTTGTTCCCCTAAAATGTAGGGATTGTTCCCTAAAGTATACGGAATTTAAAAAATTTTGTTATACTTTTTTCCTTAAAATATAGGGAATATTCCTTAAAATATAGGGAACATTCCTTAAAATGTATGGAGCATTTACTAAAATGTAGGGAATTTTAAATTTTGTTATGTTTTTTCCCCTAAAATGTCGGGAATATTCACTAAAATGTAGGGAATAGGTGATAAAACCACAATCCACCATATGTGATAGAACACCACCCCCTTTAAAAAACATAAGAATGAGCTGAATAACTCATTTCTTATGATTCATACTATAAGTAGTACGGAAGTTTGTTGGTGCGCTGGGGACCCTCAAACATAATATTGAAAAACAATATATGGCTTGTTTAAAAAAAAAAAAAATCGAAAACATATTTCCAGAAAAAATTTAGCATAATACCTAATTTATTGAATGTTTTCTTCCTTATATCCAAGAGAGCTTAACATTTCAGGAACTTTACGTACTTTATAGGTTTTCTGGTGTCAAATACCTAATTTTATTGAATGTTCCATTAATTTGGTGAAATGAAATTGATTTTCCCTTTATATCAGAGAAAATTACATTTATTTTTAAGGAAAAGCATGTCTTACATTTAGGGAATAGTCATATTATTTTTTACATTGTAGACAAAAGCAGAGAGAAGTCCAAGACAAATTAGACAATTAGATTACATAACACAATTCACATCAGACATACAACACATAAAAGGAAAAGTAGCTGATGCTTTGTCATGCATACCGAGTAATAACGAGACGACAGACGAAAAATAATTAACACATCCTATCTAACAACAACACAAAATTCAGAATCCCAATACAAACTGAGACTTAGAAATTCCAGAAAACAGCTTTTAACTGCAATCCGCCCCAACATCAATAACTGCAAATCACTTACCTGATTTCTTACATTTATACTTAATTTAATTTGAAAGGTCAAAGTTTCCAATGTTATTTTTATTAAGTTTTGTAGCCGGTTACAAAGTTGACATCGTGCGAGTTATGTATGCATATAAAAAGTGACTTGATGAAACCGGAGCCACTCCACCGGACATCTCTTACCTTTTAAAATAATTTAAAGTAAAAGTTCCCAGGAAAATTATCTATTAATCAGTTTTGAGCTGTGAGAACCTCAATATAATTCTAGTTAAAAGAAAATGAAAATAAAATAAAAACCTTTTCTGGACGAGGTTAAAAGATGGAGGTAATTAAGTAGTTAGTTGTTTAAAACGGTTCGTCGAGGTGAGTTTTAAAAACGTTTCATGTCAAGAATTAGAAATAAAGATTAAGTATTAAAAAAGAGAGTTTTTTTTTCTTTTTTATTAATTTTTTTATTATTATAATTTTGAATATATTTGCTCTTGCAATTCGAGTTTAATAATAATATAATTCGCGTGAAGGTATGTTTATATATTTCTCTGCATTTGCAACACTTTTGCATTAGTATAGGGTTGCACATTTATATTCTGACGGGGTAAATTTTTGCAATATTTGAACGACTAATTGTTGATCATTTTTGCCCATTTTGTTTTAGGTTGCGGACCTTATGCGAGATTGCATATATAACAGACCGTGACCAACAGCGATTTGAAGGTTTGCAACCCAATTTCATAACTTTGTAATTTTTTGATTTTTTACCGATGGCAACTGAAAAAGCAATTGTTTCTCTATCGACTTAAAAAATATATGTTGCTGGCAGTACATTGGTACAGGTGTTCAGGTAAATTGCAATAGCACTTTTGTAATATTTTTTTATATTTATTACCAATAGAAGCATTATTTTACAATACAAAATTATATTGCGGAGGCGAAATGAGTTGCAAATTTAACACATTGTGGAAAATATCAGAGTAAACAAATATTGCTATAAGTTTGTAGAATCTTTGGAAGTTTTTTACAAAAGTTATAAGAACTTTTGTTTTCCTGCAATTTTGCGGATGTTCCGGACTTCAATGATGGTTGAAAAATTAAATTTGTAGTTACTTACCTCATCCAACATTCCATCAAAATTTCAAAACTTGAAATTATTGTTAAAATTTGGAATTTATATGTCTCTATTGACTAGTCTAATAGTTTTATCCCAATAGTGTTTTAAATTGCTTGCATTATTCTACATTTTTGGAAATCTTCGTAAATTACATATATTTCGGGCTTGTTCCAGGATTTTGCTTTTCGGGGTTTCGTTTTCAGCTGGAATCTTGCTTTCGGGTTTTTATATCCTACATGAAATCTCATAGAGTATACAAATGTTGACATTACGTTTGTTTCGGATAGAAAGAATGCTGGTAGAGGAAAATGGATTGGGCCCATACGCATAAGATTAAAAGTTATTATGATTTTTGCATGTTCGTCTATATGTCCGCCCTCACCATAACTAGGGATAGCATTTACTTAAAGATTGGAAATTTTGCATGCGGAGTTTAAAAAAATAAATTTTTCATTTAAGTTCGAGAATATAACAAAACAGGTACCTACCAATAACAAGTGTCAAGTCAATGTGTCATGTGTCAAATCGCCTCGTATAATTTTTGTTTGTTTTACTAATGTAATGAAATTTTATTAACCCGAAATTGGTATAATTTGGTTAATTTAATTAACCTTTCTATCGTGTTGTTGGAAACTTTTTAAATATATCCGTGGTATAGACATTTAATAGATTGTGCTGATTGGATGTCGGGCGCTGCATATAATTTAAGTGCGTTTACTAAATTTTAACCTGTGCATATGTTTGCAGTCTTTTTAACGATTTTTTTGTTTTAGACTTCTTTTGTGTAATTTGTGCTGCGATTTTTATATTATTGATTTCGTCAAAAATTCCTTTTATTTGTTTATTTATTTATTTACATAAGCGATGACAATTCAATGTAAATTCTTCACACCATAGACATAAACCGTCCACTGATCACTTTCTGTGGAATGTATTATAGCGCCATCTATGAGTGAAAGTGTTTCGAATAACTTTAATATTAGCAAAGACATATTTGCGGCAATGTTTTCCACGCTACATGCTTGAAGCGAAATGCTCCATCTTCGTCTTCTGGACACACCACTTGCAGTGAATGCTCAGATATCAAGCCTTGTCACGTCCTACGACTCATGAAAAGTTTTTCGGAGGCAATCTCTGGGGACCAGTCTCTTATGCTGGATAAAATTAGCCAGTTTTCAGCCAAGCTGTCTAATTTTCAACAATTTTATGATGATGTACATATATTAAATTGTAAGATGGAGAACGTTCTCACCTTGACTGACACGTTGAACTCTAATTCGATTGCGATACTGGAAAAGACTCATGAAATATCATCAAAAATATCTCTTGTGTCGAACACCTTGGACGATCTTCACTCTGTGGTAGCAACATGTGATGCGCCTTTGACATTAAGTGCTAACGGCGGGACTGCTTTACCTATCATTGAAGATATCAGGCGCACTATTAAGCAGGTCAAGGGCGATATTGGCTCCTGTTCGTCGGCCGTATTGAAAAATTCTACGCTTTTGTGTTCGGTGGTTCATGATATTGAGAAATTATCTATCAGAGAGTCTCGCAGCTCTGAAACTCTACAGCCTCAGTTTTCATCTATTCGGCTAGACTCGCATCTTTTAACTTCTGCCTCCTCTGAGAATATTTCCTCAGCGAAGGTGGGTCGTCGTCAGAGACAAAGGAATCATCGCATCAGCCCAAATCATATTACCACTGCCTCAAGTATTTCTTCAGTTCAACATGAGGTTTCTCTAGATACCAATGTGGCCTCCATTGGCGGGACTTCGTCTTTGGTTGGCGATACCGTGGTATCTCCGATTGTGGACGAGGTGTTTGATAGTGGGACGAAAGCTTCAGTTTCGGATGTCGGTATATTGCGGTCTGCTTCGGTTGCGGATGTTGCCTTCACCAATGATACTCCGACTGTAATTGTGGACGCTGTTTCGCTGCGGCCAGCCAGGCTTCCAAAGTGTGTCTTCGTATCCAGAGTACATCCTGACACTACCGAGGATGAGATAACCAGACATATTTCATCACGCGTTGGTACTTCGACCTCTTCGATTGCCTGCAAAAAATTAACTACTCGACATGATCGTGAGAAACGCTCATTTTCTGCGTCCTTCAGAGTTTTGGTTCCGGAAAATCTGTTTCAGGCGGTCCTTTCTCCTGATATTTGGCCCCACAATTCTATTGTGCGTGAATTTATTCCACGGGGGCGCTCTGGATCTTCTGCTAAGGCAAAAAACTTGTTGGCGAAATCTCCGTCCACTACGCCAATGTGACTGGTCTTCGCTCCAAAACGACTCGCCTTTTTACAAGCTCGATGAACTCATGTTTTGACGTGGTCTGTTTGACCGAAACATGGCTATGTGGAAAGATTGCAGATGCAGAGCTTTTTGGTCCCGAGTCCTTGGTGTTTCGCCGTGATTGCCATCGTTTATCTTTGGATGCTCCTGTTGGAGGTGGAGTGCTTTGTGCCGTTCGTCGCAACCTTCGATGCACATTAATAGATTTTGTTGAGTCCGGCGATCTGGAGTTTATATGTGTAGCTCTCAAGCTCTCACACAAAAATGTATATATTGCAACAGTATACATCCCTCCATGCTCATCAGCTGTGATATTTGACTTGCTGGCTGCATGTATTGATAGGCTTACTGAAGTTTAGCTGCCTGCCGATGAATTATTGCTTTTTGGTGACTTTATCTTGCCTAGTGTTAGCTGGGAACATTCTCATGGTTATCCGCTTGTGATTGGACCAGTGTGCTGGGTGAGCGTGACATTGATGAAGCTGTTAACTCGTTTTATGACACATTATTTCTTTGTTTTACTCACTGTGTACCACTTGTTCGTTCGAATCGTGATTCGAATTGTCAACCGTGGTTCAATGGCTCTTTGAAGCATCTTAAAAATTTAAAGAATAAAGCTTGGAGGAGGTTCTGTTCCTCAAGGAGTGATGCTGATTACGTTAGTTATTCTAATTCGCGTGCTCAGTACATTTCGTGTTTGACTGACTCGTACAACGATTATGTATTTAGAATGAGATCGGCTTTGCGTGCTGAACCAAAGCAATTTTGGAGGTTTGTTAACTCTAAGCGCAACTGTGACGGATACCCTTCAGCGTTGCGACTCGGTAACTTAGACAGTGTGGATCCGTTAGAGACTGCCAATCTTTTTGGTGACTTCTTTAAAACTGCATTCTGTGATAACCACTGTGATATTAGTTATAATGATTTTACCCATTTGACGAAGCTTCCGCTGACTTCTCTTCAACCTAAAGACCTGTTTTTCGATGAAGCGTCTGTCTGTCTGTACATTTCTAGCATAGCTGATAGTTTTTCTGGCGGTCCGGATGGCATTCCTTCCACACTCATAAAACATTGTGCTACGTAGATCGTTCCTGTTTTGTGTTATTTATTTAATTTATCTTTAACTTCTGGTATTTTTCCGAAACAGTGGAAGCTTTCTTTGATTATTCCTTTGCACAAGAAGGGCAATAAGAGCGACATTTCTAACTACAGACCTGTCGCTAATTTAAGTTGTATTGGTAAGATATTTGAAGCCCTGGTTTGTGATGCTTTGTACTTCCACTGCAAGCCCTTCCTGTGCTCTTTTCAGCATGGTTTTATGAAGGGGAAATCTACTACGACTAATTTACTGGAGTTTACTAATTTCTGCATTTCTGCTATTGAAAACGGTAAGCAAGTGGATTGCATTTTCACTGATTTCAGTAAAGCTTTTGACCGAATCAATCGTAAAATTTTAATTCACAAGTTGACTCTTCTTGGTTTTCATACTGTTTTTGTTAATTGGCTTCGTTCTTATTTATCTGATCGTACGCAGCGAGTCATATTCCGCTCAGCCCTTTCTGACGAAATAAATAATACTTTCAGCGTACCTCAAGGTAGCCATCTTGGACCACTCCTTTTTATAATTTACATCAACGTTGTATCTCTGATTTTGGCTAATTCAAGAATTCTTTGCTACGCCGACGATGCCAAAATCTTCCGCATTGTTTCTAATGAAAACGAGTGCGGATTTTTAAACTCGGACTTAGACACCTTTCATAAATGGTGTGCTATTAACTGTCTTCCTCTTAATATTAGCAAATGTACTACTATGTCCTTTTCTCGTAAAAGGAGGCCATTGGAGTTTAATTATACTTTAGATGGATGCTTATTAACTAGACTTGACAAAACCAAAGATTTGGGTGTCTTCCTTAATACTCGTCTTTCCTTCGAACATCATATTAATTCAATCGTGGCCAGGGCTAATGCTACTCTGGGGTTTATAAAGAGATGGTCAAAAGAGTTTAATGATCCATTCATAACGAAGATCCTCTACTGCACATTCGTTGGACCCATTTTGGAGTATGCCAGTCCTGTCTGGTCTCCCTTCTATTCTGTATATATAAATCGCATAGAGGCTGTCCAGCGGAGATTTATCCGATTTGCCCTGCGAGGACTTCATTGGGACAACCCTATTATTTTGCCTCCATATGTTGACAGACTTAAACTCTTTCCATTAGATTCTCTTGAGAATAGACGTAAAACTTCCAGGGTTGTCTTTGCATTTCAGTGTATACAAGGAGTGATAAACTCCCCTGAACTCTTAAATACTTTCAATATATCTGTTCCCGTGCGCTCCTTGAGGAACTGTGACTTCTTCGTTGTTCCTCAGCATAGTACAAACTATGGCATGCACGAGCCGGTTGCATCAATGTCTCGTCTCTTTAACCGCCAGTTTGATTGCATTGACTTTCATCTTTCAAAAAGTCAAATAAGAGATCAGCTTAGTTAATGTTACTTGTTTTTCATTATTATTGTTATGTATACTTTTTATCGTTATTATGGTTATGTATGCTTTTGTTATTTTATTGCTATATTTCACTTTTGTATACTCAGTAATCAGATCATTGATGAAGTTCTAAATAAAAACAAAATATACCTAACTCCTTTGTAGGGTTTCCTCACAAAAATTTCATTTTTCGATATACACCTGGACTCTGCTGGAGAACCCATCAACCTAGAGAACTAAAATTTTGCACAATGTGTTTTCATTTAAATTGTAAGTGCAATTTTAAAAATGAACTAAATTGGCTACCTCTACCTGGTTTTGTCATACAAGACTTTGGTTTTTCATTCCATATTTCTTCTACTTGCACCTGGGGTATAATATTTTTGGTTTTAAACCACTTATAACTTTATGAAAAATCCTTAAACTTGGTTTAATGTCAACCGAAAATTCCCTAATGGTATAATTTTAAATTTAAATACTAATTTTAATTTAAGACTAAAAAAGAAAAAAACGTAAAATATGGGAATAAAATACTTTTAAAAATAATTGCTTCGAAACTTGCCCTAAAAAATACAAAGTAATTTTTCCTTTCACTAATTTCAAATTTTAATTAAACATAAGATGATGGAAAACTCTAGAAAACTTTTGTGATGTCATCGTTAGGTAAACGGAAAATTATTTTCTATTTTTGAGTGCCAATTTTGAGGTAAAGGTTTTTATTATTTTGTACAAATGCTGTTACTCAGTAAATACGCCAACATTAAATAAAAAAAAAAATTAACAACAACGAAGCAAAGAAAAAACAAGTGGTAGTATGGAATGACAATATTTCACAGACACGGGTAACGCACGAGATGCAACTGAAAGAACCTAGAAAGGAAACAAAAGATTCTGAATTGCAACAATACATATGTATATTCCTTATTTGGTTATTTTGAAACTAAAGCTCGTCTTTTATTAGAGTCCTACCATTCAAGTAAAACCATACACTGTAAAAAATACGCACAATTGTTGCCACAAAGCTTAGATATTTTTCCTTAAAATGTAGCGAGTATTCTCTACATTTTAGGGAAAATTATCTAACTTTTACATTTTAGGGAATATTCCGTACATTTTAGGAAAAATACTTATGTGGCAAAAATTGTGCACATTTTTTACAGTGTATGGTGCACATTTCTGTGTTTCATCCATCTCCTAAAGCTAAATCTTACGTAAGGTCAGAGGATGTAAGAATCAGAGAGTTCGTTTAGACCGCAGCTATTTAGCACTACTTTACGTTAGTCGACTTACGTAGTACTAATTCTGCTGCCATTTACTCCGCTCGTATTAAAGCTTTGACAGTTGTCAAATTTGTCAGATCTACCTACTATTTCAAGAGGAAAATGAGAAATAATATTTTCAGTTTGTTTGTGCACCCCATCCATAAGAGAGGAGAATGCAGCACAGATGAAAATTTAATAATTTCCAAGTTTCTAAATTTTTTATCATCCAGAATACTTTCTTCTGACCTTTCGCATTTTGTTCCTTCTTAATAACATTCATTTTTATTTAAACTAAACAAAAATCCTCTCGATAAGTTTAAAAACACTTCGTATACTTTTAATACTAATTTTTTAGGTCAAAACCGCATCAGATACTGGATTAAAATAGAACTAGTTTTTGGTAATACGGCATGTTTAGACCACCGCATATTAGTTCTACGTAAGTCGGCTTACATAAGACTAGTCTTAAATGTCACGGTCTAAAGAGGCTCAGATACACCTACATCTATCAAAGGCAGATAATTAGCTTTTAACTTCTCCATTTGTGCTTCCTTCTAAACAATAAAGATGCAAAACAGTACGGAATTGCAAAATCATTTTTGAACAATGACAAACAGATTTCAGTATACTGAAACTGGAAATTTAACTATATAAAAGTAGCGCCTTTCTACAAAATTTGTGCTTTTTAATCCCACATAGGCGTAAGTATCCGGTTCCAGTTTCAACCTTATCCGGCGATTGTCACCAAGGAAAATGCCGAGCTAAGGTTTAAAAACGTTCGTCATCGTAAGGATAGGAATTTTCGGCGGGCCGAAATTCATCGTCTTTTGTTGAAATGTTTCACACATCAGGAAATCAAAAATTTCACGATAAAATTTATTTTGCGATTATATGCCCGGAAAATTATCCCCAGAAAGGCATTTTTATTACCGCTGTGTTGATGGAATAATAGCATGTCATGGTACCCACAGACAGGACGCCTCCTCAGTTGGGCTAAAGAATATACCCAGTTTCTGGGAAAATAAGGAAGACGACAACGGCAATGACGATGATGATGGTGATGATGATGATGTAGAATAAATGGCAAGCAGCCATTAACAGGATTCACCTCCATTGCCATCATAGCAGCCATAGGGATGATGTATTTAGAGGAGATGAAGATGAAGGTGAGAATAATGGCCGAAAGGATGATGAGATGTTCATTTTTCAATATAATTTTTAATGCTTGCCGTTGCTTGAAATTGTGTATGAAGGAAGGAAAATGCTTCCTCTTGCGGTAAAATCAGGATGGACCCTTGGACCAATCTGTCAAAGTAATAAATTTTGACGTGATTTATTGATCAACAGCTCAGTGCCACATCATGACACAATCGCGAATTATGGTTCTATTTAAATAATGACAAAGTGCCATAAAGGTTGAGATACTGTCAGTTAGGTTGAGTTTTAGCAGATATGTTACCAACATTCTTTTGATGTTTACGTTTTTTTTTTATCGGTGTATCTTAGTATATATATAGTTGGTGTTCTTAATTAACCAACAAATCCGCTCTTCTGAGCCTGCACAGAGAACGGCGGATTCCATGTACGAAAAATGAAATTAATTATTTACTTCATTATGGTGCACCCGCTATTTCATATATGGAAAAAAAAATCGCATCGTTATCAAATCAGACATTTAATCCTGAATTAATATGGTTGAAACAACAACTTTTGGTTTTGGGTGTTCTATTTTTGGTACCATTAGTGGGTTCTTAAATTAATGCTAATAGGGTAATATATGGAAAGTTTCATCAAATGTATAATGATCCTCGCCAATATCAAAGGAAGTTTTCTGAATACATCAGGACTTCCCATGGCAAAACACAATTATGTATGAGTCCGAGCAAAATTCTTGCCACATAATAAATCTTGCAGGAGCTTTTGGTTTTTTAACAATTCAATTTCCTAAGCGTTCCAATATAGCTGACTTTTTCTACTAATTTACTTGCAAAAACTTTGCTATACTTCTGTCTTTTTCTATTCTTATCTCAGGGTTTCCCAAAGTTTTTCTGCGAGGGAACATTTCCCAAACCCGAAAATTTTAAGGGAACACTTATGCAGATTATTTTTTAGGTTGGGTAATTTCTACCAATAAAAATTACAAAAAAATATTATTTAACCACATTATTTATATAGTACTTAATTTTTTTTTAAACATAAAACTATAATCTAATATAAACATAAAAATATGAATAAATAAAGGCTTTAATGACTTTGATGGCTTTGAATTACATATCTTCTTGATATCAGTCACAATATTGGTAAGTTGCATTCTAATTTCTGGTGTGGCATCGGGCCTGTTCCTACACTCTGACTTCGTTTCAGCATAAGAAAATCCCGCTTCGCTTATATAGGTTGTAGAAAACGGAATTAAAACAATAATAGCTTGTTTTGAAAAATTGGGGTACTCTTCTGACAAACTCTCCCAGAAATCGTTTAAAGACTGATCTTTGTATTTTTGTTTCAAATCAGAGTCACTAATTAAATCAATTCCGAATTCCGAGCCCAGGAATCGTCCTTACCAGTTTTCGAAAAATATTGCAAAAGAGTTGTTTTTAAGTTATGTACGTGCTCTAAAAATACTTTGGTAACTTCTTCATCTACATTAAAATTTAATTCATTCAAACATTCATATAAGGAAGGAAAACAGTCAAAATTATTAGATTCAACTGATGTATTGCATTTTTTTTTATCAAAAGATGCAATTTTATCTCTTGTATTAAAAATTGTCGTACTTTCTCCTTGTAGTGATAAATTAATTTCATTGCTTTTGGTAAAACTATCTGCCAGAAATGCCAGTTTTATCAACCATGAAGGATTTGTTAAAACTTCAACAACATTTTGTCTTGAATTATTTTATGCCTTCAAGAAGACTAATAACTCACTTCGAAGCTCATAAAGTGCTTTTCCTCTGGACAACCACCCCTCTTCAGTATGTAATAAAAGTTCTTTGTGTCCACTAGCCATTTCATCGCACAAAATTTTAAATAATCGGGATTGAAGTGGTCTTGATTTTACATAGTTTATCACTTCCACGGCTTTGTCTATAACATTTTTAAATTTGTGTGAATCTTTTTAGTCACCAGTGCTTGCCTATGTAAAATATAATGACTGCTGGTGGCTCTTGTGGCTAGTTTCCTGATATGTGATACAACACCTTTCATCTTCCTACCATTTCTCGAGCCCCATCTGTACAAATATCAATACAGTTCTCCCATCTTATCTCTTGATTCGCAATGTTGTATATATCTTCTCCTGTAGTTTGTCCATGCAAATATGCGCACATGAATAATCTTCTTCAATTCTTTTATTATATGTATAACGAACAAATACTAGTAGAACAGTTAGTCCTGCGACATCTGTAGAGATTCATCCATTTGCAATACATATTCACTGCAAATTCCAAGACGATGAATTACCTCTTTCTCTATGCTAGTAGAAAGATCTGTAATGCGTCGTGAAACAGTATTATTTGATAATTGTATTGCATCTATTTTTTACTAGCCTGCTCGTTAAGAACACACGGCTTAATAAGTTTCTCTCCAATGAAGAACAATCTTACTACAAGATATACAAATTTAATATATCAGATCAAAAGCAATACACATTTCTTTTAGAATGACTCAAATCTGTCAAAAAATGACAAAGTTTTTGAAGTTTGAAACAGCGGAAATTGAAAACGGCCGCGGTCCGCGAATATGGTGATGACGTCACGATACACAATACACACGATGCCAGTCTGCACAATATAATATTTATAACACGACATTTTATTAAATCAATCCAAAACAAATCCAATCCCGAGAGCTTTCTATCACGGCGGCGCAGCGGCTACACTCGCGCTGAGCTAGACCGCGAATTGACTTTATTATCGTGACGTCATCAGCCGATCGTTCATGTTAAACCGCGGTTTTGAGAATGCGATACTAAAATTGCTACAACTTCGTCATTTTTTTCCCAATTTCACTGAATGAATTGTTTTTTTTTTTTATGACTACACGGAAAGAAAAATTTTCTAAATTCCAAGAAAATAGAATACCAAATCAAGTGAATAAAGAACGATTCTCGTCCAAGTGATTAATTTCTCAAACTAATTCAATGTCACTTAGAATGAAAAATTATCAACTTACTACAAATGAGAAACTTTCACTTTTTAATTGAAAACGCGAGTTCTTTAGTTCAGAAGTTAAAAATTACTAATAAGAAATATTTTCTTGTTAAACTGTTTTAATTCGAGAAGAGAATTCTTAATAAAAGAAATTTTTTGTTTTAAAAATTTCTTGCATTGAGAAAGATGTAATGCATATTTTAGAAAATATTTTCCACATTCTAGAAACTGGATGGGCGGCTGGGAACATTGAATAATGAATTTTCCAAATATTCCTCCATTGAAATTGTGAAGTCGATAACTTTAAAAACAAGTAACCAACGGTTTTAGAAAGACACTAGGGAAATACTACAATTAAGGTATAAATATAGAAAGCAATAGTCATTTTATTTAAAAATAAATGCATCCTTTTTTAGTAGTTCAAAATTCAATGTTATATACATATAATATTTTTTTTTTAATTTTATTTATAGAAAAACTAGTATAGAGAAAAACTTCCCTGTCGTGTTTCGTGTGACATTTGAAAATCAAAGTCCTGAAAGTATTAAACATGACGACTTCTGAATGTATTAATAATACCACTTATATGTACGTTTCTTTCATTTGGAAATCTCGCAACAATTTGATCAATTATTTTGAAGTAATCTGCATCTTTCATAAAGCAATTGTTAGCAGTATACAGCTTAACTATGTCGTCAACAAGTTTTTCTCTCCCAAAAGATGTAAGGCTTTCTTGGTTATCTGTATATATTTTTATTATTGCTCGACCATCACGGGATGACAAATATTCATGGATATCCTATAAATGTTTACAATCTTGGTTCATCGTATTGAGAACTTTATTTGAATTATACATACAAAACCCATAAATGGCAGTGAAGTTAATAGTGAGTTTGGCCCAGAAGACTCCTCTGGTAATGAAGATGTACTTGCAATTGGAGTACAACGATAACTTTTTTTAAATAAGCCACCACTGACTTATTATCATTGAGAAATTTATTTAAATCTCAGTAAAAATCTTTTATTTGCTTTTCTATTTAAATAATCACTTCACTAAATTTCAGGATATGTAAACTTGTAAACTTCACTATCTGAAGATCAGAAACAGACAACACTTCCGATACCGATTGTAATCTGAAATAACAGTAAATCACACCAAAGTTCTTCTACCAGCTCTAGTTGGTTTAGAATAGTCACATGACCAACCGGATTACTAGTATTAAAAAATACTTTCTGTATTTTAGAATTACGCACTCGACTTCTTCGAATGTGTACAATAGTATTACTACTATTCAGAATCAATTCCTTTATTTGAGAAACACACACTAGAGTTTTTTCGCAAGAAACAAATTTTTGCTAGAATTAAGAAATGATTTCTAGAGTTTAGAAAAATACACTCGAATTTCTTTATTTTTACCAGGATTCCTTTTCGTGTTCAAAATTCAAGAGAATTGTTATTCTTTTAAGAAATGCATCAATTTTTTTTAAGCTTAAACTTCTGGAAACAAGAAAAGTATCATCAATATAGGAAAGTTGCAAAACGTTATTATTCTAAAAATTTATTTAATACTTAACTTAAGAAAATTACTATAAGACTAATTTAAGAGCAATCGATAATGACGTGCATTTTTTTTAATAATCGCATAGAGTAGAGGTTTTCCTCAGAATAAGTTAGGGTGTGTAAAATCAAGAAATATGTACTTACTAGTACCAAGAATTTATTCCCGACAACAAGAATTTATATATTTGGATTGTTCGTTTTGAGAAATAATTAAGATTTACTTTCTAAAATGGCCTATTTCTGAAAGCAAGTAATTTATTTCTATTTGTTTAGAAAATCTTTTTTTTCCGTGTATGATTCAGCATGATTAACTAAAATAGTCGTTGTTCATCATTGTACGAACTTCATCATTAACCGCAATGCGAAAACTCACGCGATAAGATGTCTCTGTTGCGTTTTCATTTTCATTATTAGCCATTGTAATCATTTGGAGTTTGGATTTTTCTAGTGAGTTACGATATCTCTTAAAAAATTTCACGGCTTTTCCTTTATAATTAGTGTGTATCGTTTCGAAGTGCATGCGAAGTTTTGCTGGAGCCAGAGAACTTTTTGCGAGTATTTTATGACATAAAACACAAATTGCATCAGGAACATCTGAATTCCCAATATACGTATATCCCAAATTTAAATAACTTTCATCGTACTTCCGTTTTGGTCTGTTCATAAATGACACTTATATTAGATTTTGAAGAAACTACAGTTTATGGATCATTTTCTTCTTCAATGATAGACGCATCACTAGAAGTACTTGGCCTTCCTTTTGTTGAAGCTCCTGCTTTCAACCAAAAATCCATGGGTAGTTTCTGAATAATATTTATATTCTGTAAATTTTGCCAAAATGGCCAAAATTCGACATTGTAAGCAATCAGACCAAATTAATCGTTTCATTTATATACAAATTTAATTAATTTATATTTGCGACAAGTATACACCCAATCCTGTTTGGACGCAATACATTGGTTCCAGGAAATAATGCGTAAAATAAAAATACGTAAAAAATTACAAAAGCATATTGTAAATTTGATAGGTTAGTTCCCAAAAGTGAGAAATTGTGTAAGAAAGTATCAAAAATGTACTATAAAACTAAAATGGTTCTATAAATTCCCGCAAACATGTAGGTATACGAATTTGCGGGAATAAATCGCTCAAAAATTGAAAACCGTGCCACCCAAAAATTGCGCAAAAGTGAGATTATGAAAATGACTTTGCATAATAAGAAGACTGGATGTAGACTTAATAACGTAAAATTGATTAACAAAAAATTTCAGCTCAGCTATTATAGTTGAATCAACTAGGATAATTTCTCTAAATTTGTGATCTCGCAATTTTCTGCTAGAGGTGAGTGAGTTATAAGATTAAATTCACAAGTGCTAATGAGTGCTCCTCTTCGCTAAAGTGCATGTCAATGCTTATAGATGTGGTCAGCTTCATCGATGGTAATACATGCTCTAAATTCTTGTTCGTTGCGAGTATAATATTGACCTTTGTGAAGATTTATAACTAAGAGCTCAGCTGATCATCTAATAGCCATAAATGTATTGTTGCCCAGTACTGGGACAGGAATTATGTAAAATCATCCTTATTTAATTCACTCGGACTTAGTAGTTGTGGATTGAAGTTTCCATGATGGGTGTCTATCAGAACCTGTAAGACTGACTCTTGTGTGCGTTGATACTTTAGTGATATTAATTTTGCTTCAATTGCTAGCGTTAAAAATAGTTGTGCGAAATTTTGTTGTTGCAATACGTCAATGAAGTTGTTGATTTTATGCACTATTTGGTTGAATTGTTTGCTAACCTCTCTAAGTTGATTGTAAAATGCACCCTCGTCATGTTTCAATACGTTTATAGTGGAGTCTACTTGAAAACCAAATAATTCACTAGCTTGAATTGGGTTGTAGGCAGTAGGAGCTCATTGCCATGAAAGAGTGTCCCTTCAGTCGCATCAATTGTTTCAGTAGACTATTACAACGAAACTTATCAGTGCATATCTTCTCTAATTGGTAAATGGATGATAGGAGTAAATCCTTTCCGATAGTTTTCCAAGTCCTAATAGACCACTACATTCATTGGAGATGAGAATAACAGACCCTAGGCTTTCAAAGTGTATGCCATGCTCTGGGTCAAAAGGAGTGTGGGCGTTCCCCTCATGGAACATCAGGCTTAAGGCAGGACGTGATGAAATCCGTGTCCATTTAAGTTTTGGCTCGGATTCAGAAATCTCCTGGTACTCATTCATGGCACTGTTGTGCGTAATTGAGCTCTCCTCTTCAAGATTCAGGGGTAGCGGAGCCAATTTGTAAGTCGGTCTTCTGAAGATGCCTGAGATCGTTTAAATATCAGCAACATGTACTAATTCATCGTTACCCGTTAGTGCAGTAGTTATTCTTCCAAGATACATTTTTAAAGGAGGTAAATTGTCTTCCTGGATTAGAACCGTCATACCTGGGTCAGCATTCTTTCCCTGGTGCTTCCATATGTGCCTGTGTTGCAGATCGCTTAAATATTCATTTGAGCTGCGATGAAAAAACTATTCCTCATATGTAAAGGGGGCGGACGCTACGGCTCTTTGTAGAAATGATTTGTGTGAGTTAACGGCTGGGTTTACTTCTACCTCCTACAATCTGCCAAAATGAGGAGCACATGGAAGCATGAATTTGATGACAACTCCCTTTGATTGGCATAATTTAGTGATCTTGTTTTACCCCTTTTCTTGTATATCGCATCTTGCAGTTCCTTCAATTGATTGTTTGCTCCAACAAAGTTTGTTGCGTTATCGGAGCTCAAATTTTGACAGTGCCCCGCAAAACAGCAGAATACTGATATGTATGACTTTTGAAGATGTTTTCCTCTTATTTTATAGTGTGTAGTGAGTGGCCCACAAAAGACAACCCCTGGGTTTATCAAGTGTCTTGCGGATTGTACTCTATCTGGTGGCAGATTTTCTATAAATTGCGTCATCAGCTTGGACTTGGCCTTGTTGTAGCGAATACACTATTGTACTATAGATGTGACAATTTTCTTTTCCAAAATCGTTATCTTGTTATTGCAAGCAACGCCTGAGGTCCAATGTGTAGATTCCTGAGGTAAATGTCTGTCATCGGAAGCTTCGTTGCCCATATAGTAAGAGTTCAGGATGTTATGCCTCATAAGATATATTTGCGTTTTCTAATATACCGCCAACTCTAATCAAACCTCTTTCATCAACAGGGTGAAGGACTACTTAAGGAGCTGATAACATCAACATAATTTGTTTTCTGCAACTGTATCAAATCTTCCTTGAAGCCGTTTTGCTGGTTTTGGGATAAAATAAACAATGGGGCTTCGTTTAATTCTTCAGTTGTCAAGATACTAGCCTGAGTCTCCTCACGCCGTTTCATTAATCATGGAAATTACACAACGTATCCAACTATTTTCTGCAACCCTTTAAATGAGTTGTTGTGGTTTATATCCATTATACACTGCAGTTGTAGTACGGACGTAGTTAGAGCTACTTTATGTTTCTTTTTCAGTGAGCTGTCTGCAGGAATTCCTCTCGAAACTATGTTGCTGGATTTGCCTTAGAAGGCACATGGTGCCACTGATCTCATTCGATAACCATGGAATAATCTCACCACGGTTGGCAACAAACGTGTTTTATGATAATGATTCAGAATTGATCGAAGAAAGTGCCATTTCTGAATCTGTCCAAAAGTAGGATTGTATGTGGGATTCTCTTAAATTTGAAGATACGCGATTCAGTAACTGAGGATAGCTTTACTGCGCAGAGCTAGAAGCGAAGAAGAGTTGTTGTCTTATTTGGGCCAATTTTTGGCTTTGTACACAGTAGCAGTTATGGTACTATCTATCCTGATGCTGCTTACGAAGCATCTAAGTATGTATGAAGTTGAAGTGCCTTGATAGTTTACCTGATGCAATGTGTCGTGGAATTTTTATGGCATTCAGTGACTTCAGTCCTTCCCGAAATTTAAGCCAGCTAGTATGCATTTCCATAGGTAATGCTGCCCCCCAGTCAAGTTTAAAGGTACAAATTCACTTGATAAACAGTTTTGCTGTTATAATAACAGGACTCATGAGTCCAAGAATATCAAAGATGTGTGCAATATCGGATAGTATATTTCTTTTCGCGACTTTCTTCGTTTCCTTCCATGACGTTTTGATAGAAAACACATCGGATTTGGCTTGCCAAGTCAGTACCAGTGTTTTATGAATCCTTACAGTGTATCATTGAGATCTAGTTCTAGCTTGAGCCACAATTCAAGAAATTTGGGGTGATTTGAGCACCATTTGTGTAGATTAAAACCGGATGATTGTAGGATACCTTTCAATTGTTGTTGAGACTCGATAGCTTCAATTAGCTGGTTGGATCCAGTCATGACATCATCGGCATAGAAATTTCTTTTTAACACTTTAGATCCGACTGGATGAGTTAGATTCGTTTCGTTAGCTAAATACTCTAAGCATTTCGTTTCCAGAAATGATGCTGTTGTTAGTCCGAATGTTACCGTACAGAGCTTGTAGCATGTTAGCTTTCGATTGGCTCATCTTGGTTTTCCCTCCACAAAATTAATCGATATTCTTGATCCTCTTCAGATAACAGGACTTTTCTATACATATTCTCGATGTCTGCTGTGAATACAAACTTCGGAAATCTGAATCGAATCAGGATGGAAAATATCTCACTTGAATTTTTGGTCCCTTGCAGAGTACTTGGTTTAGGGATACGTAAGATGATGTTTGGCATCAGCCATCAAATGCCACACGAAGCTTTGTACTGCTGCTATCCAATTACATGACACAGTGATGTAGGAGAAAGTAACCTGGTTTTTACTTCCTTCATGTGCCTTAAAGCTTCATATTCACGCATGAACTGCACAAATTGCTCTTTGATTTCTGCATACCTGCTGAATTTTCTTTCTAGAGAAACAAGACTAATCTATGATTTTTTTACCGGAGCAAAGTTATATTTGTTCTAAAAGACATATTTTTTGATTCTCCGGCATAATAACAAAAGCGAAAATATGTTTATTTGTTATTCCATCACACCTAATGCTTTTATGTTTCTTACCATCCAAATATTACAGCATGTTCTATTTTTAGATATAGAATTTCATAGCATGCTGATCATGAATTCTTGTTTACAAAAGACACCCGATTAATTTTATTGAAATAAAAAACAAATTTTCATAAAACGTAAGACTTTTAAATGCACACACCCCTACACTGTGAATTTTCTGATAAGGTTATAATTTCCATTACTTGTAGTGGTTTCATGTATATTACCATCCCAAGCAGCCGTGATCTATTTTTAGATATCGAATACCATAACATGTTCACTCTTGCTTATAACAGACAACTACAGATTAATATCATTAAAGATTTTAATTAACAAATTACTCTTTTAGTTGTTGTTTTTTTTTTTTTCAACAAAAGAAATTTTCGATTGCACTACTCATCTAAGAGAAGATATACTACAGATTAATCAAAGCAATAGTTGTTGTTATTTTTTCAGCTAAAAACTTGGGAATCTTTCTCTTCTGCTTATGTGGAGAAAATTCAAAAAACTGCAAAGGAATGTAATTAGGAACTTCGGTGAAATTCTAAAATATAGTGGTTTATTTTTGTCGTCAGTTGATTACACTAGTTTTAAACTAATAACTAACTACAACTAGAAACGTTCGAGATAGGTAAACTATCTTAATTATATACAAATTCGATCAAATGATATTTCACTCTTAAGTATACACAATTCCGATAAAATGATATATCACTCACTTATTCGACTAATTTAAACAAAAAAAAATATTATGATTACTGCAGAGAGTATTGTAAACCAAAATTCGCCCTTCAGTAATGACAACGATATATATATGTATATATATATATACAATTTTAAACAATGAATTAACACTAAAAGGTACAATCTAGATTATGGAATCGACTTTATCTCGTTAAAAGACAGTTATTATATATCTTGCTCTAGTCGTTCCCCGGAACAGGATACTTTACTTCACCCGAGACCCAAAGCAACGATAAGAGAGCTCTTCGGAAAAGATTGAAACTTCTGCTGCGCTTTCACATGCATATGAATCATCTTTTACAACAGAAAATGAAGGAGCCTAAGATTCCTTGGCTATGGTAAGAGAGCGCTTTGGAAAAGGTATTTTCTAGCTATGGTGTAGAAGCACTTCCCTTTAAAAGCGCTTGTCAAATTTCCCGCTGGGTTGTTCTACACGTTCCCCGGAACAGGATACTTTACTTCAGTCGAGACGAGACCAAAAGCAAAGGTGTATTAGTGGTATTTATTCTAGTCGGTACTCAGAATAAATATCTTTATTTCAATCGATACCAAGTTTGATGTTAGTAAGTGTTATTCCAGTCGCTATCCAAAATAACTATCTCTATCTCAGTCAAGACCCAAGATAAATATTTGATGTTAGTAAGTGTTATTCTAGTCGATACCTAGAATAACCATCTTTATCTCGGTCGAGACCCAAGATAAAGTTGTTATGTTAATAATTTTAAGTTATTACCACTATCCAAGTCGATTTCGCTGTGTTCTGGATGCAAAAAGAGAAAACAAGTATTTGCAGTTTTTATGAAAACGCCGTGTGCAAAATTTCAGCGCTGTAAGTCGACGCGCTCTCAGGATGTGTTCAAAGATATAGTAAAAAACCAAAGTTTTGAATGGCAGCACCAAGAAGGAGTTTCTCTATTACTATGAAAACACCACGTACTAAATTTCAGCTCCTTGTGTTGATGTGTTCTCAGACAGTGTTTAAGTTTATAGTGATAAACGAAATTTTGGTATGGCAGCACCAAAAAACTGTGGCATGAGTTAGTCTATTTTTGAACTAGTGTTTACCATTGCTATGAAAACTCTTCATACCAGATTTCAGCTCTCTACGTCTACGCGTTCCTAGGGAGTGCCCTAATAAATAGTGAAATACGTAATTTTTGTATGGCAGCCCTATGAAGGAATTGCCTGATTGGTGCCATATTCGAAACTAAGTTTATTTTTTTCTAAAAAATACCGGTTTCGAAATTGCACCACCCTAAGTGAAAGCGTTCTCGAGTTATCATGGTATGACATTAGTTATACACATTTTTTCACGTCTTTGTTCCCGTCTGCCGCCACTTTTCCCCAAATCAAATTGTCTGCCATTTTTACCATCGATCATGAAATATAATTAACTGCTACCACACAAAAAATCAGCCTTATGAAATAACGTAAGCTAACCGGTTTTTCTTAGGCCTTCGCGGCCATCCTGTTGTTGTGTTTATGCTTATGCGTAAGTGAGATTTTAGCATAATCCATAACTAACACCGCCTTAAATCACCGCACATATGGAGCAGTGTTGACAGCCCCTGTAAGTGCAGCAGTCGCTTTAAAACTTCTTTTGATTGTCAATTATCATGTCATTTTTAAGACTGAAATAGTTCTGATAATATTCAGAGATCATATGGGTGGCCCCACCGTTCACTGAATAGCAATAAGAATATTTAACAGAATGGCACAAACAACACCTTAGCTAATACATACCAATTCACCTTACTAAGTATAACAAAGCTTTTGCATACATTAAGGCGCGACACTTAAGCAACCCGGATACAAAATGCACTTAGCCAGGTGTGAAGCCTGAAAGCTCCCTTCCCTCCCGGAAAGCAATGGGGGTATGTCGAACAGTATTCATTCATTCACACAATACCTCGGTGGCCTCTGGGTAGACCGCATTGGATTTTACAAACCAAGCGTTCTCGGTTCGATTCCTGAAAAAAGCAAACATTATTTTGTTAAAAGAATTAAGACAGAGCTTCATCAGTGGACGGAGAACAAAGACAGGGCCAGCTAACCGGACTTAATGACGTCATTCCCTGGTCAGCCAGACGATAGGATAGAAATCCCCCATGCTTCAGATCAATTGACGTAGTCTACTAGACGGGGTCCTCCATCAAGGTCGTACAGGAAAAGATACACCCAAGTTCTAATTGAATCCGTACAGGATTCCGTGGTCCCCGACTGGCCTTAAAGTCAAGATCAGCCTCCAAGACCAGACGCAGAATGGAAAGAGAGGGCGGAGAGCGGCCGGACGCCGTGTTCATGGTCAAATTATAGCCTCCAAAAGCAGACGCAGGAGTGGGGGAGTCAGTAGTATTAGAGCAAGACAGATGATGTGTTAGAGCGAGATAGTTCAAAAAGTAAATTTGGGCCTCCATAAGGAATAAATGGGATTTTGCCGCAGAGCACTTATAGGTTGTGAAACAAAAGAATATACCTTCCACTACTTCAGGTCAAAATTCAAGATAGCGGGAAAATTAATTCGGACCTCCATAAGAAATAACATGGGATTTTGCGATCGAACTCTCATAGCTTAAGATTCATATACGTTAAGGCGAACAAAGCTTGTAGGAACACCAATATAAATAAGCAATTACTAAGTCAATTTCTATACGCTTTCATTAAGTTGTACTTCTAGTTCCCCATATCCGATAAACTTCAATATTAGCATACCTACGTGGCTCTCGTGGCAGTAGGTTTGTTCAGTCTACCTACATGTGACAGATCTGCCACTGTCATGTGCATAAGCAGGCAGAGTCCAAATCCTTCGCTGCAGCTCCACCGTTCAAAACTATATTTCCTGTTGAAATTATGCATTATTCGCTGCTTAAAACCTACTGTTCATCCTCTACCATTTATCTAAAAATATATAAATAAATCATTAGTAAAATAAGATAATAATAATAACAAATATACCAAAAACAAACTTACCTTCAAATATCAACAATTTCACAATGTCATCAAATCATCTGTTTTCGCCTCAGTCAAAGAAAATACAGCAAACGTCGCTAGGGCAACACCAAGAGGCGAAGCAGACATAACTGGTTACAGCGGCTATATAAAGCCGACGAAATCCAGTAGATGGCACCATTTTTTTTACATAGCTCATCTGGATCAGAGCTAATCTGAGTTTAAAGCATCGTGTGTCCTACCTTTTCACAAAAGATAATTCTAGTCAGAGATAACCTGGATTTCCTATATCCTTTCATATAGAAGATAAATCTGGTCAGAGATAATGTGAAAATATTTAACGTCTACTAGCGTACACGTAACAGGACCCTTCAAAGAAATTTATTCTGTGCATAGAAAACTAATTTTATGCTTCTTCTTCCTCTTTTTTGAGAAGTAAGAACACAAGTTTGGCAGTCTATGTGACGTCATCTAGTCCATCAGATTTTTCATTGAATTCTAATTTGTTTTGAAGTAAATTTGGAATTTTTATTGAACTGTTTTTAGAAATTAGCGTAGTTGTTTTAAGAACGGATTTATTTATTTTGTGATATTAGTTTTAGCATTGAAATATTAATAAAAATTTTATATTATATTATTAAAAACACTGAATTGTCTCCTCCTTCACGTTCGAGACTAGATCTCACAACGTTATAGCATTTTTATTGGCGGACGAATTTTATTCGGTCCGATTTGACTTAAAATTAATATCTGAAGCAAGTCTTCACCTTCGCAAATTAAAAAATATTAAGCACTCTCTGATAGCTAAGAAAAACAGTTTATTTTATCCTTTTTAGTGCATTTGAATTAAAAGTGTGTTCTTAAAATATAATCATAAGGTATTAGTTCCATACTGACATAATATTTTAGATCGTAATGGTGAATTGAATTTGGATAGATTTTCAATCTGCGGAAATTCTGTGTATTTGAAGAATTTTGCATTAAAAATAAATTGTATCTTATTCGTACAAGGAATATAGATCCCCCCCCCCCCCCAACCGCCGAATTGTAAAAAAAAAAAAATTAACGTAAAAATTTACTCGTATGGTGGAGAAAATATGTAAAAACTATGGAAAAGTACGCAATCGGTTTTCCTGCAACTTCGTTAAAAACGATAAAATGAAGTGTGGAATGACATTTGAGAATTAAGTTTGGTTCACACATATTTTTGGTGAAATGGGAAATATGTTGTGTGATCTGATTTGGATTTTAGTGAAGAGGCTGTAGAAAAGAAAATAAGCCATTAAACAATGTACCGCGTGCTGACCTCTCAACTCACAACTCGTGCAGCGAAGGCCTTAAGCGATTTAGTGTATTTATAAATGTGGCAGCGCCAGGCGGCTATTCCAAATCAAAATTTTTTAAACTTTTGATTGTATGCCAAAGCAAGCAGTAAGACATTCAGTTTTCAAAACTTGTGTCTATTTTCAATTTTAAATTTTTTTTTGTAAAAATTTTTAAGGAAATTGGAAAATTACAAAAGTATGGAGTGCTTTTCTTATGACACGTATCAGTTTTCCTTGAAAAAATGTTGCAGTAGCTAAAAACTTCGAACTAAGAGGCGAAACTATGACGTAAGGAAGATTCATACAATTTTTTTTTTTAATGAAAAATTAAAGGAACAGAAAATGTGATGTTTGTGTACATTCATTATAAAACATTGTTACAAAAATTAATAAGAGAGGGACCTAATGTTTTGGAAAAGGTATGCCGTGTACAGTGTAATGTGCAAAAATAACATTAACTTTCTTGTGACTCCCACCAAATTTGAGTCTTGGCCAGTGTTAGTAGTAATTATACTGAATTTTGCATCTCGCCAAAAAAGACATTAAAAATTTCCACGATATCAACTGCATATTTCTGAACTTTTAACATCCCCCGATTACTATTTTTTTTATATAAACTGATAAAAAACAAATTTACTTTCTTTAATAGTTGATAAGCGTACAAAATGATAAAATTTAGCAAAACCTTTTGACATGAAAAATAACACATCTAAGGAAATAACCCCTGAGCAGCTAACAATGATCACTGAGCAAACAACATGTTACTTAATTTTAATTTCGTAGTTAGAAAAAGATACAAAACCTTAACAGAAAAGTTTACCAAATCAGATATGTTTTAAATCGAATAATATAAATTGTAATAGATATATGTCTTCGTATTATTTACTTCTTTTGGGTAATTTCTGAAAATTTTGAACCCCCATCATCCTCTTTTTTTGACCGAAATATGCACGGAAATACAGGGAGCATATGAAACCAACCTTTGCAAGTAAAGCAAAACAAATTCTATCAAAAATAATATAATTTATAAAATCAAGAAAGAGTTTGCCAATTTGACGAGCTGCAAGAGCTCCAAAGTGATCTTCGAGAGAAATCCTATATCCCAAGATTTACAGGAAATGTAAAAGGTCCCTTCTAGTTTTGCTGAATTGCGTTCAAATGTCATTCGGTCAAGAGCGTATCAGACTTTTATCAAAGAACAGTTGATCGAATTTAAGTATATTTAAATCTTAGGCAAATTTGCCTGCGATATCTGAAAAATTACTGAATTGTGCCACAGATTTCTGCAACATTACTAAATACGTTATCGATTATTGCGTTTCCGCTTTAGTTAGAGCTATATTTCATATGTTTTGCCCTTTGAGGACGATAGCGCGTAGGACATTTTCTTAAGATTATTTATGGACATAATTAATATACAGGGTGTCCCGTACGTACCGCATATCCTTTATACCACGGATTCCTCACTTAATTTCGAGAAATAAATTGTATGGGAGGAGAGCCGGAAAATGCACGGTGTGGGCGGTAGGGGGGTTTTGTGATGTTGGGTGCTTTTTATCCTAATACCATGCAACTTTCTTGTTATACACCCTATGAAGGTGATTTGCATCTCAGGTGATAGTAAACCCAACCACCTCTCTACTCCCTTTCCGTCGGCAGTTATAGGGTGTCAAAGTCAAAAAATTGGATAATTTTGCAATTTCTTTTTCAATTTCAACGACTTTCCCGCCAAAATGCATGATAACTATACAGTTCTATGACAAGATTTAAAGACCCCGGAATGTTACCTTTAATTTGACTATGCGCATGTACCTACCTAAATGCTACCGTTTTTGAAATATCCCGTTTTTATGGTGCATAATTTCATTACTTTTGCTAATAATAATAGAAATCGCGCCTAATTTTATGCTATTCCACGCAAATTAACGAAATTCATGAAAAACATTCCGGGGTCTTTAAATCTTGTCATAAAACTGTATAGTTATCACACATTTTGGCGGGAAAATCGTTGAAATTGAATAGGATATTTTTTGACTTTGACATCCTATAACTGCCGACGAAAAGGTAGTAGAGAGGTGGTTGGGCATTTGCTGGAAACGGTAGAGGGTTTACTATCACCTGAGATGCAAATCACCTTCATAGGGTGTATAACAAGAATTGGGATAAAAAGCACCCAAAATCGCAAAACTCCCACACCGCGCATTTTCCGGCTCTCCTCCCATACAATTTATTTCTCGAAATTGAGTGAGGAATCCGTGGTATAAAGGAAATGCGGTAGGTACGGGAAACCCTGTATATAAAGAAAATAAGTAAATAACTATTCTATTGAAATTTTTGTGCTTTTGGTTTTTGGAAAATCGCTTGTGATAAAATGTCCCAATTGTCTTTTAAAGTTTTTCAAAAGGCGAAACGAGGAGGAAAGTTTCGGTTGACTTTAATCCACTTAGGAAGTTAAGTCGAGCTCAGTCGTTGCTCTAGGTGTTGTCGAATCGTCTAATGAATTATCCTCTAAGAGTTCCTCGAGCCTAACGAGTCCTTCCCTCTCTGCATTACTTTCCTCCAATTCAGATTGGGCCGAATCGTCATCTTCATTGGAAATATGTAGGATTGTGAAGGCGAAAAATCCTCATCTTTTGAAGAAGATTCCTCCAACTACTGTTTCACACGTCGAATGTTCTTTGCATACTATATTTTTGCCTAATTTCAGTACAAATGAAAATAATTCTGAATAAAAAACAAACAAAAAAGTTGTTGTGACATAATCCCAGGTAAGAAAATCGGCTTGCCCAAAAGAAGGCTCACTTATATTCACTGAATTCCGCCAAAATAGCACTTAAACTCAAACACTTACTTTTTGACCCAAAAACACTCATAAAATTTTCAGCCAACTCGATATAATTTGCTTTTTGATAAATTCAATCTTTTACAGTAAGGTACCGACTGAAACAAAACTAAAATGCAGCAGCTTCTAACACATGCAGAAGAGATCCAGAAGTACTGAAAGACGGAATTAGCACGAAAATAGAGTGCATGGTTCTCACAACAGAAAATTTTTAAATTTCTTGGGACGTATTATCCCATTAGTCCTCAAAGGGTTAAATACTACTGTATTGTCTAATTATATAATATTCAAAAATATGAACTCAAGAGTGATCTCATTAGAGTTAGTCGTATTAGTAGGAGTTGTCTTTTAAGATAACATAAATCACATTTCTTTCAGCAATTATGAGGCTCACGCAGAAAGCGGCAGTTTTCCTGTAAGCTATGCCTACTATACTTACTAACTCTGATAATATCAAAACCCTAGCTCTAGAAACGTTGTATTTTGGCACACACTGGGCTACATCTTTATAAGCAAGTCACCAAAAATTTTGATAAAATATTTTTGAATCCTTGAAAGTAGTCTTTCAACCAAAACCCCATACGTTAAAAAAGAGGACCAATTAAATTGAAGAGGTCCAATTCAAAAAGTTATTATAAATGATTGTCGAAATATGTGCGTGTCATGAAGACCTAACATTCTGCCTTATTTCAAATTCGTACGTGACGTCATTTTCGTAAAAAGCGTCTGTGACAGACATTCCGATGGACGGAGAAGCGATCTTTAAGGGTTGCGGTTTTTCTTTTTGGGGTCCGGAACCCTAAAAAACATTTGATTTTCGCATTAGAGAAATAGTATCCGAAATATAGAATGAATTAGCTGGAAAACGGTGAAGCTAACAAAATTGGAGTCGGCAATATAAAACAGACCACGATCGTAAGCTTAGCACTCCATTCCAAAAAAACCTAAATGAAAATAAGAACACAGCGTTTGTCTTAATGAAAAATTTAATCAAAAAAGGAAAATTCAAAATATAAAAAACGAGCCACGGTATAAAGTTATTCTGTTCTACCAAATCCCAACTCATTTCTTTATGTTTCCATGTTGAATGCATGCCAGAAACCCAGAACCAGAAAAGTAGTTTGCCATTATCGCAGTATATGCTCGTAAATTAACACAAAACTCGCTCAAGTATTTTATTCAAAAAATCAGCACTAAAACCCATGTCCGTTCACCTTTTTATAATCCAATGCTCCTCTTAATGGAATTCCATTAAAAAAGAGCTCAAACCAAGCCTAGGGCAATACAGAAATTAACAAAAGCACATTTTCACTCGAAATGGACAAAGTTTTCCGTGGAAAATTATGTTAATCCACGACTCGACGCTCTTGGCATTCCTAAACGACTATTTCGTTAGGAAAACAGATTTTCTCTGGAAAATGATCCTGTAACTGGGAAATGCCACCGTAATAAAAGATTTTAATCACCGTGTCGTTATCATTCAACCAGTCGAGGGGAGAGAAACGTCATTCTGAACAACCACTTATACCATCACCATCATCCTGCGTTAATGGTCCTACTTGAAGATTAATACCCCAACCCCAAAAATTCTGAGCTATGTACTACTTTCTCAACGTGCGGCGGCAGGAAGACGCCGGGAAAGCACCACTTAAGGACTCTGTAGAAGGTGATTGCCGCCGCCAAAAAGGTGTGTGAGAATCATACGGAGCCCCCCCCCACCTCACAAGGAGATGAATGCGAAACGTTGAGAGTCATCCAACATCTCCAGAGCCCTGAACTTCTTTCTTCCTACACAGCCTGGAGATGTTATACTTGCCGAGAAGTAATTAAACAAAAGTCATTTAGATTACTTCTTTTGTTTTTTCGGTTGTTTTTGCCTCGCCACTTTGCCGGCAGCAATTTTCACCTCTCACATCACCTTTAAGTCTTGATCCAGAGAAGAGCAATTTAAAGAGCTTCTGAGGGCATCTAGTTGAAGATTCTCGAGTTCGGGCATTCGGATAACTGGAAAATCCCCACAATAACACCACTGAAACGAAAACTATAAACTGGACGCAGAATAAATTACATTTTGCCATTTTTAATTTAAACTACCTTTCTCATGGCACCTATCCCTGGGTACCGACAGGTGGTCGGATCTACAGCCCGGAGGTGTGATGGGATGGAATTCCTTTCTTACCTTAACGCAGAGTCCGACATGCCACCACGTACATACATATATATGTGGGATCTAAAAAGTATTTTTCAGCTTTTAGGTGCTTTTTTTCTCCTTTTAGTTTAGTTTGCCTCGTATTTGCCAGGAATGAAAACTAAAGCCGATTTTCACTCCCCAGTTCAGACACCAGCAGAGGCATGGAGCTGCTTGGGAGATCCAAAATACGTGGGTGATTTACGTGTTTTTGTTTTCATTAAATAAGGCTTAGGAACAAAATTCTTTTCGGTTGTTAAGGGATTAGGTGACACACATGGTTACAGTTTTTGTATTTGTAACTTTAGGCTAAGAAAGCTTGAATAAAAGAAAAGTTTCACTCATGATCCATGGAGATTTCCTGGCTTCTCGTTTGGTACTTCTTAACTTTTTCTCAGGTTATTGAGATGTTGATATGATCTTAGTATAGATAAGTATTAGGGCAATTAGAAGTCGAAGGAACATACTACGTGATGAGTATTAGAAAACTGTCGGAAGAACTTTTAATTTTCGGAAAAATCTTCAGAATTCACATATTTTTCCACGAAAAAAGTTTTTTTGAAATATACCAGGGTTCATATGGAAAGAAACAAATCTTGAAAGTGTATTAAAAAAAAAACGCGTGGCAAAAAACCCCAGGAACGTAATTCACATCTTAACTATATCGTGCAGGTATTACAACTACAGCTCTATAACGAGATTGGTGCGTAAGTATATATAGTCTGCCTTACTTGATTTAGGTACGAGAAAGGAAATCATTAATATGAAAGAGGTAAATTTATCGATTACTTACCACGGCAGTTTTCAATTATTCTTTTTTTTTTCAACGGATATGCGTTATTCAGTAAAAAATGGCATTTGAAAAAAGGTTGCTCCAAATTCTAAAAACACTGAACATTTAAAAACTCAAAAGTGCCCTTGTGCCTGACTAATTTGCAATCATCGCATGGAAACATCGTTTCCATAAATCATCATAATACTTAACGCGTAGTTTCCGTACCGGTTTACGGCTTACCGCTTGCGACCTGCAAAAAAAGCTGCGTCGCTGTATCATGAAACATTTTTGTACCAAAGACTCGAGTAACTCGATAAAGGGCTCAGCAATCAGTTGTTTTGCATATTTCTTGTATATTACCTACGCAGTTGTATTGACCTCTTTTCTTAACCAATGCAGTGCACTTTATAATTGTTGTAATTGACTTGGGCAACTGTTTTACTTTCTTCGGAACTCTAATGCCCAATCTACAATGCATGGTAAAACCACGTCGTCAAAACGATATCGTTTGCTGAAGAATGCATATAAATACACGAAATGTGTAAGTAGTGGTAAACTGCCAAATTAAACAGCTGTTGACCTGTCAATTATCATAAATGTAATTGCGTCCTTGATTTCATTGCAGAATTACATCAAAGGAAGTATTTGGTCTCAATAATTTATACTATAATATAGTAAACTTAGTAAACTAAGAAATTGCTTGGGACAAGTCGAATAATATATAATATTGCTTTCAAGACTGAAAGTACAAATTCCAGTTTACAGCTGTTTTGTTCTAAATTCCCCTCCATGGTTCTAAATTATGCTGAATACACCTGAGGTATTACTATATCGTTTTTGCTGATTAACTACTACACATAAGCTAGTGCTCATGTCGTGAAATGAATGAGAGAGAAGGGACATTTTTGCAAGCATAAATTTTCAAATGCAAGAGTGGGAAGCAAACACAAAAATCCATATCGTTTTGACGATGTGGTTTTACCATGCATTGTAGATTGGGCATAAGTGTCCACCGGATTAGTCTACGTCAACATATAACTCGATTTGAGTTTTTAGAAAGGGAAATCCTAGCAACGAACTTTGTTTTATACTTTTTAAGTAGGTTTATCTTCACGAAACACTTTTTCCTAATAACTTTTACTACTACTTACTTTTTATAAAAAAAATAAATAAAACAGGAAATGCACCTTACCTCGAAGACAAGTGTAATCAGATAGAAACCCCGACCTGATAAACTGTCACTGACAAACTATCGCCAGGTTTTTAAATAAAAAGTACACTGCCATAAATATCACTTAATTTTACTTACTGTTATTGAAATAAAGTTTAAAAGTGTAAAAAAAGGTATATGATTACAAGGTAATTCAAAATGATAAAGAAAAAACCTTATTGTGAATTAAATTATTATAAGAGATCTAAAATATAATTATTTAAAGCCCGAGATAATTATAATTTAGTACTAAAAGTAAACTTGAACTAAATAAAAATATTGGAATGAAATACTAAGGTATGATATTTTTCCAAGAATTGCAGAGCACTTAAAGGCAGGATAAGGTTCACTCATTATGGGATCACATTACACTGGTTACCTAAACGCCACAATAGTACTTCTTTTAAATTATATGGGACCAGCGTCAAAAATATGAATATTGGATTCTAAAAATGGGAGATTTTTCTTCTGGGATGGTTATGAAAACTGGTAATCTAAATGGAATTTGCCTAGAAGGCCGTGAAGGGACAGAAAAATTAATTCCAGTAAGCAAATCAGAAAAACTATTTAAGTACAGTTTCCCATTTTCAAAATAAAATCAAACGATTATGATATTCAGCCGTCTTCGCACATTTGTATGAAAGTACCCTGGAAAACTTTCTTTGGATAGGTTCAATTTGGGCTAAGTACGATGAGTAGAAAGGATTCGATACTTGGGGGCATATTCTAGAATGCTATTATTTAGTGAAAAGAATAGTGTAATAGTGTAACAAAATAGAAGTAGCTGAGACTTTCAGGAAAAATAAATAAACATGTATTTTTGAATATTTAGTAGTAAAAAGTTGTCCCTGCACCAGTCTTCAAGGGCATATAATATATTATGTCTCTTTGAAAACGAAAGCAATCATCAGGAACCGCAACGAAAATATTATCTATCATCAAACAATTCCCTATCAT
This sequence comes from Dioctria rufipes, assembly GCA_963924295.1. Lineage (NCBI taxonomy): Eukaryota > Metazoa > Arthropoda > Insecta > Diptera > Asilidae > Dioctria > Dioctria rufipes. The sequence continues at coordinate 64,880,344 of OZ002744.1, read as the reverse complement.
AAAAACCTGTGCGTAAAAAAGTATGTGTAAAGCACACAATATCAAAATCATTAGAAAATACAGAAAGTCCTACCGACTCAGTTTTGGATCGCAGTCCCCTAATATTTTGGTATAAAACGATTAGCGAGGACATGTTGTATGAATTAATAAATAGGAATAACATCCAGTTAATCTGTACTTTTGATCATAAAAGGCTTAGTTCATCGTCCCTTACCTGTTTTTTCTATTAAATATTTTAGACTTTTTAACCCATACGAATTTGAACCCATTCTCCTACTTAAATAACTTTGCCTTATGAAAAACTATTTTGTTGAAAAACAATCGGTAAAATTTTTTGTATATTTTACGTTTAGCGAAGAATGAAGGTTGTAATATTCCTCGCTTTAAATTTGCGAATTCTGACACTTTCTCCATTAGAGTATTATTGATTTGTGGCGGGTTTCTTGCATTTATCCTCAGACCAGCTCCTCATGTGCGTGTTTCTAGAGAGGTGATCTTGATGTGCATGTCACAGAATGAGTTTACTATTATGGCAATGTCGTTTGTCAAATATCAATTCATTTTAACGTAAAATAAGTAAATTAGGTCATGCAAATTTCTCAATTTTAAACATTACGAGGTGAGTGCACTCATGAAAGCATCAAATTTCCAAATTCTTTCATCGAGTACATGTGTATGTTTGCAATCTTGTACAGTTCTGTCATATTTGCAACGTAATCTCTTTTGTATTTCTGCATTCCTAAACAAGTTTTGCAATGTAATCTTTACATGAGTTCATTGATTTATTGGATTCGATAAAACATAATGTAGTGCAAGCAATAAAATTCTACAAATTTATTGGTTCAATAAAAGTTAAGGGCAGTCATCTTTTAACCATCGGCAAGAGCAAAGTCAGTGTTTTTAATTAACGTTCAATTTCAGATAACTTGGTGTAGTGATATAGGAACCATCAATCAACCATTGAAGAGATGGCAAGTAAACATACAGACATAGATCAGTTAGCTCCTGAGCAAAAAGGTTATAAGGAGGAACTTTAAAGAGCATTGCAAATTATAAGACAGACTCCATTGATAGGAAAACTACGTCAACGACGCTTAATAGTAGCATGGGACTTATTTGAAACTGTGGACAGTGAAATTCAAATCCCACCTGGACCTTCGATTACTCAAGTCAATTTTACATCCAGCTTTTATGAGATGACACGCCAAGTGTTTGAAGAATATCAGGCTTAATTTACAGAGCTGATTCGCGAAAGACAAGAGCTTGCCCAGCAAGGATTGTTCAGTTAGAGCATGGTGCCAACAAGACTAATACCGATTCAAATGTGCCACAGAATGTAAAGTTAGTTGCATCTACAGATACAACCATCAAGGAAGACGATATAACACCTGCATTCAAAGCAGTTGATTCATCAGAAGTTGTGAGATTGATCCGCCGGCAGAAAGCAATAATAGAAACATTACGTCGTCTTATTAAGGGCCTGGAGAATCTAGATCAAGCTGAGTATCCCCGGTATTTCTACGAATTGAAAATCTAGTCCATAAACAAATAATGGGCCCAGCTAGAAGAATACAAAGAACGGATGTATGAATTCATCGAAGATTCAATTGAGATGAGATACGATGCTATTGTAATACATTAAGATAAAAAAAAGGGTGCAATACGATCTTATTCTTATTTCATCCAAACTAGATCAACAGCCACAGGCAGCAATTACTGGCCAAGCCTCATCTAGCACGATGCTAAGTTTGACGGAGATTATGCTAAATGGCGACAGGTCTATGACCTATTGTCCCAAATATCAAGCCTTAAGCAACTGTCAGAAGATGTGGTACCTGAAGACGAACCTTATTGGAGAAGCAGAAAAATTAGTCACACATATCAATTTATCTGAAATAACTACAATAGTGCCTGGAAGCTTCTTCAAGAGAGATTTAAAAATCCGAGGTTTCTATAGTAACTGCACTCATTAATACGCTTCCAGTCCTTAGAAGCTTTTGGAAACAAAGTCAAAAGATCCGAAGGAATTTGCAAGAGTCAAGAAATCTTTAGATCATCATCATTGGCTTCAGTCGTCGAGTCCAACTTGAAAGCTCGGTATTGTGTTCATTTAGCGGATAAATATTTACCAGCAATCGAGCAGGGACCTTTTTTACTCCTAAAATTGTTCATTGTTTTGAACTATAGGTGGCTGCTTTTGACAACCAGCTATCGTGCATTTGTTATATTATTTCGTGTTCTTTTGGACTGCTATTGCAGTTACCCATTTCGAAATAGTAAGAATATAATATTTGTACTTACTATTTTAATTTCTTTTCAAAAGAATTGTCTAAATGAAGACGTATTTTTTTTAGCAGAATAATATGATAAAAATATACCGCCATTCTTGTATTCCAATTTCAATAACTTAAAACGTCAAAATTTTAGCGTGAAAAAAAGGTATTGAGCGGATAAATCTGATGTTAAATATGTGATTGTGGATATTACTGCCATCTACTTGTCAAAACTAAATACATTTTTAGCTGATAAAACACAATACCACTTTCCCCAGAGATTTGGCTAAATATTTCGCAACTAAATTTCACCGCTAATTATCCATAAAAAATTTATCCGCGAAATGAACACAATACCAGGCTGAAGTATGTAACTTTCCATGAGAATCATCCACTGTTTAGATACGAACAATTTTTGATGATGACACAAGTGGTCGACGGACTACACTATAAAGGTACAATTTAACTGCTTACGAAGAGGACTTAGTGCATCAGCGTGTCCTATAAGAGGATGTACAAAGTGCAATCGGAAACACAATACTCTAGTACATCGTGGGGCATCAGCAAGAAAATTGGATGCGACATCAAGAAGGAGAGTCCAGCTTTTTCTCAGCTGCCAGCACGAACTCTGTTGAAAATATCTTCGACTTTATTATAGTTATATTGAATTTCTGTATAATGTATTACTTAGACACATTGTAGTGTTGTTCTACATCTGAATCGTATTGAAGACTTTACATACATGTGCATTTATTAGTATTTTTCGTATCGCTCGCTCTCTCTCTCGAAAAAGTAAGTTCCAAGTGTAAGCAGTAAATTGTTGAGTTAGTGTTCGTTTGACCGCGCAGCAAAGCAAATCATTTATTTTGTATAAATTCGAATTGAATTTAATAAATAATTAATCGAGAGTTAAATTCCGTGTTTATTTAAATTTATTCCAGAAGGATTTATTTTTCAAACTCTGAGCAAACCCATTGACATTAGCCACATCTATCAAATCCAATCAAGAAAATTACATACTTCACAGCACAGCACCAGGGACACGAAATAGAGTATAGAGCCATTCTCGACAAGCAAGCCAGAAAGCTCTAAAAGGAGTTAACGTCCACCTTAATTCAAGAATAAATGGCTTTTCAACAGGGGTAGAAGAATTTGTTTTAAACAACATTATTTCCCCACATCCGAGCCAACCACCGAATATATAAAACTGGTCTATAACAAAAAATTAACAACTGGCTGATCCCGCCTTCTATAGACCTGATCAAATTGACCTTCTATTAGGAGCCGAATATTTCATGCAGTTATTATCCATCGGGAAGATTAACCTAGGAGAAGATCTACCTGCTCTGCAGAACACTGTTCTCGGATGGGTTGTGACTGGTAGGCTAAATCAGACTGCAGAGTGCAGAGCAACGTGAGAAGTTTTTACTGATAATATGGATATAGACTACTTATTGTAAGAATTTTGGCAAATTGAAGATGTAGATTAATCTAAAGCCACCACTACAACACATTGGCAGAAAGACAATGTGAAAAACTTTGCAATCAATCAGTAAAAACAAATTCAGAAGGACGATTCATTGTTGGGTTTCCATTTTTAGAAGATCCATAAACTTTAGGCAGGTCGAAAAAGTTGCCTTGCCAAGGTTCTACGCTTTGGAATGAAAACTCAACAAAAACAGTGACCTGCGATAGTAGAACACAATATTTATGAATCAATTTATAGATTTGGGGCACATGGAAGAAGTTAATGTGAAATCTGTACCAACGCCTAATTAGTTTCTTCCTCATCATTGTGGGTTGAAGCCTAATAGCAGCACAACAAAATTAAGTGTCCTTTTCGACGCCTCAGCGAAGACCTGCAGAAACATATCACTGAATGACATTCTCCACAAGGGCCCGACAATCCAAGATGACCTGTTTTCAATACTGCTGCGTTTCCGTGTGCTTGGTTTTGCATTCACGGAAGAGTACAGAAAATATCATCTTATATGGTGGCGAAGTTATCAACATGAAGAATTAAAGTGCTACCAACTACTCACTGTTACATATGGAACATCATCTGCGCCATACCTAGCAACCAAGCGTTTAGCCCAGAGAGAACTTACTAAGAACCCTGTTGGAGTGCAGATACTCCTGCTGGATTTCTATGTAAATGACGGGATGACAGGACCAGATAGTCTTGCCATTGTTCGTGACATGCAAACGCAGTTAAACGGAGTTTACAGGACGCTGGATTTAAACTACGCAAGGGGTGTTCCAACCACTCTCAACTACTGCAAGGCATACCACCAGCAGATCAAGAAGTATAACTAGATTTTTCAGATGTAAAAACTTCTTGTATAAACACATTAGACCTAATATGGTTACCAAAAACCGATCAATTTCAACCAAAACTACTTACAGTAAATGAAGGATTGAAATCAAGAAAGAGAACAGTTGCATCAGAAATCGCTTGAATCTTCGACCCTATGGGAATTATGGCTCCAGTTGTTATTAGGGGCAAACATTTTCTTGCAAGAACTATGGGAGCTCAAACTTCATTGGGATGCTTCATGCATAGAAGTGCTTAACATGAATTGGATGAATTTCCAAAAAAAGTCTCAGCACCAAATGACATTCTAATTCCAAGCATATATTTGCAGGAAACACTCTATGAGTAATCGAAATCCACGCATTTTGAGATGCGTCAGAGAAGGCTTTTGGAACCACTAGCAATGTCCGGACTTCAGTTATGCGCTACTAGACTAGTAGCGGAACTTTTCCAACGAGTAAAAACATTTCCAAATTAGAACAAGTAGCAAGCTTTTTTGGTGTGTCTCAAAGCTCATATTAGATTGGATCAATTCTACCTCTACCGCCGACCAGACCATTGTAGTAATAGAATAGCTACTATTCAAACATTATCCCTTCCTCAACAATGGAGACATGCCAAATCGTAAGAAAACCTAACAGATGTCCTCTCGAGAGTCCTATCATCTGACAAATTAAGTTCCTGCAAACTTTGGTTCGACGGACCACTTTTCTTACATGGTAGCGAAGATATATGGCCTCCATCCTACACAAAGATATCTGATTGCGATTTGGAAAGCAAACAAACAGCACTTGCTCTAACTTCAAACAAATGTGAAGACAAGAGTACGCATTTAATCAAAAATATTTATCACAGAAATTCATTTAAAAAACTGGAGTGAGGAACTGGGTATATGCTAAGATTTATTTCAAGGTCCAGACAAAAACGCACGATAATTTCATCAACGCTAACTGCTTCAGAGCTAGGTGAAACCTGATTCAATATAATCGTCATCTCCTACGATATAATGAGGTATCCAAGTACATTAGCCTTGCTGGTCCCATTTCTGGACGAAAGAGGGATTGTACGAGTTAGAGGTCGACTTCAAGACTCTGGGCATACATATGACTGAAAACATCCAATACTGCTACCGGACTCATATGAGTTAATCAAATTTATTTTGTCAGAGAGTTTAACATTGCATTCAATGCACCAAAAATAAGCCCAAAATTATGACACAAATGATGGGCAATTTACCAGCAGTCACGGTTCAACCAGGGCGGCCTTTTATCAACAGTTGAGTTGACTTTTGTGGACCCATCTGAATTTACTATAAAATTAGAGGGAACGACCGCAAACGGCATATGTGGAAATATTCTGCTGCTTTGAAATCAAGCTTGTTCACCTCGAGGTCGTAAGTGACTTTACTCCAGAGGATCGTTAAAACGTTTCTTTGGTAGTCAAGGACATTGTCGCAACTTATACTACGACAACGCCACCAATTTTGTGGGAGCAAGAAACCAGCTAGCGAAACTATCTGAAGCAATCTATTCCAATCGAGGACAACAAAAAATCATGACCATATGCAGTCAGAAAGGAATCAACTTCCATTTTATCTCTCCATTCTTTTAACACTTTGGTAGGTTATGGGAGGCCGCCGTGATATCAGCCAAACATCTTTGGTTGGCACAATATCCCCAGCTTCGTTAACATATGAAGACCTTGAAACCGCCCTGGTTGATGTGGACGCAATTCGAAATTCTCGCCCTCTAATTCCATTATCATTAGATCTCAATGATCTTAGTGCTCTAACACCGGAGCACTTACTGATATGTGGACCATTGACCGCACCGATTGATTCAGAAGCAAAAACCCATAAAGCCTTCATTGCTGAAAAGATGGGAATGCGTTTATCATATAAAACGACAATTTTAGAAACGGTGGTCTTTGGAATACCTAAATAAGCTAGCTACAGTATCGCCAGGAATGTTTGTCATTTGGAAAGAAGGTAATACACCAGTGCAGCAGTGGCCATTAAGAACTTCCACATGAGTCCTTGGAAGACCAATACATAAATTGGCTCCATTACCTAAAAAAAACCTTCGGCCAAGCTTGAGCAAACGTCAAAACGGATATCGAGGCAGTTCAAAACTATCACCTGCAATAGCAACAAAAAGGACACATATTTCTCTGGGAACATCTCTACTTACGCTATGATTAACTGTCTTCAAGGTCCCATTTACTAAAGGTGACCTCATCGAAATCACGCAGTGGGAGTCTCAGTTAGGATCTTAGAGCGACATACTTAATAACATCAGACTGGGAATTAATTGTTTATTACAACTTACAACCATGTTGGATAGAGCTAGACATTTTGGAAAGTGGAACTGAGGCATTTATAATACTTTGTGACCAGTTAACTCCCAAGACGCATGTCGGCAAATAATCTCTCAATTTGAGCATCTTCAAAATGAGATAAAAATTGGAAACGAACTGCTTTCACTCAAGGGCGGATCCAGTCATTTGCTCTTAGGGGGGGGGGGATCGCCCCCCCTATAACTGCACTTGCCATCAGTTGTAGACCATTCTTTTTTAGCATGAAAATTTCATTAGCATTCAGATATCGCCAGAGTTCTTTTATCTATATAATATAAGTTTTTGAACCCATAAGCATAGTAAAAGTCAATCACACATAAAGTAGACATTATACACTTCTTGCTTGTCTTACTGTTGGTATTTGTCATATAACGGTCGCTTGCATTTCGTTCAAACACTATAATTTCCTGGGCCGGACTGCAATTTCTTCCAACTTAAATGGTTATAGAAAATTTCGAGGAATGCTAATTAGGTAGAGTTATTATATATATAATCCTATTTGCCTTAAATTAAATATTTGCAGGACAACTGAATCTGAGATTAATTACCACTGTTATGATAATTCTCCCATCATCAAAATACCCAGATTTTGTGAGCTTTCGATCACAAAAAATTGCAACAAGTTTGCTTGTACTGAAATTACTAATATAATTTTAAATTTTTTGAGAATAATTTATGACTAAAAAGGAAAAAAATAATAAATATAACAAATAACTATCTAGAGTTTTCCATTTAATTAAATTACATTTGTATATAAATTTTAATATTTTCATGGTACCCAAAGAAAGCAAATTCAAAGCAAAATAATTTAATTAAGTATTTTGATAAACATTAGGAGCTCCAAATTTCAATTTCGGGAAATTGATATTCACTCTAGTGTTTAAATTTGAGCTGCCCAGATCTTGCTTTCTCTGTATACCTTGCAAATTTTAAAATTTATATACAAATGTAATAAAATTTAAAAATATAATTAAATGTAAAATGAAGGGAAACTCTAGAGAACTGTTGTGATGTATTCATTAAGTGGAGGGAGAAATTATTTTCTATTTTTTTAATGCTGGTTTAGAAACAGTCTTTTTTTAAAATTTTTTTTTTTTTGTATTTTCTATTTCATTGGATTAGAGTATAAATTTTGATTAATCAGATGAGCCCAGGCACCACCAATTTGCAGAATATTCTAGACTTAATAACTGATGTCATCACTGACATAAATCATGGCAAATCATGCGACAAGCTGCCGCAGTGATGAGTAATAACTTAAAATGAATTGATATTTTACATCCTCCCCGCATTGCACTGTGGGTCAAATATGATAGATCTTATTGATATACTGTCTTGGTGGAGGTATACGCCGTGGACTCCTCATACAACAATGTCCGGATTTAGCTCTACATCTCCAGGCCAGATATATGATGATAAGTAGTATCGCGCTAGAGTGCTATGTAACTGGTTGACATGTGATGTATGGTGTGCTCCTGGATCCGTTTAGGTAGACTATCGAAGTTTAGAGATGTGACACGATCGTGTAACTCCAACAGTTCCTTCAGTTGAGGTTGATGTTCCTTGTCATACTCGGTGTGTATTACTGAGTTCGTTTAAGATGATCCACTGATAATCCCAGCGTAATATATGATGATCTCACATAGCCTGTAGCTAGATAATGCCCATGAATTGTAATCAGTTTGTCTTTTATGGTGCCCTAAGGCTGAATTTTGAATAGTCCTGTTCCCTGTAGTCTTAGAGAACGTCTGGTTGTCACACATGGCATAAATCGGCGTATTATTACTTGTAGCGAACATCCATTTATTGGCGTCGGACAATTATATCCAAATGGGTTGGTCAAGTAGCTGGGTCAACTTGCAGTGTTCGGGCCTTGGATTACTCTTTAAAAGGTCCATTTCACATATGGTCGGACCTTGATGATAAATCGAATGTAATTGTTTGAAAAGATATACCTTCCCTTCTATCGTGGTACATGTAGTCAGTTCTATTTCTCTGATCGGATAAAAACCATCGCGGTGTTATGAAGTCATCAAAAATGGGGAGTGAGGCTGTACAGTGACGGATGAGCTGTTGATCTGCACAGGGACGGGATAGACCTTCACTAAATTAAACATTTCCCAATTGACTAGAGGGATTTTAATTTGGAATATGACATGGTCTTGAATGATTCCACCCTTTACATTCATCATTTTGTATAGTTCCAAAATATTGTCTTGATGAATCGGTAGCCTAACGGTCGATATTAACGTAAAATAAATAAATAAAGGTCATGCAAATTTCTCAATGCTACATAAACATTACGAGGTGAAAAAATCAAATTTCCAAATTCTCTCATCGAGTAAATGTGAATGTTTGCATTCTTGCACAATTCTCTTTTGTATTTCTACATTCCTAAATAAGTTTTTCAATGTAATATTTACATGAGTTTATTGATTTATTGGATTCAATAAAACATAATGTAGTGCAAGCAATAAAATTGTACAAATTTAATGGTTCATTAAAAGTTCCGGAAAGTCATTTTTTAACCATCGACAACAGCAAAGTCAGTGTTTTTTATTAACTTTAAATTTCAGATAAATTGGTGTAGTGGTAGAAGCGCCGCTGTATCTCCATGAAAGGCCAAGTTGTAACACCTTGACTTAAAATATCATTAAGACCAAAATAGTTTACATAGTCTAGGTTTTTTAAAGTGCCAATGAGGTTCAGGAAAATTAGAGTAGGAGCGATGATTAGAATCCTTGTTTTACAACTATCACAGGGGAGTATTGTTGATTCGTTTAACTAAAGTAGATAAAATGCTTTACGCCTAAGAGAAGACGACAGTAATTAGCTAAGCAATTACAACTACAACACCACCATGGAATTAAATTAAGGAATCAAAATTCAATAGTAACAGAAAAATAGTAATAAACTACGTTAACACTATTGTTGATATCAAGAACATAGAACAGAGTTCAAAAGAAGAGACTATCATGTTTTTCGAGATAAAACGGAAATGCCTAGTTGCATTAAAAACAGAAAAATTATAGTTTTCGAATCTTACAGCAACGCCTTTCCAATAGAAGAGAAATTTCGGTATCTACAAGAAATTCAAGGTAGCCAAAACTTAATTCTTCAAACCACTTAAGAAATATTCCTTGTCACAGTAAAGGGTTCTTTTAGCATTTTAGAACACAGTACAATCCATACCAATGTAAGAAATGCAAAAAAATAAGTATTGATAACAAGTCTGAGCTCAGAAAAAACTGTGTATAAATTGCATTATGCATGGTATTAAAAGAAAACTACACGTCAATAATAAAAGTCAGAAATGGAAGGCATCACACTTCATAGTTTCAGGAAATCTAAGCTAGTATCCCATTTAGAAAACAAATCGGGTAACTCATTCGCAGGGTTGCCATACAAAAATTTCGTTTCTTACTATATATTTCGACAGTGCCTAAGAACGCGTCAACCTAGAGTTCTGATATTTTGGACACTGTGTTTTCATAGTAATGTTAGATAAAGCTTCAAAAATAGACTAAATCGGGAAAACATTTCTTGGTGTTGCCATATAAAAAATTAGGTTTTTTTACGTATACTGTAAATATGATCAGTTCTAGACATTTTTATTGAACTCAGAATATTAAAACCTATGAAATTGGTTATAATCATATTTACTGTCCGACGAAACGTTCTAGAAATATATAAGCGAAAAACCACTTCAAAAATTAAACTTGCGTAGATGGATGACTATGCGAAATTACATTCACGAAGTGTGTACACCAATTCTAGCTCTTTTAGTTGTTGGAGCATTGGATTTGAGCCCTTAGCCGTTCCTGACATTTTTAAATTTTATACCCGGAATTTGTTTAGAACTCAGTTAAAGTTCCGGAAGATTCCACAAGGCAACGATAGACTAGTTTTAAAAAACAAATTATTTTTTAAATCAAGAACAGTTTATTTTTCTTGTCAACGTGACAATATAGTTTTAGAAAAGAAAATTAATTTACCGCAGTTTCGAGTATAGCTAAATTATACAAAGTAAATGTTATTGTCCAATAAGTTCCATCAAGATAATTATATTTAACTAAAATGCAATGTCGGCTGCAAGTATTACAAGTGAATATTCTTCAATACGGGCGTTTGCAGTTATTCCCAAGACATTTGTTTGAGCGATTTCGTTCCCACTAAGAAAAATTACACAAATTATAACGCAAGGTACGTTGTTCAAAAATAAAACATTTAAGGGGGTGTCCTGAATTATAATGTTCCAAACCCTAATTTTTTGTGATTTTTTTTTTTTAGAAGGGAAAGAAAGAAATGAATTTGCTGGTATAGTTTTATGCATATTTAATGAAAAAAAAATTTACATTTAAAAAATATATATATATAACTAATTTCTAACCCGATTTCATGGGCGTAATATCGCTGTACTCTTCAATCTGCGGGAAAGATTCACCTCGTAAATTTTATTGAAACAAAAAACCAAAACAAGATTAAAGTTATTATAAATTATTCTTCTAGGTGAACTAAAAACAGGCAGAAAAATGTGAAATAAAAAAGGTGGGCGGGTTTTAAAAAAAACTCAGTTTTAAGGTGCTAAAACAATTAATTAAATAAACTTTTTGATGAATATTTTTAGTTCACTTAGAAGAGAAATTAATACTGAATAAAAACGAACGTTGGTTCAATTAAATAGGTCGTTTCGTTTTTTAGTTATCACTCCCGCCAATTTAGAAAAATCGTGAAAATAAAAACTGGAGAAAAAGCGTTTCAATGTTTTAAATAGGAAAAAATATGAATTTTTAGTTACGTGCCAAGGGCCTGGCAAGAAGTGAGGATAATCTTCATTCCGAAGGCAGGCAGAACAGGCCATATCGAGGCAAAAGACTTTAGACCAATCAGCCTCTCCTCCCTTATGCTTAAGGTCTTGGAGAGATTGATAGAGGTGCATATAAGAAATGTTTGGCAGGGCGGTAGTGGTATTCAGCATGTCTATACAAAAGGGAAAACGGTAGAGTCGGCATTACATGCAGTGGTGCCTGTTGTAGAGAAGTCCCCACAGTATATGGAGTACACTCTAGGAGCTTCCCTGGATATCGAGGGGGCTTTCAATAACGTGAAGACGGAGGTAATATTTCGTGGACTGAGAAGGGTGGGTGTTGATAAGGGTCTATGTGACTGGATCAACTCAATGCTGAGGGGCTATCACCACTCCTGTGGCTACTGGTAATGGAAGAAATCCTCATCAAGTAAGAGAGAGAGAGTTTTAAGGTAGTTGCCTACGCGGATGACATATGCATCCTGGTAACTGGCAAATTTCTCTCTACTATTAGCGAATGGCTCGAGTGCGCGCTGCTTAAGCTGCATAGCTGGGCCAATAATAGTGGATTGATGGTGAACCCCTCGAAGACGAAGCTAATCCTTTTTACAAGAAGGAGGCGGGTTCAAGATTTCAGACTTCCAATGCTGGGAGAAGAGGACCTTACTATCTCCAGTGAAGCGAAGTATTTGGGTGTCGTCCTCGATTCCAAACTGAGCTGGAAGGCTAATCTACAAGAACGCGTGAAGAAGGCCAGTGTGGCCTTCTACACGTGCAAGAGAATATTTGGCGGAAACTGGGTGGTACACTGGATGTACACAGCCATAGTTCGGCCCATCCTCTGCTACGGCTCTACGGTCTGGTGGACGGCGCTGACGAGGAACGGTAACCTTGATGTGCAATCAAAAGTCCAGAGAACCGCCTGTATGGGTATAACTGGGAGTCTGTGCACTACACCCACGGCGCCATTGGAGGTCATGCTTGACCTATTGTCGCTGGATCTTTATTATAAGGGTGTAGCGGCAACTAGTGCTGTCAGGCTGAGAGCGGGGGTCTGGTGGACGGAGAGGGATTTTGGGCACTCCAATATACTCCAGAATGTAGACTGTACGGACTGCAGGGTAGAAACAGACTATCAAGTATCCATCATGACTTTTGGTGGGGGTATTAATGCAACGATACCCACCAGGAGTGACTGGTAGGGTAAGGCCCAATGAACATTTTTGCAACTAATTAGTTGCAAGAATTAGATTTTTATTTTATAAGGGTTGTATAACAGCTACACGAAAACTAAAATGTTTTATAGAGGTACCGCTTTTTCCTATTGAGTTCCGGTGCTAAATTGTTTTATAATGTAGCACTGAGCACGCTTTCCGATCTTCTTATAAAACAGTTTTGCTCCGGAAACTAATTTATTCCATAAGTATTTTATAATAGTTCGAAACAAATCTTTGAAAGGACTTTTAAAACAATTTAGCTTCCGGAGCAATTTAGTTGTCGGAGAGTTTTGTAAACATATCACAAAATTAAATTAGAACACTTATAAAATCATTTGGTTGCGACTTGAATTGAGCATGGGATCTCGCTTTTATAAAACTCGAAAGCTGTATTTTAGCTTTTATGACAACTTTATAAAAAAAATGGAAGCTTTACATTGGTATTAAATACTTTAACAAAAACCGTTCGTCACAAATACCAATTAACCTGTGTAAAACTAAGAACTTTGGAGTATGCACTTTGACATTTTCGATCCTGAAGATTTAACACGAATCTAAAATGTTTTATAAGAGCTGTAATGTGAGGTGAAAACATTCGGCCATTTTAAAAAAAAAGTGAATAAATTGCAGCGAGCAACATTTTAGCATTTAACTTTTTCATTTACTGACACGCAAAATAAACACGCGAAAAAACAAAAAAAAAATGAATGATTTCACTTTTAATTTTTAATTTTTTTAAACGATTTGGAACTTAACATTAAAAATATATTTAATAATAAATATTTATTTAAGTTCATTTATTTTTAGAATTTAATAGGCGCGTTGTATTTTTTCGAGCTAGAAGTATAACTTTTACAATAAAATTAAAGTTGCATGACATTTTATTCCAATATTAATCGAAAATAAATGTTTACGCATTACGCATATAAGTATTCCAAACAAAATTATGTTGGATGACAAAGTCTGAATTCATAAATTATTTTTCCTGCTCACACATTTTTGAAGGAAATTTGTAATACATTTTTCATAAAGAAAAAAATAAGACAACAATAGATCCATATTACACAAATATTAACAAATAACTGCAGGAAGGAAGTTTTCACAACTACTATAAAATATCTCCGCAACCAAGTTGTTGATACAAGTGGTTTTATAAGGGTTTCAAACACTTTCTCGCAGACTGCTAAAACGTTCTATTATTGCTTTATAAATTAGCTTCCAAAACCCTTATACAGTGTACCCAATTAGCTCTATAAGAGTTTTTTTAAAGCTCGTACAACATTTTTAACAACAATCTTATAAAACAGTGTGTTTTATAAAGAGTTGTGAGAGCTTTTCCGTGGCTATAATAAAGTATAAATTGTTCATTGGGGGAGGTGGTCGTTACATCCGATATTTCTATATTTACGGATGGCTCCAAGGCGAGTGTGGGCACAGGGGCTAGAGTGTACTCTAGAGATCTCCAGTGGCACGAGTCTTATAGACTGCCTGACAAATGCAGTGTTTTTCAGGCAGAGCTCACAGCGATTTATCAGGCGGCAACATTGGTATCCATATACAGAGAACCCGCACGGCACATCTGCATATATACTGATAGCCAGGCAGCCATCAGGGCGCTGGATGCTGGGCTGGTAAAATCAAAATTGGTGCAGTTAGGCAAAACCAGGCTTGATGAACTGACTGTAAGGCACAAGGTGACCCTAAGCTGGGTACCTGGTCATAAAGATATCTCAGTCAACGAGATGGCTGATGAGTTACCCAAAAAGGGCTCCGAATTGGATAGCTCCGCAGCTCCAGTTTACGTGAGGATCCCAATCGGAGCTTTAAAAGAGGAAATCATAAGGGACGCCTATCTAAAGACAGGCCTCCGATGTGCCAGCAGGGATACCTGTCGTATTGCGAAGCAATTCTGGCCTGCGTAAGACAGGAAAAGGACAAGGGAACTGCTTAATAGCAGCAGAGCAAATACCAGCAATCTAGTAGGTGTCATGACGGGGCACTGGGCCAGAGGGGACCATGCTAGAAGACTCGGAATAGCGGCGAACGATTTCTGCAGGAGTTGTAGGGACTCGGAAGAAATTGAATCTGTCAAACATGTGCTTTGCGAATGCCCCGCTCTGATGAATAAAAGAGGTATGCTACTAGGTTGCTACTTCTTTTCAAGTCTGGGGTAGCTTAAAAGTATAAAGTTCAGAGACATCCTGAGTTTTCTGAGTGAGGCAGGATGGATCTAGTTCAAAGGCCTTGGATATATCCTGAGTTTCATAAGGAAAGCAGGATAAATCGGTGACTTGAAGGGTTATCCCAGGAGGTCTAGGGGCACAATGGACCCGTTGGAGGTCTAAGTGAGGCTGGCTGGTTGTCTAGGGGCACCCCTCTTACCTAGTCTAACCTAACCTAATTACTTCCACTGATAATCTGTTAATCAGCTATTGATGGTCCATATAACAGTCCTTCTACTTCCTCAACTGAATACAACCATTCCCACCCCTATTCCCCAACCTTTTCCAGGAATGGAATTTTGAATAGAGAGTCGGAGTGGCGAGCGATCGCACACGTCGAGCAGGTCGACGCTCGTCTGCTCCTGTCTTTATATTCTTAGAAATATTTAAGATTGGCCTCTGTTACTTTGTAAACATATTCTTATATAGTTTTTCAATCGATTTAAACAATAAAACAAAAATTTTTTTTTTAATTTTAATTCAGAACACCCCCTTAGATGAACAAAAACCTTAATGGCTTTGAGACGTTTTTTGATCACTTGTGTCATATCGTATAAATTATTAACTCTACCTCTCTTTATATATGAGTCGGAGTCTACTGCTGAAATTCCTAGAGACATGCGATAACAGCTTGAATCCAAATTGTCACAGGCGGACCTACCAGTCAAGATACTTTCTTTCCTCCTTACACACATGAACTTCAAGACTTCCATTTGAAGAATCCCACTTTAAGGAAGACACTTTCAAGCCCTGGCCAGACCGTGAACGGGGCTGCAAAGCACGGTGGCACGCGGTAAAATAGAGTGTTCACACCGGGACCGGAAGATTTTATCGAAATGTAATCTAGTTCCGATGAAAAAGTTCTGTTATTAGTACGTCTGATTGAATGAAAACATAGAACAGTACTGAGGTTCGATTACGAATACTTTAGAATGCCAAAAGCCCCATTTAACGAATAGTTCGGACTTATTTCGAATGAAAACTAAATCTTGCTGCCAGTTGTAGCGGCAAAATTGCCTTTATGAGTTTACACAATCGCCGCGCGGCAACTATTTTCGCAGCTCGACAATTGAGTGGGAAAAAACTCTTGTAATCGAAAACCTTTTAAAACAAAGAAATTTCTATGCAAAAGCGGGCGTAATAGCAGGAACTGTATTACTCATCAGTACGGCTTGGTTCCTGCCTGCCGTATACGCCACAGTGCACAGCCATGCTATTCCGAAACGCCCGCTTTTGCATAGAAACTTATTTTTTTAAAAGATTTTTCGATTGCAAGAGTTTTTCTTTTCACTCAATTCTTGAGCTGCAGATTTGGCAGCAACCTCAGGCAATTTCATATTGACTAAATTCGCTACTCTCTACGAAATGTTAGCTCCGCTAGGCTTGCTAGGCATTCAAGTAAATACGTAGTATTTTGCCTCATATATAATTCATACTTAAAAATTATTTTAAGTGCATATATGAGGTAAGCTTGGCTGTGCACTGTGTGTATATAGCAGGCAGGGACCAAGCCGTACTAATGACAAATACGGTTCCTACTATTACGAAATGCCCCCTCAACCCCGGTGGGACTTATAGATTTATAGATCCCGGTGTGATATCCACTTCAATCGTTGTATGTCCAAAAAGATATGAAAATATTTCAAGAATCCCACTTGAAGAATGAAACCATTACAGCAGCCTACTAGAAGTTCAACATTCTGAAGTCACACTCCTAAAATATAATGAAAAACTAAATGAAATTTTTATATGGTAACCCCTCGAAGGAGTTACTCGATTTGTGCCATTTTTGAACTTGATTTTACATTCTTTTTAAAAAGCATGTGTGCAGTTCTCTAAGCACACGCCTTTTCGAGGACAGGCGGACGGACAAACATCCAAACAGACATATAATATTAGGCGTGGGGTGTACAATCCATTCTGCCCTACTATGGTGGTTTCATTATCTAGGGTTTAAAAAGTGAGGGTCCTGGAATTAAATTCATAATTACAAAGGACTCATGATGCTCATCGTATCGTTTCTATTGGTGTGCATTCTTTACATATACATTTATCTACTAATTGAAATAAAATCACAAACGAAGTATTCAAAGTGTTCCTGCAGTCTTACAGAGTATAGTGTGAAAACCTGAGTCTTTCGACGAAATGTATTAGTGTGCTGTGTTTGTATTCGTTTCGACATTGCAGTAATAAATCGTGAGATTTTGAACGGGGGCATTTTTTATAAACCAAATTGCTATGTAAAATAAACAAACTTTTAGCGCCCCCTTATTTTCAGATAATATTTCTTGGCGTTGCCGTTGTATGACTGGCATAATTTAGCCACCAATGACAATTCAATTGTAAACAAACAAACCGTCATTGGTAAAATGTTAAATTTTTTTCCATGGCTGTTTATTTTTATAAATATTTAACTTTTATTGTTCTATAAACACTATAATTAATTAGTAAAGCTATTAAAGTTACTTGAAGAATGCTTTCCCACGACAATAACGCCGTTTGTTCCTGCAGCACAGCACAGCGCACTTCATTACGGTTATTTAAAACTCCGGAGTCTCGATTACATAAAATATCTGTCACAAAAGTGTATTTCACACCACTATTAACTAAAAATGAAGGAAATTATTTATTTATCACAATATAACTAACTCAAATCCGAACTTCTTTTCATAAAATATGAAATGTCAGAAATGTTGAACTGACGTAAAATAGGCAATAGGCCCACTTGTCATTTGCCATATGAAACAGGAGATCAAGCAGCCCATTTATATATATGTCAGTGCTTACATTGTATTCGCACGATACCCCGCTTCCTAATTAGTTATTTATTCAATGAGTATGAGCTGCAGGTTTTCTTCAATAAATGTGTGTGTAAGTAACAACTGTTTAACACACTTTATATCCTATGATTTAATCTGTAATAACCTGACAGATTTTGTCGAGCAACGTTCCAAACTTTTCAAGTTTTCCCGACAAATATACTAATGTGAATGTTAATCTAATGTATAGTTACCACTGATTTATAATAATGGACTGAGCGATTTGCTATTTCATGTGGCACAAAAAATATTGTGTTTCTGTATATCACCGTTAGAGCACTCTTTAAAACGATTACATAAAAAACATGTAAAACTCAACCAATCAGATGAACTCTTACACCCGTAAATCTAATTTAATTAAAAAAATATATTTACTTGTGCTCAAGTGATATTTTAATCGCTTATAAGGAATTAAACTCATACGACTTTAATTTTCAAAAGTTATTCTTAACTGAATCCTGCTTATGGCCAAGAGAGACGGAGTATGGTAAACACGATCTTTACCTTATTCCTTCTGCGGTGATTGCATCTGTAGGCAACATAAAAACATCAAATGGCATGCTTTCCTATAGGAAAATGACAATACGCTCAGTCCATTGTTATAAGTCAGTGATAGTTACATATACGGCATATGGATAAACTTCTAAATTCTTGGTATATTTACTAGAAAACCAAATTTTCATAAAAAATAACGCTATAGCAGCAACACAAATTTTTACGACTGAACAGGCTTTTATAATCGAAACTTTCTTCTTTGTTTTGTGGTTTTGGTCAATATAATTCAAATATAAAGGAAAAACTAATCCCAGAATAGATATATACTTTTACTTTTATAAATCTCTTTGAACTGTACACACAAGTGATCCGCATATCCGCAGCTCACCGCCCTTTCGTTTTTTCTCAACAGGTACCGAAACTTATTATTACATATGTGATGAAAGCATTTCAGATAAATGGTTTTTTTTTTAGATTATTTTTAACCCCACGAATACAATTACTTAGCTTTATGAATCCTGAATTTCGATTTATATTTTTGTTTTATTTTGAGTAAATGAAGATAAATTTCTGCGACTCCTCCATATCCAGGAAGGACTCTCAGTATAGAAGGCCATTTAGATACACAGAAAATATACATGCTTATATCATTTTTGCTGATGGAAAATCTCAGATGAATAAAAGTCTGTAAGAGAAAATTTTTCTGGTAACGAAATACATCTTTCAGACATTAACGATCTTTAGAGCAATTTTAAATGATTGAAATCAGGTTATGAAGGCGGTTGACGATAGACGATAGATGAAATAAGTCGGGATTTTTTAGAATTACTATGAATTAGAAAATAGTTTTTTTCTCGTTTCTGCAATGCATTTTGATGATATATTAATCAGAAACCAACGTAAATCAGAAGGTTTTAATTCCTGAAGTTTTCAGTCGAACTTGAACAAGTACGAAGCGTGATGAGCAGCAGCTTAAATGATGTGGACGTGCGTAAAATATTTTAACAAAAATTTGTGGTATTGAGAGGTGATTTTAACCCAAAGAAAATAGAAGATACTAATAAAAAAATTACCGTTTTCATTGATTTTTTAATTTTTTGGGATAATTATCGTAATTGAACATCAAAAACCGAATCGGAAATCTAACCTCAGTACTGAATGTGAATGTGAAGAACAAAACCTCATACATACAAACGACTAGATAGAGCTGGATGATGAGCATGGTAATCATTACGGAATAGTGTGGATGTGACTTTAGGGTTTATGAAATGTTATATTCATTTAAGCGTCGATGAAGTATCCTTGTGTATAGAAGTATGAATTGATTGTGAAAATGATTCCTTGATATATTGCCAGATGGCACCATTTGTACCATTTTGAACAGCTTTCCTCACGCTTCGCTAAAAACAAAGCTGTGCAACTGAAGTATGGACAAAGCAAGGGAGTCAAGGCATAAGCCGTAAGAGCCAAATTAAAAACATACAAAGACTGGGAAGTAGACAACGCCTCGATAGAATATAAAATCCATGATGGCTGGACCTGATGTAGGGAAGGCCGCAATTTTTCTTAGAAATTTACTGGAAATTTTTTCCTTAGAATTTTTATGCATTATTGAAGGCGACAACAGGTGTTTGGGCCCTAAAATTTTTTATGAGCATAGATTTGTAGATGATCAAATAACATTCATTTCTTCTGAATTATTTCAGGTAAACAACTTTTTTGACTAATAAATAAAATTTCGATTAATTACAAATCCCTGCCATATTGAATAACTGACCAGTCCTATACTTCAATGTTGGTAGTACCGTGGCCACGAGCCACAAAAGTTGAGATTTGATCAAACTT
The DNA here is from genome assembly GCA_963924295.1 of Dioctria rufipes. Classification (NCBI taxonomy): domain Eukaryota; kingdom Metazoa; phylum Arthropoda; class Insecta; order Diptera; family Asilidae; genus Dioctria; species Dioctria rufipes. The sequence goes on along the minus strand of OZ002744.1, from coordinate 64,859,997 downwards.
GGCCACGACCACAGTGTGGCTTGTGGCCTGTGTCCGCGAATGTAACTTTGACAATACATTTACATTGGTTCAGAGGCGTGCATCCAGTGGCCTGTGACTTGTGGTCGTGAATGTATTTTGGGCCTTAGATGCCATCATACAATATATGCCGTTGTCGGCCTCCAATGAACAACAATTCTAAGGACAAAATTTCATCGCCATGACCAGTGATGCCACTTTGCTACAATTGTAGCAAAAATGATACTTTTCTTCATGTCATTACAAAAATGCTACTTTGATACTTTTATTCTATTATTCTGTCTAGAATGCTACATTTACATAAATTCAGACAATCGAGTTTATTAGATAATCATAGTAGAGGAATTTTCTAAAAAGAATATAGGAGTTTAGAGAATTTCAGGATTATGCTGGTTTAAAGCAGAAAAAAATCCTTGACATATGTAGCTCCAACGAGCTGCCTATCTTTAAAGTAAGTTGTTGACTGAATTTTGGGTGCAATAGTAAACTCTTCAATTATTTCTTATATCATCATCGTTAAAAGAATAAATCCTTTAAGTAAAACCATATTTTTACTTTTTGTCACAAATCTGTCAAGTTGTAACTACTATTAACTTAGAGTTTCAAGGAGAAAAATTTAGGTTACATAATTATGCAAAACAATTGAGACAAATTACAAGTTAATTTTATCATTTTTCATTAAACCTGACTTAATAAATAACTAAGATTGCCTGAATGACATTGACCTACAACATCAAGAGAATTATTTGCTCCTTAATGAGATAAACATCAGTGCAAATGCTGATTTATTTACTGCAGAAAAGGGTTTAGTGTATTCAGTTTTGACAACTGTAAGGTCACATATCCTTTCGTTTTATGTTGAATTGTGTAGTCAAATAAGAGAACGCTTCGATCTCAAAAGCGACATTTTAAAACACTTGTGTTGTCTAGATCCGGATAGAACATGCAAATGTAACGATTCTATTTTGCCATTTAAAAGCATTTCCAAATCTTTATAAACATTCTGATGTAGAAAAAATTAGTACACAATGGCGATCCTGAAAATTTTTTTGACTTATCTTTTGACTTTTTAAAAACTCATTGGGGCAATAAGTATTTTTTTTAGAGCTTTATGATTTCGTAATGAATTTAATGTGTTTAACACACAGTTCTGCTGCCACTGATCGAGTCTTCTCAGATCTCCAACTAACTAAAACAAATAAGTCAAATATATTTGACATAAAGACCATTGAATGCATAATGTTTGCAAAAAGGCAAGTAGAAAGTCAAAAAGAAAAATACTTTGTCTGGACACCGTAATTACATAAAGCAACTTAAAATCGCGTTTAATAGTCATAAATATCGAGATAAAATATTTAATATACACATATACATGTACTACCTTATTTATTATGTGCTGTAAAATGGAATGAATTTATTTAAGGAAAAAAATCAATATTTTTTGTTCAACTAAGCTCTACATATATTTTCTAAGTCTGCTACTTATTCAATTTTATTTTGTATGAATTGTCTTAATTTTTTTTTTTATAGAAATATTTTTTACATTTTTTTTTAAATATTAATTTATACTTCTTTTTCTTTAAGATTGCTACTTTTTGCTACTTTTTCCCTCGAGTCTTGCTACTTTTATTCCTACCCCTTGTGGCAACACTGGCCATGACGGCACAACGTCATATACAATGATTACTCAGCTGAGAGTTTTTGTTTGAGGAATCGTCATTTTGTTAGGAAAGGTATAACAGTTTTATTTCGATTCGAAAGATAAGAAAGCAAGCTTAAGATTATCAGAACACCATTTTTCTGTATGAACAGTAGTTTAGGGCTGAGGAGCTATTCAAATCTAACATAAATGGCCATGTCGAATACCGTATACCCAGTAGTAATATCTCACATACTTTTCCACAGGAATTTCACTCACTTACCTTCCAGAATAAAGAAACAAGTGACATCGCGTAAGTGAGTGAGTGAGTTGAGTGAGTGGGAATGCAGAATATGAGCTCAGACATAGCTTATTTTATATCAGAGCGAGGTATTGCTGGCTTACCTTTTCGTTACGTCTGCTCTGCAGTAGTTACGCCTCTACAACACAACAAGGTACTAAGTGAAACTGCTATGTATATATATAGTTCTATACACAAGGGTAGTATTTAGAATACATGTACATAAAATTAAACCAAACAAAATATGGTATCATAATAACCATGAAACTTTGTGATATACCTATAAAAAACGTCATTTCCTCGAAGAAGTCTAATTCTATACTCCAACCAGAAATACTTCCCATTTTTTGTTTTTTGTTTTTGTTTTCTTGTTTTTATTTACTTACATTTTGCCTTTTAACTTATTTGTAAAACAAGAGTTATTTTAATTTTTAATGTCGCGAAATAGTAGTTATTACAATTAACGCACACTCATTTGTGGAAACTGATTACTCGTTTGTTCGAGGATTAAATTTATGCCAAATTGTCCCAAATAAATTATTTTATATGCGTGTCTTACCTAGGGCCGAATAACGCAGGTTGATTCCGTATACTGTGAAAACCATACGAAATGTATACATTATACAGCACTGACCTATAACAATGGACTGAGCGTATTGTCATTTTCCTATAGTAAAAATGGCACAAGTTTTTTAGTTTTCTCTTTCGCGCTATGGCAGAGTTGGAGCTACCAACACAAAATATCGCTTACTTAATGGTTTCTTATTCCATTTTATATTTTTATGTTGGCTGCAGATGCAATCACCGCAGGAAGAATAAGGTGAAAATAGTGTTTACCATACTCCGTCTCTCTTGCACATACACAGGATTCAGGTAAAAATAACCTTTTGAAAATTAAAGCCGGAATGAGTTTAGTTTCTTATAAGAGTGCTAATAAGCGATTAAAATATCACTTGGATACAAGAAAATATATATATTTTTTAATTTAATTCGATTTTCGGATGTAAAATTTCATCTGATTGGTTGAGTTTTACATGTTTTTATGTAGTAAACGTTTTAAAGGGTGCTCAAACCCTGATATACAGATACATAATATTTTTTGTGCCACATGAAATCAAATCGCTCAGTCCATTGTTATAAGTCAGTGATATACAGGGTGTTTCCCCTTAGGAGATCAATAGAGCAGGAGGTGATAGTACTCACCTGGACAAACAAAACATTGTAAGGCAGGGGGGGGGGCAGTATTTAACCGTTTCGGAGTTACAGGGCGATTAAGAAAAGAAGCTAGTTATTCACAAAACACCTTGTATTTTAAAAATTACTGCGAGCACGGTCACAGTTTATAGCTGTGTTCTTTTGTGTACCTTGTTGTAGAACTTCCATATACTAGAGAGAACAAATTGTTCTGGCGATTGAAGCGAACTATTTGTATTGTTCGCTTCATTTATAAATCTCTTATGAAAATGTATGAGGCTTTCTTTTGTGTATCTTTTGTTCTGTCCTGTTCTGCGAACACAAAAGAACACAGCTTATATGTCTTTATATGCAGAACTTCAAAGCCTTTCCAACGACTGCTCAACCAGCCCCATACTCCCTCCTCTCAGGAGTTACGAAGGTTTAAACAATAAAACAATATATTGCGGATTTTTGTACTTTTTTTTACTTTGATCCCCATTTTTTTTTTTTTTTGCAAAACGGTCATTAACATAACTTCGTTTTTATAAAACCTATAAACTGTATACTCCCCTCTTTAATTTGACCTATTTTACCTTATATGCTATATGCAGCTGTTAAAGAGTTATTAGCTCAACTCCTATTCAAGACATACCGAAATTAGACGATACTCTTTTTAAATGACGTGTTTTCAGTTACTAAGGGAACAAATTTCGGTTTGAGAATAGCTTTCAGAATTGGTTTTGAGCTAATAACTCTTTAACGGCTGCAGATAGCACATAGTAAAATTAAAGAGGATAGTTCACAGTTTATAGTTTTCATAAAAAAAATTTATGTTAATGACCGTTTTGCAAAAAAATAAGTAAGGCAAATTAAAAACAAGGTAAGAAAATCCGAAATTTTTAGTTAGACATGCAGAACTCTTGAGAGGAGAGAGCAGTCTTCGGAAATGCCATGAAGTTCTGCATACAATGAACTCTTACTGTGACCGTACGCTTTGTACTTTTTAAGATACAGGGTGTTTTGTAAAAAACTAACCCTTTTTCTTAATCACCCTGTAACTCCTAAACGGTTGATATTGCCGTCCCCCTGCCATATAATTTTTTGTTAGCCTAGATCACTTCCCGCACTACTGACCTCCTAAGAAGAAACACCGTGTATCCCTCCCCCTGCCATATAACTTTTTGTTAGCCTAGATCACTTCCCGCTCTATTGACCTCCTAAGGAGAAACACCGTGTATATGTGGTATTCTTGAAATTTGTATGCAATTTTTTTGTACGCAAATCATTTGATATATGTATAATGAGTGGCTTCAATCATTCGTTATTTATCGCATATGTTAAAAGCCAGCTTTTGCCACCTGGGTTGGTCCCCAATTTGCCACATTTTCTAAGCAAATCAAAATCAAGAGTGGTTACTAACAATTACTGAACATACATAAATAAATAAATTTATTTGTTTTGTTTAAATAGATTGTATACAAATAATGATAAAATATTAACGGTATTTATATTGTTATTTTTCTTTCATTTTTTTAGTCAAAATCTATATCATCTGTTAATAGTTTTTCTGTGGAAAGAATCGCTAGATTTCGCAATCTTAGGTCACTCATTGTGAAAGGAAGATAATTTTTAATTTATTTTAACTTGGAAAAGATCTCTTTACATCTAGCCACACTGATTGCTCTTAACAATATTACTATGTTGGGAACAGAATTTTGCAACGAACACTTTTTAATAAATATTAGGAGTTCAATAGGCCATTTCCCGTTTTTCCAACGTTTTCTGGCTTTTGTAGAGCAGGTATAGGCATAAAATTCAGAGTCTTTTTCCTTTTAATATGGAACTGTACTTCGTTATTGTCAACTTTGGTGGCATCTCTCAATATTTCAGTAAAAATGTGCTATCATAAAAGCGCGGGAACATTGTATGAGAATGAAATCAAAAAATTACCCTTCACATTTATTTTCGAGAATTAATCATATACCAGTCTTTTTCGTTGGATATAATTTGCGCTTTTATAGTTTTTACCTTAATTCGAGAAATGAGAATTTGATTTTTTTGCAGTTTTTCTTATTATTATTTCCTTTTCTACTTACTAACATTTAAATGGGAAACAGTTGGAAATCTCTCCTTGTTTCCTAACTTGGTCTTAAGTTAGCTTTGCTTCAACCACTATAAAGTAACGAGTTCCTCTTCCCTGTTGGCAGTGTACTTGACCGATGATGGTGCTATTTTCAATAACAGCAATGGCACGAAGGATAGTATTAACAGCAGATGTTTGTTTATACTCGTCTTTAGACCGAGTGCTTAGTGTAAAAACGAGTGTTCTTAAGTTGTAAACTATAAAAGATATTAAAAATTATTGAGATATAACTACTTTTAAATGGCAAACAAAAACATAGTAGTTTCAGTTTGAATTAGGTATTACGTCTACTGTCAAAATTGCAATAATTCTCCTGACCCTTTAAGGTAGAGTTAGATTGGAATTTTCTACGCAGACAAAATGACGTGTAATGTATAAAATATAACCGGCCAAATGCGAGTCGGACTCGCGCACGAAGGGTTCCGTACCACCGTACTATGTGCTTTTTATTTATATTTTCAAATGAGAGTAGGCGTCATACGAAGAAATAATGCCGTCATTTAAAAAAAAATAATAATGCTGCATTTGAAAAAAAAAATCCTACTTATGATAATAATAATGAATAATACGAAGAAAAAAACGCCGAAAAAATTACGTTGCTTGTATTTTTTAATTTATAATTTTATTTTATTTTTATTATTTGTTGTTATAGCGGCAATAGAAATACACACTCTGTGAAAATTTCAACTGTCTTCATATTACGGTTAGAGAGCTATACATCCCGGTGACAGACAGATAATAATAAGAATGAAAAACACCGAAAAAATTTCGTTTCTTGTATGGGGGCCGCCTTTAATTTTATTTTATTTTTATTATTTTTTGTTATATCGCCAATAGAAAAACACAGTCTGTGAAAATTTAAACTGTCTGCGTATTACCGTTCATGAGATACAACCTGGTGACGGATGCACACCGAAGTCTTAGTAATAGAACTCCCGTTGTTACCCTTTGTGTACGGAACCCTAAAAAGCACGGTACAGAGAATACGACATCCTCTCTCCTTCCTCTGTCTTTTCTATATGTTAGTAGGCAAAATTACGTCACAGTAGGTACATGTGTCAAAATTTAATGAGAATACCTTGTATTCTCTGTATGGTGGATAAAAAATATGCTGTGAGATTGTACGCGTTGACATTTGAGATTCGCACAATTTGTTTTCACCTTTTTATTATAAATAAGTTCGCATTTTTCCACATTTTCAATCACTTTTTGGCTTTGGAAATAAAAAAAAAATCTTAAAAAGTTCGACTGCATTACAATCTCTTAAGTGTGATATTAAATTGATCGGACTTGCGGCAAAAAATAGAAATTCGTCTGATTTTTTTGTCGCGAGTGTCGAGCACTCCCTATACAACAAGCATACTTTCGACGCGAGTTACGCATTTATACCTTTCAATCTGACTCCAACTTTATATTATTATATATTATATTATATTATATGTTCTGTTAGACTGCATTTAAGGCTTTACTTTAAGCTCGCTATTATATGTCGTCATTATCGTAATCTATAGTGATAATATCATCTTCTACCGCGAGTCTGTTCATTGCCCCTTCATTAGTTTGCTAAGCAACTTTGTTTATATCTGTAATTCCAACTATCTATTACTCACTCGATGTACCAAACGTCGTAACTACCGTAAGCTGTGGTTCTTTAATAAACGATCTTTCCATTATATTAAAAAGTACTGTCTTTAGTAGTTGTAATCTTTACCACCAAATGACGGAGCTTTAAGTGGTAATCGCCTATTCCAAATTTCAACGTCCAGTTAGACCGCCAGGGTTAGCATGCATTTTTGTTATATTGAATTTATTGTAATAATTGATTCAGTTTATTACAACTCATTATTATATTATTTATTTTCATTTTTTGTATAATTTATACAGAAATATAAAAAAATGCCGCCATAAGATATATTCTGTCGTATTGCTCCCCCCCCCCCCCCTTCCGCCATCAAAGTACGCTACAGGTATTACTTCATATATGTACATAACATAAAATGGTTTTGGTGATTCGGAAATTGTTTTAAGTGTGTATGTGATGTGATTATACCTATATTAGAATTAACAAATCAGCTTCGATGATCATGAGTATAAACATCGTGTCATGTAAGAAGATAATTATTGACAAAATGCCTTTGGCTATCCAAGCGATGATATGTAAGTAACAGAGAGTGCCATCCACAAATACCATTCCCATACAACGCATCAATGTCAACAGTACCGTAATTTAAATTGGAATGAATTGCTGCATTCATGACATCTTCAATCTGTAAATCATAAGCTAACGAAGTCATGTCATAAATCGACACTTTGATCAATGTGAGAAATATTGAGAAATAAATGAAAATCATACGTCAAAGAAATCGAAAATTGATTTACCCGATGCATATTAAATATTTAGCAAACATGTTTAAGTAACAAATTCTAAATCTAAATTGATTAAACTTTCCTATCACTATAGCTCATATAAAAATGACATCCACATCCCTTTAATTCCAAAGCCCAGAAAACTCTAAAGTATTACAAAATAAAACAAAGCATTTCAATTCAAATCTTAACACCTGGTACACAGGTACAAACATTTCCAATGAAAAAGCTCAACGAAATGATTGATTGCCACTATCCTAAACCTCCTAGAATACTTTAAAAGGGAAAGTATCTGCCAGTACCTCTTAATTTGAATGACTAACCCACATTAGGTGAATATTTTCCAAAAGCTTTACCCCATCGGGAAGGTAAAAGCGTCAGCAAAAAAGGCTCATTCGCCCTACCAAGTCCGGCCCAAATGAATTTTTAATATCACCTTCAAGGACACATCATCCGTAATGAAATGATTGGCCAATACTTCGCGACGCATAGGCATGATTTCGCAGAAAGCTCAGCCGCCTCCTGAAAGCTAAGTTCGCGTAAACAAATGAAAATCAACTGGCTCCGAACGAATATACGAAGCAACCCCGAGAGAAAGCTTATAGTACGAAAGAGGTGAACTCTCGGCAATCCCACAACTTCCGCAGCTTAGTTGAAGGACAACTTGCGGAATCAAAAGAATACAAACGCGGATAATTGAGCAATTCCCTCAACAGGGGAGAGGTCTTAAGATGGTACGGCAAGAAGTGTCCAAAGCTCGTGTGTTGGGGAAGCCGCGAAAAAATATCGGAATCGAAAAGGTTTCAGAGAATATGCAAAGGGCAGAGAACTGCCCAACAACGTACAAATCGAAGACTATAGAAAATCGTCTCAATGAGAACTCATACGAAAGCGAACGGGTTAAGTAGTGGATTGAATTCAAGTTGAATATTCTTACATACGGTCTCCGTAGTATGCAAAAGCTTCGCTCAGCACAGGAAGGACAACAAGACTCAAGTCTTCAGAATGTTGCTGGTGCCTATCATCATCAACATCCTTTGTAAGGCCTCCGCCCAATACTGAACCATCATCTTCTGCCATCGTTATCGGGAGGCATCCGTATTCATCCTCCATCGTCGGGATGCTCATGTTTTCTTCATCCCTCATCTGCGATACTCATTTGTATGCGCGATTCCATATGGCAAGCAACTGGGTCCTGCTCCTGAATGAAATTCCACCAACTTATACGTATTTCGTCGGGGTGTTGGTGGCTCGTTTTGGTTTATTAGAAAAATTTTACGTCGAAAAGCTCCAGTTACGCTAAGGATTCTGCACGAACCGGTCGAATTCCGGTACACATAGTGCTCTTTATCAATTTTTGTGTGCTATTCAATGCGAGAATCTCTTTTGGGGAGGTAACTTTTCGGTGGTAAAATAAAAAGAAAATAGTAAGCCAGATAAAAACGGAATTCAAAGTGAAGTTCAAAGTGAAGGTAAAATTTTTTTCTCCCGTTTTTGGTGCATTTGTTCGATACTTTAAGTACGGGTTTTGTGAAACATGTTGTCACAGGGTAATGTGTAAGTGAATAAACAACGGTCATTACAATGACTTATGTGACGAAAAGTGCGGTTATGTTCGGAAGAGTTTCATACAGCAGCTTTTAACGGTCGCTTATAGTTGAAAGTTATTGCTTCTTTCCTCCTAATATTTTCCTGGTATTATAAATGCATTTGCTATAGATAGTTTTGTAAATATGAGATTCTCAGATTTCTGTGAATTTCTGTTCTTCCAAATAGAAAAGGGGGTGGAGAAGGAAGGGATTATGCATTTCACATTTTTTCTTATTATTTATTAAGTTTTGACTTAATATTGAACGATAATTAATGGAAGTATTACCTTAAGTGACTTGCGCATGAGAGTTCGAATCCGGAGAATGCATAGAAAAATAAAGATATATACGCTATACAAAAATTATATTACTGCACTTTTCGCAAACGACATAGAATTTTTCAATTATCTAAAAACACATTGCTAAAGGACTTCTTAAATACAGTATATTATAATATCCAGGTGCTAATAGAGATCTTATATTTGTCTCATGTGAACTCCAATGTTTGTTCATAAAATCTTAAATTCTGACACCTTCACAAATGTACATATTAATTTATATTCTTAACTTTTCAATTATTATATTAAATAAATTAGTAAATTATTAATCAATATTCCCACGCTTTTATGCAAACCTTCCATCTTGGCATTATCAGAGGTTCCCTGCCAAGTTACTAATCCCCGTATTGAAATACATTTCTGTTTCGGGTGAAGATGAAAGTGACATTTTTTTCATAGCCAGATTAAAATGATTTTATTTTATTTTAAAGGCAGGGGTCTAAGGATCGCAAGCATGGATTATTAACTTACATTCAATTTTGATTATCCATTCGACATCACAATATTATGATCCCCCGTCATCGTGAGATTGTCGAAAAATGCTCTTATGTTATACTTCTCATCTCTGGAGTACGTCAAGTCAATATATTCAAAAGATCTCTTTATTTTCGTACTTGGAATTGTTGCTATTAGATCGTCTCCAAAGTATAATTTAATTCTCCAATTTTGTTAATGTCTAAATTTTTAGACAGTAAATTTAGTAAATTTTAGTATATAAAATTTTAGTTCATTATTGTCTACTTTCTTCAATTTTATTTATTTCTACATTAAATAATTTCGCATAGAACAATAAGCTTATGGTTATTTGGCGCCCTATGAATACCGAATACCAAATAATATCAGAGAAAGGATAATAAATTATGTAAATTTAACCAGCAAATAATTTAATTAAGTTTACAAATTGAATTAAATTTAAATGAATAAAAAATATCAAATTCTTACATTCGATGACAATTCAAAAATTACAAATTTTCAAAATATTATAAATATTTTTGTTAAAAGATCAATCAGTTTGGATGGGTTAACAAATTCCTGTAAAACTTATAAAGTTAGAACATTTATATTGCCATACATTTTGCAGTTCGAAAATAGCCATTTTGAAAGGCTGCTAAATAAAAATATGGATTTTTATGTTTGCTGTAAAAACAGTTAAGAGTCAAATTTATTTTGCGTCCTGAAATTTTATTTAAATGTTGCGGCAACTACATAGAATCTTAAAAAGAGTTAAACTGGATACAAAACCAGTATTTCTCTTAAATCTGATCTATGTAAAACTTTTATTTAATGAAAATGGAATTTTAAAAATCCTAAATGATTCCACTTCTGAACCTGGAAAACTCTAAATTATGAGAAATATCCAAAAGCTAATTAAGTGATGATAAATTTAAGAAATCAACGGGCGTGATCATGAAAAACCAAAAATTTAAATAATGCCCAATCAAATATGATAATGCCCGCCTATTGATATATATATTTTTTTATATTTTTCACATCTCTGGAGCCGAAAATAATTATCTTTCAATTTTTGAATGAAAAAATAACTTAACAAGTGATTCGATATATCAGTAGGGTTTAATTATGTGCTCATGTTTTTACGTCTACTTTCATTAAGGGAACTCTAATGGAAAATAGAAATCAATAAGTAGCTACCTAATATTTATTTTTTAAATCATACAAAATATAATCATTAGACATATATGGCCGGCCAGCACAAAATGCCACCTATGTTAATAATACCTTGAATGTCCTTTTAGGTCTTCACTTTGTGAATAAAAAAGTTACCGAAATAATAAAATATTTTTCTTTTCTAATTTATGTATATATACTAAGTAAGCGATTGTCATACAAAACTTTTGAAAATTACACTGAAAAAAATTATGAGCCCAAAAGCTTAAATTTCTAGTTCTCTCGACTTATAACTGTAGTCGATTTCGGGACAGCAACAGAATGTGTGTGCAGGAAATATGTAGAAACTGGATTACAATTTTAATTTTCAAGAATATAATATATAGTCCTTCTAGATTTAGTGTTAAACCTCTCGAATTTTAGTAAATAAACCAAAATTACACTGAAAGCAACATAATATTTGTTTTATGATTACAAGAGAATGATTCCTTATGCCACACACATTATCGTAATGATAATATTTAAAATCCGTTACGATATGGTCGTTAACTCTAGAACATAAAATATATAACTTCAGGAATCACATAAAAATATCTCAGGCTTAAGTCTATATCAGTATTTCCTATACTTGTATACCAAATGGACTTGAAATATATAGTCATGGCAGTTATATTCCGCATCAACAGAAATCATATATAAAACCCTGAAAATAATATTAATAACAGCTGAACTCATTCATTTGAAAACCCAACTAATATATAATATTACCCCAGGTATTACATATATGATATCCTGATATAGAGTATATAGCAGTTTGAATAACGTTAATAGCATCCTTCGCTAGGAATTTATAAATTTGGATAACATATCCATAAATTTGGCAGCATATATCAATTATCTCGAGGTATATGGTATAAAATTACCAAAGTGAGCATTCAGTCTATACCCATTGTTTCAAAAATCATTTAGTATAACCCTCCAAGCAAATAATGGATGATCGCTGATGAAATCAATGTGACTAGCAAAATTCCAACTGTAGGCCATTATATGACATTATATAACCTCTGTGAAAATTAAGAAAAAAGTTATACCCTTGGGAAATAGTTTAAGGAACACCAAAACGTTTTATTTTTATTCTATTGGTTTATTAAATTATATAATGCGTATAAATGCTTTTTATCAAATTTTTATTGCGTACAATAATTTTACGTACATATATACATAATATATATTACGTATGCCATATAAATTGACATTAAATATTAAAATTTAAACTGGAGAGACTTAAATCTTTGATGAACTCGATTCCGAAAAGGACATTTGAAGTTATAAAAAATCAAACCAAATATTTGTTACAAAATAAAAAGGAACAAAGGTATATAAAGTAATAATATGCTTGACATTTAAATATATCTATGGGGTTTAGTCAAAACTATATATCTCCAAAAATGGATTTTTGGAGTTATGTACATATATAAAAAAATTCTCTGTCACTCTCTACTGACTACACAACTGCACATCTCTTCACAACGATTAAAATGATGGATCCACAATGCATAACTTAAAAAAAAAAAAATTGAATATTATTTCGATTAAAAGCGCACAATTTACTAAGTTACGCAAAGTAAATTTTTGGAGATATGTACCTACTTTTGACTAAACACAATAGATATTTCAAAGTACTTTATATTTATATTATTGGAAATATACATGATTTTTTTCTAATAAAAAAAAAAATTAGTGTTTATTCTGACTGAAATACAATATATCTTTGCTATATGAAAGAAATGAAAAAACAAAAACCTACTGCGTTTAAACGAATATTTACTACTGTAATTATTGCGTATAATATGTATATAAATTGACATTAAATAATAAACATCGCCTTTTTAAATTTTATTAGCTTGAAAGTATTCATAATACTGGTATGTAACGCAAATGTTTCAAAATCATTTGTTTTGAGAACAACATCAGTCCTTTAATGTTCGTCGAAATACAAAGTATTAAGTTTTCTTGGAAAAAATACAACATCCTTTTTATTTTCAACATAAACACATTCGGAGAATTGAAGAATTTTAAGAATTTTTATTTTTAACGATTCCAAATCAAATTATAAATACAAGAAGAAAAAACAACCGTCTCATCCGGGGTTTGAAACCGGGACCTTCCGCTTGCCGGGCGACTGCTCTTACCACTGAGCTAACGAGACCGATCATTTTCCCTTCGATTCCAGTCCGGAATAAATAAACACATTCTATTTGTGTGAAAATGGGGTACTCATTAGACGCAATACGTATAATATTCCTATTTTTTATTTTAACATTAAAATATTCAATTCGATTATAGCACCTATATGATTTTTTCATATTGTGAGTAAAGCTGAGAATATCTTTTGGAAGATAGGACTCGTCCAATGATAAGAATTTTAAATAAGCTAGCTAAAATGTCGCCAGCAACAACAACTATGGGTTGAAGTGTTATTGCATTTAACTCTTCCGTCACTAGATTAGCGTCCTGAAAATTAAAATTTCAATTAGTTGAATTAAAAGAGAAAAGTGGATAAAGATTTGCTTCTAAGCATTTAACAAAAAAAGTATAGTGATAAAGCAGTACAAATGTAGGAAAATGTAGACACAAATTATTGAGATATGTAATATGATATTTACGATAATAATTCTGAGTAACAAACAAATATGTACAAATGTAGTTACTTACCAATAAACTTTTCTACAAGATGAGGAAATCCCAACTTTTCCAATGATTCCTTTAACAATTCGTTCGCCATTGCGAAATTTTTTAATAAAATATAGGATATGCACACAAAATTAACAATTTAGAACTTTAATTTCACTTTTAAAACATTTGAAAGAATATACACAATGAACACACTAAATTAATAGATTACCGCACCGCAGACTGCGTTATACCGTGGACATATCGATATTGAAATGAATAGAGCCACCTGACCAGACCCAGAGTAAAGATTAGTGTGCAATTCAATAACGTCATCTGCACTTTTTACAGTAGCACATAATTGAAAGCCGCCCACACAACTTATAGTTCCGACGAGTTATCTTAAGTTACATGGTTCCTCCAGTAATATTAGCCTTTTACAAATAGCTGTGTACGCCTGCCTTACATTATATAAGCCGAAAAATAATGCAAAAGTAATATAGTCATATTGTGTGTGCCTCTGTTCTATTCTGATGCTCATTTCACAGCATGTACTATATAACTTTTGCATTATTTTTCGGCTTATATAATGTAAGGCAGTCGCACACAGCTATTTCTAAAAGTCTAATATAACTGGAGGAACCATGTAACTTAAGATAACTCGTCGGAATTATTAGATGTATGCGCGGGTTTCAATTGTGTGCTGCTATTATCCACATTTTTAAAGCAGCACATAATTGAAAGCTGGGACATCGTACTTTTTATTTTAGCCTATTAGAAATTTGTGTGAGCACACGTGCAATATTTATATGAGTCTTAATACAACAAAAGCCCTATACTTTTACTGGATTTCAGTTGAAAAATGCAAATTAATGGAAAATATTTCAGCATTTGCTCTGAAATGTGATGAAAAAAAATGTTCATACATTTTCTTGCATTTTTTGTTCTTTCGTATACATAAATTAAGTTATGCCCTAATTAATTATAAACAAAAATTAAAATTTCGTTGATTTCGATGAAAAAAAAATCATTTAGGCATCGAAGAGGCTACTAAAACTATCAAGTTGACTTTTTTATAAAAACGTATTGGATGTGATTTTAATAATATAATTTTCTTCATTGGAAACTTAAATTTACGTTATTATATATAACAACAATATGTGATAAATAAAAATGGTCAAATTGAAAAAGTAAGTAGCTCATATTATTTCATAAATTATAACAATATTTCAATTGGTATATGTCAGTATCAAGTATGCATCAAACTGTCGGCTAAAAGGTGCATACTTATATAACTTTAAAAGATATATTGTAGTGATTTAGAACACTACACACCTATTATCTTTGCTCTATGAACAGTGTAATCTGTGGAACGATTATATATAAGCAAGTAAAACATATTATGAGTCCCAACATTATATGATCAGAAACAAGATACGTGTTTTCAGTCGGCGTATTGCATATGTTTCAAAAACACATTCTTAAATGTTGCATATATAAGTTGACACTGTAGTCAGAGAATATGATTTGAAACGCGACAGCAGTGTACACAAACATAATAGACTATATGTATAAAAGTCAGAATTTTTAGGTTACACTATATCACTCCTTAGCACATGGGTCTTTTTTTCAGTGTATCATCGCTAAATAAAATGTAATTGAAAACAGTCTATTTTCTCGCCAATCTACCGCTACCCGCGAGTTCCTTTATAATATCATCGATATTAAGTTCATCTAAATTATTTCCTTCTATTAATATGATTACTAATCTGTGAATTTTTTCCAACCTCAAGTAATTTTTTATCAACTTTAATTTCGAAAATAGTCTTTTTGCATTTGCTCTGGGTAGTGAAATTTTTCACGAAACTTTTTCAGATAAACAGCTATTAACTTACTGACACAAATGTATTAAACATAGAATTTTTAGGGTTCCTTCCTTACTTCAAACGGAAAAGCGGAACCCTTATAAGATCGCTCCATCTGGCTGGCACAGAACTGTTTCTCGGCAACGCATGAAGTAGGAATTTGAAGTTTGGCAGAATGTTAGGTTTTCATGACGCGCACATATTTCAACAGTCAAAGATTTTTTTTTCAAAATTTTTGGTGACTTGGTTATAAAGATATAGCCAGATATGTAAGAAAAAACCTAGGTTTCTAGAGCTAAGGTTTTGATATTATCACGGTTAGTATTTATTGAGGCATAGATAATAGTTCGTCAGTATTATAGTTGCTGAAAGAAATGTGATTTGTGTTAACCTAATAGACTACTTTTACTTATAAAACCATTTTTGCGTGCGTCTATTTGATTATTATCGAAATTTGACAATACAGTAGTATTTAAAATATATGAAATATTGAGCTAACTAAATGGGAAACATAATAATAGATAACATATGTATTTACTAATATTCTAGCACAATGTGATAAAATTCATAGAAAAACTTGGATGGACCGTTTCTTTTGTTTTTTAATAAAGACTTACACTAAATTTGTTCCTCAGACATTTAAATCGATATTTCATGTAGCAATCATTCATTTCATGTGTACAAATTTAAAAATGTTGTGGCTATGATTTAGTAATTCAAATCTCTCCACAACAGAATTGGTACAGAAAGCTGAACAAAAAGAAAAAAGTTTACCTTAAATAAAATTTTTGGAGCTAATATCGATTGGCCTTGTTGGTCGTAATAAAATTGCCTGAAACTTTCACTTCACCTTGAAGTCATAGTTAACGATCCTAAAATTTTTTGGTCATGTAAATAATTTTATTAAAATTCTCGTCAATATAAAATTTAACCAAATATTGCTACAACTGAGCTCACATCTACTTATAATCTGATATAAACGATTATCAGAGATCATCTCTGCAAAAGTTATAGAAATGTACTGATGTAACATATATGTATGTGATTACGTACGTCGATCGCCCTCAACAACTATTGTTGCTTTCAATTTATGTACGATTAATAAACTACCGATCGTGTAAGATGCGGCTTTTGATTTTCTCACCGACCTTCCTACAATATTTTACTTCCAAAATTTATAAATTGGATAGGAAATAATGTAAATGTTTCCACCCAGATATTTAGTGCTGTATTTTACTTTTTGCTAAATTTTTACACAATACCTTTTTGGTGGATACCAGGGATTATGACCTGAGCCCCAACCATATATCTATGTATGTAGTAATTAGCAGTACAATTGTGTGCACCGAGTTCATGTGGAAGTCTGCGTCCACAGGACTTGTTGATTCGACGCGGTGGATCTTGTTAGATGGTGTCTTGCAGTGTAGTACAAGTACACTTGACGCAGCGTTGAAGAAACCTATTCCGGTTGCCAAATCTACCGACTAATAAGAAGATCTGGAAATATATTTCAGTAGTGAGTGTTATTAGTAGGTTTCAAATAGCAGATTGTGTAGAAGTGGCTGCTTCGAGTGTACTTTCAGCGTTAACCGCCTGTGGACAGTTAGTACCCGGGGTGCAGATATCAATTCCTGAAAATTCAATAGTAATAAAATTATGCATTTGTAAGACAACACTATGGTGTGCTCTAACACGGAGGTATTTTCTGGAAGAAGTCAATGCAGCATTGAACAACGATGTTTTTGCTAATTACGTCGGGTTCTGGAATCAGCTGTCGTTAGGTTTGGGAGCACTGTAAGAAGTGTAGTGGACTAGCTGACCCAACGTCGAGCTAGCCCATGCGCTTTGATTAGTTCAACTTGATATGCACAATTGAACTTATTTCTGGTGAATTTGCAGCAAATAGTTAGTAACTACCCAGCCAGTTAGAGTCTGACCAGCAGTGGTTCCAAGATTAGATTTAGGTTAAAGGCGAGGATATGTCCGCTTCTGGCAATGCCTCATTCGTTCATAAGGCAGCTGTAGATCTGGAAGGATAATGGAAAGAAAAAAAGAAAAGAAAAGAACCGCTATCTGAGCGGGCATGAACATAGATCTTCTGTAATAGCGCTATGAAGTAATAATTCAGGCTCAAATGTTCCTGAATCTCATCGTCTTTATTGATTTTCCCGATTCGAGTAAAAAAATATTCAAAACGTTATAATAGTATTTTTTTATGAAAATTATTTTCATTCGATAAAATCTGACGCGGGACCATAAACCGCACCAAACAGTCACACGTTGAGGATAGAGAGGCTTTTCAACAATAACTCTTGGGTTTTCCGAGCCCCAGATGCGACAATTTTGCTTGTTGATGAAGCCATCGAGGTGGAAATGGGCCTCATCACTCAAGATGAGTTTTCGATGGAATTCCGGATCATTTTCATGCATTTCAAGGACCCAATCAGCAAAGACTGTACGTTGTTGATGATCGGCCGGCTGGAGTTCTTGTGTTAACTGAACTTTATAAGCTTTAAGACCCAAATCTTTATGCAAAATACGGTGTAATGACGTTTGCGGAATGCCTAATTCCAAAGAACGGCGAGGAATGGACAAACCTGGGTTTTCTTCAACAGTTTCGGCTACAGCAGCAATATTCTCGGCTGTTTTTGAGCGACGTGCACGGGTTTTATTCTTCACATCACTAACTTGTCCCGACAGCTCGAATTTTTCTACCAATTTCTGAATTGCGGTCCGACAAGGTGCTTCACGACGACCCAAAAATGTTCGAGTTTTACGAACCGCCTCTGCCACATTTTCACCATCTTTATAGTGAATTTTAATAATTTCAATGCGTTGTTGAATCGTGTATCGTTCCATTTTTATTAATGGCGTAGTTTCTACTTGTCAAATGCCAAAAAGTGACAGCTCCAAAAGTGACATCTACCGAAATAGCGGGCTACTTAAAATAACACCTCTTATTGGAAAACACTTTATTGCTAGCAAGGCACTTCGAAAAAATAAATGGCCGATTTTTACGGTTATTAGTCGTGCGTTCAGAGAAGTGCGGACAGAGATAGATGTGTCGCCACAGCTTTATGTCAATAGCATTCAAATTAAAAATCCTTTATTGTGAATCGCTATCTTTTCCACTCCTGTTTGAATAATTTTAATATGGATTATTATGTTGTTTACAATCAAAGTAAATTCAGCACATAATCATAAAATCAGTTGTATCTAAAATCGGACAAAGGCTAAAAAAAATGACAACCTAGATGATGAAAAATTTAAAACTTTCGAAATTAAAAAATCTGGTCCACAGTTTATCGAATAGATAATATAATCATGCAAATTGTACTCTCGAAAAAAAAGCTTTCCTTCATTTTCAACCCACATTACAAATACGGATATTTGGAGTTTCAAACATGCTGAGTAGAAATAAGAAACCTTTTTTTTTATTGGACGTATCCGAGTCGAATTTATGGTATCTCTCAAACTTAGAATTTTTATTTTTAAATATAAAATAATAATAGTAGAGAAAGGAAATGGAAGACACATGGAGAGGGCTAGAGATAGAGAGAGAATGGAAGCGATAGCTAGAGATATAGGTAGAGAGATGGAGCGATACAGAGAGAATAACAGGAGATAAGAGAAAAAACAGACTATGTTGTACTTGAGAGAGTGATTCATTGGAAAGACCTTGGCTCTCTTTTTATCTCTAATATGGTTTGATACTGAATCATGTTGCGTGTGCTTGTGTGTATGAAACATCATCTATTTCGAATGCAATAATCGCACGAGTTATCCATGAGCCGCTAAGTTAATTTTTGCTGGGTTAGGCTAGGTTAGGGTAGGTAAGAGAGTGCCGCTAGAAGTGCCTATGCTGTTTAACTTAGAATGCTAGTGGATCCATTGAGCCCATTGTCCTCATGGAATAACCTAACAGAAATTACCCTAGATCCATTCTGCTTCCCTTAGGAAACTCAGGATGCATATGAATTCCTTTCCTTAATTTTTGCTAAAATTGACTAGATTTTAAGGGCTCTAAAGCTGCCTTCACAACGAACGTTTTAATCATCCTTTAATGATTTACCAGAGCTGCTGATTAAATTATTTTGTTTTATCGGTGTGAATGCAAATAGCGATATGCATAGAAATTTATATGACGTTTTGATTGTATCGAGACAGAATGATGTATATGCAACCTAAAGAAACTCGAAAATTGATTTCTTTTTCCGTCTTTTTTTCCCGGATTGTTGTTGCAAAAAAAGCAAAGACGTTGACCGTATTTGAAAAAGGTACACAAATTGTATATTTATTGAATGCTCAGAATATTTTTCTTTAATTTAAGTGTTGTTATTCACTGTGATAACCAGTAAAAACAAGGAATAAAGCTAAAATGGGCGTAAGACCAGTTCTTATGATACCCTAGATATATGTAATTCCATAGGATCACCGCTCTGTGCAAGATTTATTGCTGAAGTGGCTTTCGCATTTAGTTCTAGGACAGTTTTTCGGACAGTAAAAATTATTATAACCAATTTCATACGATCTTATATTATAGCGAATTTTACAGTATACAATAAAAACGTCTAGGACTGATTGTTTTAACAGTATACATTAATAACTATAGCAAGACCAGGAAAAAGTTGTCCAATTTAGTCCAACTTTAAAATAGTATTTACTATTTTTGTGAAATCGCCGTAAATAAAATTTAAACGTTCGCTCAGCCAGTGTTCAAAAATACTGAGGAAATTGAAATTTTTGTATGGCAACCCTACAAAGGACTTACCAAATTTGTTCCATTTGCTAATTCTACAATTTTTTTTATGAAAAGCTTCAGCTATCTAATGCGTGAATGCGTTTTTGAATTATCTTTCGTCAGGCCAAATAGACAGAGAGACAGACAGACAGACAGACAAACAGACGGATAGACGGACCAGCAAAGATCAAAATAAATTTTGATATCATTCATGGGTTTCCAATCCATTTTGCTCTACCAGCATTGTTTTTATGCGTTACAAACGGAGTTATAAACTCAGTAAGTCCTATGGTTTCATCATGTGGGCCATAATAAGACTCAGGGTAACAATACTGAATACATAAATTTTGTCCAAATTGCCTTCAGCACTTAAATTTTAGTTAGGCTTACTTAAATACGCTTAAAATTTCCTCAACCGCCTGTAGATGATTTAAATACATATGAACGCTTTGGAAATTTATTACAGAATTATTGTCCTTCAAAGAGGTCCACCCAGACACTGACTTATACACCAGTTTTTCAGTGATTCCGGGTTCTTACAACAGATGTAATGAGCAGATAAATCATTAAAAGAAAGCTGCAGTATTGTTAACAAAATTTTATTCGTAATAATTGCTCTTTCAATAGCAGCATTTTATCCGAATAAGATTACACTTCATCAAATTCCTTATTGGGACCAGTGGATCTTATCATCTATTTAAATACACACATGATTTTCATAAAATAAATAGAAAATGGATTGTACCAATGTTTCTTCTGTACCCGCGTCCCTCTTTGGACCACTTAAGAATATTAATCAGGATAGAGAATTGATTGGTTCCATCCTACTGATATTCCAAAATATTTTCATAAAAAAGGATCGATTAAAATTTGTTAAAACTTAGCTCGTAAGTAGAAATAGCAATATTACCATAAATAGCTGAAGTAAATATGCACGGAGTAAAAATCAGGCAAATACAAATAGTAGACTTCCATCATACATTCGTATATTGTATTGTAAACGTTTTTGTTTGGTGTAAGGAAAATAAAAATATTGTCCATTTATCCTATCGTGCTTAATATCTAATATCTGAATAAGAGAGATTCATATTTAAATTCAGCTAATTCATACCATACTAGAATTAGAATCTTGTTATAAGCTAATACAAAAAAACAATATTAGAAAATAATCGCGGTAACAAAAGACATTTTCAAGGCCTTCGATACTTTTGACCACTCATTGCTTTGGAGGAATGTATGTATATTCATACCTTTCTTATCAGGTGCAAATGGTGTTTTTCAGCAGGTAAGTGTTCATCTCCACATTTTGTTGTATCTGGGGTTCCTCAGAGATCAGTCCTTGGTCCATTACTCTTTTCTATATTCACCAAAATTATTTTTATCTGTCCTAAGCATTGCAAAATACACCTCTTTGCAGATGATGGGTAGGCGTATCTCTCTAGTGCTATTGGTATAATTGAGAATGGCGTTAGCTGCTTGAATGAAGACCTCAAGAGAATCCACAAGTGGACCGTTCTAAATAATTTTCTAATTAATCCAGCGAAATCGAAGGCTTTAGTTATTTGGAGAACTGCTATTGACACGTCGCACTTCTCTCCGATCATTCTTAATAATAACACAATTCCATATGTTGAATCGGTTCGCGATATTGGGGTAATTTGTAATAAGACCTTGAAGTGGAACGACCACATTAAGTTTGTCATTCGTAGAACTTACGGTGTCCTTCGTTCGCTTTGGACCACAACCTCCTTTACACATACTAAGACCAGATTGCATTTAGTGTACACACGACTGGCTCCCTTAATAACTTATGGGTGTGAGATCTTTGGTAGGTTTGATTCTGTTTGCTGGAAGATTCTTATAACTACATTTAATTTTACGATTAGGTACATATATAACAGACGCAGATGTGATCATGTCCCACAGCATGCTTTTTCAGTCTTTGGTTGTACCCTTGAAGCTCACTTGCAGCTTCGACTGATTGCATATAGCTTGTGCAAACTAAATATTTGTTCGAATTACTCACGTTTGCTCTATCCAGCAAAACAGTAGCGCTTATTTTCCTAATGCTAATTGCCTTGTAAGTAGGCGCCTGTTTTTCATCCAAGCCACTTAGTTACAGAATTCATTGCCAGCTTCTTTGCGAAGATCGCTTATGTCAAGGACATTAACCAACTTCAATCGGAATGCATTCATTTATTACTCTTCCCAGAGTAATTCTATATTTTAATTTATTTATATATTTCATTTTCTTATAAATTTTTTTTCTTATTCTTGTAGTTTTGTAGGTCTAGATATAAGTTTGAGTAGTTTTGTAGTGTAAGATGTGTTTTTTTCCTTATTATTTTCTTTTAACTTGACAACACAAAAGAATTTTTATTCTCATTTTTAAAATGCCGATTGTTGAAATAAATTGGAATAACTTGAAATTGAAATTAAAAAGGATGGCATACATTCAAAACTACAGATTAAAATTTTCAATCAATTTAGAAAAGTGTCTCTCGAAATCTTTCCTCTGAAAATTTGCTAAGAAGAGATATACTTCGTAGTATCTACTGCCATACAAAAGCTTTTATTTTCACTATATGCGCATACATATTTGGCCACACATATCTCCCTGGTGTTGATTCTAGAGAAAATGTTTTGCTTTTAATGCCTATTTTAAAGATTGTTGAGAGCGATTTGACCTCAAGTTGCGGATAGTACAATCACATATAAATGAATACGGATGCACATATATATGTACACATAGTTACTCTGCCGCAGATAATATATTTAGAAATATTTAAACAATATTTAGCTATTATTACACTGAATATATCAACCATTTCATCTAGGACTTATAGTGCAATCATTTGGACCTCAAATTCGAACGTGATGCAATGTTTATGATTTTTGGAAGTATGATGGGGAGGATCCTTGCGAATGTAATGCCGTATTGTCGGAAATCGGTGTATGCCTTTCGCCGCCATATTATAACTTTTTTTTTTAATTTTACTTCCCATTGAATCTCCGAAAAATTAAAAAAAGTGTTTGTAGATCTTAAAATCCCCTACAATTTCTGTCTTTTGATTTTTCTTCCGTAGAATGACTATTATTAAATTCGTAAGTTAGAAATTAATGGTTCAATGATGGTTTTGTGCATTACATTGAAAACGTTAGTTATCAATATTGTAGTGCACGAAAAGTCTACATGTATTTCAGGTGTTTGTTTATGGTTTATTAACACATTGATCTTTACATCGTTCCTGTATTTTGTCGTACTGGAGAATATTAAAATGTAAATAACTCTGTTCCATACCACCGTTGAGTGTCAAGTGATTTTTTTATTTATTTTTTTAATGTAATTGCCTCATAACACCTGCTCCACAGTCCATTGAAACATTGCATAATAATTATTTGATTGATTAAAATCTTGATTTTGGATTTCTTTCTCGTGGTAAACCTCATTTGTGAACTGTTCATCTTCCATAGGCTTTCTGCGATTGGTAACTTTTTTGTTCCAATTTCGTCTTCCCGGAGGAATTTCGTAATATGCGCTACATTATCACAAATATATGCATTTTGGCAGAATATTTCAATCTCGCTTTTGGACAATCATAAACCGCACTTGCCCTTGCATTTACATTTAATTTCGTGTTACAAAATGTGCGATATTAATTTCAAAAGTTCCGTTGGTGCTGATATGCTCTATGTTAATCTCTGGTTCCTATCGACAGTTGATTCGCTATCGGTAAAATTTTTAAGGTCAAGAGAATTTCCAACCACTTCTGTATACTATAAAAAGTTCGAAAGTTACATTTTCTTCAAGCGATGCTTTCATCAGAGAATCAGTAAATTTTGTTTTATGGCAATCAGGGCGATCTTATCCAGTAACATAATTTTAAGGTTCTATACGCATAAAAAATTATCCCTACCTAAAATTTTTATTTTGGAAGATTTTTTAAATATTATTTTGATAAAAATTGATGAAAAGGTCATTACCATGGATGTCCTTTACCAGTACACTGCAACAAAGCTCACAATATTTTACGAAGATTTGTTCGAAACCTTTGGTGAAATCCAAAGTTGTAAAATACTAAGCCTTTCACAATTCATCCGCACAATCAACGGTTTTCTCTTTAAATGAATTTCCACACTTTTCATCCTGTCCCAACAATTCGAATCAGAAATCGATACTCTCTTCATTTCGAATATGGTGAAGAGAAATCCATTTTCTCTCGTAAGTCGCTAGCGCTGAGGTACACACAATTTAAATTATAAAATCATATCTAAAGGTTATTACCTTTCAAATAAACAAGAGAAAAAGCTATAATATTGGTATAAGATCAGTAATATTATAGTCTAGATGAAAGTAGAAGTTAAATAAAGTGAAAACCCAAAATATTGTATTGCAACACCAAGAACTGGTAGCCCTGTTTAGTCCGTTTTTGGAGTTTCATTTATTACTTTTATGAGAACGCGTGTATAAAATTTCAGCTCTCTGCATCGACGCGTTCTCAAGCAGTGCCCACATATATAGCGAAAAATGAAAGTTTTGTATGGCAACCCTACGATGGGGTTACCCAATTTATCGAACTTATATCTATAATTTTTTTAAGAAGACTGTGCCCAAAATTCCAAAAATTCCAGCACTCTAAGTGAAACCGACCGTTCTCGAGCTATTATGAGGAGAGACATATGTACATACATAAAAAGCCTTCAAATATTATCTCCTGCATTAAGTTATTTTCAATCGACAGTAGTGCTAGAGATGTAAGTCGAGATTTGCCAATTGTTTAACATAAATAATTTTTTATCAGTTAAAATTTCGAAGAAAAAAGGTCACTTTCTCTAAGCTTGTTCCAAATATGGAAAGATAAATTCTAAAAGCAATATTAACATTTGGAAAGCTTGTAACGAGCTTATTTTCTATTTGTGCCCTAATAATGCTAAAGCCTTTGCTTTGGCCACTAATTCATCACTTGACAAAGATTTGTGAAATGAAATTAATGAAATTAAGCCTATCAAACAATATTCTGTAAGTTGCTCGCCGTTTGACTCCCTTAGTATTAAGTCTGTCTGTAATGGTTTTGGGTTAAATGAGAATTTTATTTTTATATCTTCTTTCAGGACGTTGGCCAAAGAGAAACATATCTTCTTCTTAAAAATTGAGGTAGAGTAACCCAATGAAGGAAAATTTATTATGACGAATAATTTAGGAAAATATTTTGAAGAAATTCAAGAAGATTTTATAAACCGGGTAATTCTACATTCTCTCAATGCAAAAGAGAAAAGTAAATGGCATGTATTTCTTTCTTTGTTCAAAACGAGATATCTTTGCAATATTTTGGGCCTGTGTCCTAACTTGAAAACACAAGCTTCACACAGTATGAGGGTTTGTTGTTCCAAGAATAAACAATAAATATGGTGAGAGAACTTTCAACAACATAGTGCCTAAGTTATTTAACAGTTTACCTAGGAACATTAAAAATTTTGCAAGATTTAGTAGTTTTAAGAAATTTTTGAAATCATAGTTAATTTCAAATGTTCATATCATGAGATTTGTTCGTAAAAATATTGAATGCAATATTATACAAAAGTGGCTAGGGTCTACGAGGGCCCTAAGACGGCCCTGATGCCAGTGCCACAGATAGAGGATATTATCTCGCAGTAGAGTGAAGGTATTGTTGAGTTTTATTTGTCGCATTAAAGACTCGTCGAGGAATACAGTTTTCCTTTGATGTTTGATTTGTCTTGCGAAAGTTTGGACAATGTTTCCAGGATTTGATTTCAGCATTATTGAAATTCTATGGGTAAACGTCAAATACAGTGTTGAGGTTATTTCCGAAATGTCGCCTCACGTCGTATTTATTGAAAATGCATTGAAAAGTTTCGCCACGTCCCCAAAGAAATGTATGGAGTTAACTGCTATAATCTACGGTAATATAGTTCTATCTGAATTCAGTATTTTAACTGTGAAAATTCTTTGAATAGACTTAACTTCGGGCCCATTGGCAAAAACTTTAAGGCCATATGCACCAAAGCATCATAACTGTCGTTTGGACCGTCAATTAATGATTGGCCCACCTGCACTCTAGATCAACATGTTAATACAACAGCAAACTGAAATACACGTAAAATGTTCATGCGCTAAAATATTAATAATAACCGTTGTCAACGTAATTGTAACGTAAAACGAGAAAAATGCGAAAAATCGTAATCGGGCCTAGTTGAGTTGAATTAAAGAGAATGCTTTCGGTTTGTTGAATTTGATACAAAAAATTAAAGTAGAGCACATATATTTACGAATACCATACTAAATGTTTCGAAATTTCAATACTTGAGCGATGTAACTCCGACAAAGAGAGGAGTGCGGATATGTCTGGATGAAAGGATCCTTTACACGTTTACAAAAGAACTGGTTATAGTTGTAATTAACTTAACTTTGAAAGTGCAGGTCCTATTTATATATAAACATCAGAAAAACCTACAATTAGTCTAAGACCGATAACGTTATACCCTAGACGAAAATAAACGTTAAACAAGTAAAACAGCTAGAATTGGTCTAGATAAATGCCCGTATAAAATTTCGTATGATTACCGATCTATGCACATTTGATTTTTGAAGTGATTTTTCGCATATATTTCTAGAACGGTTTGTCGCACAGAAAAAATGATTATAACAAATTTTATAGGATTTCGTATTCTGAAGAAGTTTTTGTACAATAAAAATGTCTTGGACTGATCGTTTTCATAGTATACGTAAATAACCTAAATTTTATTTGGTAACACCAAGAAGAAGTTTCCCGATTTAGTCCAGTTTTGAAATTTTATTTACTAGTACAATGAAAACACCATGTACCAAATTTCAGCTCTCTTCGTCGACGCGTCCTAAGGCAGTATCCAAATATAAAGTGCAAAACAAAATTTTTCTATGGCAACACCAAGAAGGAGTTCCCCGAATTGTCTCATTTTCGAACTTAATTTTACTTTTTTTTTTCAAAGTTTGTGTACAAAATGTCAGCTCTCTAAGTATACGTGTTCTCGAGTTATCGTGCGCACAGATGGACAGACGGACGGACAACGGACGGACATGCAAAAATCAAAATAACTTTTAATATTATGTGTGGGTGTCCAATCCATTTTGCTCTACGATCATTATTTCGAGTTGTTACAAACGGAATGACAAACTTAGTATACCCTATAGATTTCATTTAAGGTATAATAAAGTGAAAGGCCAAAGTTCTGTAGGACAACACCAAGAAGTAGTTGCCCGATTTAGTTTATTTTTGAAAATTTATTTACTATTTGCATGAGCACGCTGTATACAAAATTTGAGCTCTAAAGGTCGACCCGTCGTCTAGCAGTATCCAAATATATAATGAAAATGGCAACTCCAAGAAAGTGCTGGCAGAATTAGTCACTTTTTGAATTTTGTTTATTATTTCTATGCAGATATCATGTATCAATTTTCAGCTCTCTATATCAACGCCTTTTCGGGCAGTGCAAAAATATATAGTAAAAATTGAAAGTTTTGTATGGCTGCCCACAAAGGATTTGCGAGATTTGTCCCGTTTTCGAACTTAAATTTATTTTTCTTTTCTTCAAAAAGGCCATGTATAATTTTTTAGCTCTCTAAGTGAACGATTTCTCGAGTTATCGTGCGAACGGAAGGACGGACAGACGGATAACTTTTAATATCATGCATAAGTGTTCAGTTCATTCTGCGTTACAAACGGAATGACAAACTTAGTATACCCTATAGATTTAATCTGGGGTATAAAAATGAGCGAACAAAGTCAACCCCCCATCACAAGTACTGGGAATAGATCTTCTCTCCATCAGATATAATTTTATACATATTTGTCTAGATATCACGAATCAAGTTTAACGCCCTTACGGAAAATCCTGTACATTCCAAATGCAAACTACTAGTAAAATCTTTACTTTCTTTTCAGTGTCAACAGACTAGACGTAGTCGTAACGGAAACAATTTTAATACTTTTGCTTTGTATGCTGTAATCCAAATTGCAGTATGTTAAATCATTGAACTTTCAAATTGTCCTCCAAACAAACGTAGGATGATAGCCATGCAAATATTGAAATTTTATTAATCTCATAAAACCTGGGTGACAATAATCAATCTCGTCCTGACACCATTATACCTTTGCATTGCAAACGGTAGCCCATAGATTTTCCGATTTTTGTAGGATGTACTATAAAATTATGTACGAAATATACTCGATTAAAACTACCTACATGTGTATTTATATACTTATACCTACATATATGTATATCAACAAATTTTTGATCCAATTTAAGTAAATTTAATTCGAACTTAGCACGTATAGATTGCTTGCTCTTCTGTCGCAACATGGAAAAGTTTAATTCCCAAGGGATTTTCACTCATAAACTTTCGACACTGATTCGAGAAGACTTGTTCCCTCTTTGCTTGAGTTATATTTCTAGACTTTCTAATTAATCTATCGAAAGCGGGCGTCTTCAAGAATGCAGCTGCTAGTCTACACGTATTATATTAAAATACATATTGCCTTTGGTGAAAAATTATCATAAATAAGAGCATGTACGTAATTTTATGTTCTATAATGACAAATTTTCAGAAATCATTCACGCCGTTGTTGCTAAGAAATGAGGAATACTCCGACTTTGTACCAGTCTCAGGTCCAGCATCATGGCTACCGCATTCAGGCAGCATGCTCTTAAAATTATTGAGAGTAGATGTTTCTGTCGTGAATTTTGCTGATGAAAATCTTAGTACTCTTCACCACTAGCTAATATCTTAACCAGTTTGTCCTTCTTAGGTATGCAATAATCTAGTCATGTCAGGCAGATAAGTGTTTACCAGGTCACAAATTCATTTGTATGAACGGAGACTCCCAGGATTATTGTCCACTACAAAATCATGTTTGGATACACATCTGGTAGAAAGAGTAGAGAATTGGATTTGTTTTAATTTATAAATCCATAGTAAAAACCATATTTTTACCTATGCCTCTTTTGATGAAATTTGCATAAGTTGCCAGGTTTTGTATCACGAACTCGCACTTCAGATTTATCTTAATCTGCTCTGTTGTCCAGAGATCTGATTACTTTTGTTTCCTATTACCAAACGTGCAATTTGTAGGCTGCGTTCGTTGGGAAGTTTTTTTTATCTGTACCACGTTTTGTTACTGTTTTTCATTCTAACTGAATTTTCGAATTTCTTTTTGAATTGGCTAGTTCTTAATTTTATGGATTTCTATTTACTAGATCCTGCTGCGTCCTCTTTTGATACAATATTTCATTTAAATGAATCTAGATTATTATAGCGATTTCAGATCTGGTAGCCTTGACACTTCGCGAATTATGCTGAAGGTTTTGTCGGAACGATATGAGGGTTTGAGTATCTGTCATTTAAATGCCCAAAGTTTAATGAAAAAAGTTGATGAATTTAGGAATACTTTTGGTTACTCAACTTTAGATTTAATTGGTGTGTCTAAGACATGGCTAAAACCTCATATCCCTGATTCTATGTTATGTTTGAATGGTTATACTTGTTTTAGGAATGATATAATTGATAGAGTGGGTGGCGGTATCGCAATTTTCTTAAGAAACAACCTACGTGGTCCCCCCCCCCCCCCCGGAGGCACACATCGTATACATTTTTTTGATTTTCTAGTTGATTCTGTACAAGTCGTGGTTGGTGTGATCTACAAACCCCCACACATCACAATTTTGAGTTCTTTGAAGAATTATTCTCCCTTTTGTCCCAAAAATTTAACCACATCATCATTTCGGGTGATTTCAATTGCAATTTGTTGCATGCAAACCCAAATGCTAGAACCATATTTGACCTAGTAATCTGTTTTAGTTTATCTGTTGCGAACTCGATTACCCCTACACATTTCACCGAAACATCATCCACGCTGTTAGATCTTTTTCTTGTAACTCATTCAGATTTTGTGCTATTTTACAATCAAATGGTATTAGCAGCTTTCTCCAAACATGACCTAATTTAGTTATCTATATCATTAAACCTGGTAATAATATTGGACGAGAATTTATGTATCGGGACTTCAAAAACATTAATTTGGACATGTTGTTTGCTGAGGCGATGCAAGTTGATTGGAGTGGCCTTTACAATATGGCTGATGTTGAACTGCAAATTTCATTGGTTAATGGACACCTGGATTTTCTCTCTAATAGACATGTTCCACTTAAAACCTTCAGTGTTCTTAACGAAAATTCCCCTTGGATCACTCCTCAGATAATTGCATTGATGAACAAACGTGATAGGGTATATAAAATATGAAAGCGTTATCGTATTGAATCACTTAGAGACGAATATCGCCGGTTGCGAAATCTTGTTACATCTGCCATTTTAAAGTCTAAAACAAGCTATCATAGAAAAAAGTTTGATGTCAAGCTTCCAACCAAGAAACTTTGGAATAACCTGAAGAATGCTTGAATTGCGGCATCGAAGAATAGTAATATTGCGGAATTGGATCCCAATGTATTAAATGCCGAGTTTCCAGCTTTTCTACTAATTCATCTTCTGCTTTCAGTATAGACAGCCTTTTTGGCAATTTCACCTTCTCATTAATTAGAGCTGAAATGGATGACGTTATTGAAGCTATTTTCTCTATTAAATCCAATGCCGTTGGTCTTGATGGCATTCATCCGAAATTTATTAAAGTTCTTCTCCCTTGTATTATTCACCCTCTGACGCACGTCATCAATACTATCTTATTAAACTCGTCATACCCCCGCATCTGGAAGAGAGCAAAAATAATTCTTATAAGAAAACGAACGAAGGCGGCTATTCCAGAATATAGACCTATATCTATTTTATCTTTCCTGTCCAAAGTATTTGAAAAAATCTTGTACAAGCAGATTTGTGCATATCTGGAAAGCAATAATTTCTTGAATCCTTATTAATCTGGCTTTAGATCTCGATATAGTTGCACGACTGCTCTCTTGAAAGTTACTGAAGACATACGGCTGGTAATTGATGAAGAAAAGGTTACTGCACTTGTGCTGCTCGACTTTTTTAAGGCTTTTGATAAAGTCAATCACAGGCTTTTAATTAATAAGTTGGGCAACAACTGCAATTTTTCACTCTCTGCGTGCAAACTTTTGGCATCTTATCTCTGTAACAGAATCCAATTGGTCGAAAGCAATAATTTATCCTCAGAATTCTTGTTAACGAATAGTGGTGTACCTCAAGGTTCAATTTTGGGACCGCTGCTTTTCTCCGTTTTCATAAATGACCTGCCAAATATGATAAGATACTCTAAATTTCACCTCTATGCTGACGATTTGCAACTTTATATCTCCATGCCTCTGGAGTTGCTTGATGACGGTTTGGATAAACTTATTATGTATGGTTGCGAAATTTTTGCTGGTACATTTACGGAATTCGAAGATTTGACCATATCAGTGCACATGTTATTTCAGTTATTGGATGACCTTTAGTGTCTTATCTTCAACAAAGAATATTAACCTTTTTATTCAATATCCTTAAATATAGAAAACCGGACTATCTGTATAACATTTTTAATTTTTCTCGTTCTAACCGAACTTCTACGCTAATTAGCCCACGATATACTTGTTTGATATCAGCGCGTCAGTTCCTTGTCCAGGCTACCAGGCTGTGGAATCATCTTCCGCCTGTGCTCAGGGGAGCACGCAGCAGAGATAAATTTACTACGGAATTAGCTAGTTATATGAATTTAGGCCTTTAGTTTAGTTTTATTTCATTTCCTGGTACTAACATTATGTAGGTAACTAACTGGGTGTACCTACCTAGATTGTAGAATTATTGATTTTCTTATATATAGTAGGTACTGGCTTGCGTGGAATATTTACTTTTTTTTTTTTGTACATACAATAATATGCTATTAGTTGTTCTTTTTCGTTTTTCTTTTTTCTTTTTGTTTCAATCATATTTTATGGATATTTAATCTTACTTTAAGTAAATCTAGTAGTTAGTCTTTTTTTTCTCTCAACCTACGCATACTTATAAGACTATTTTTCATGTCCTAATTGTATAGAGTTAATTATAAATAAATTTGAATTTGAATTTGAAAGACGTCGAAATGTCTTTGTCCAGGGATCGTTGGAATTCGATCAGGAGCATAATACTCTAGTAGTCATACCAACCGATGAATTGATACGAAGCTTCATTTTGGAATTGATAATTGCCTAAGTATCAGTAACAGAACAGACAAATCGCTCACCGACTGCAATAGTGGCACAACTCAAAATTACCCTGAATTTAAATTAGAATTTCATGATCTATGTTCCTACGAAACTACCGTAATACTAGCCTGCTTAAATTTCGGAATAATGCATTTTTTGTATTCTAAAATATTTTTATTAAAACTATCGCTTCCGGTCAAAACGTACCAATATCATTATGATCTAAATTAAAGCCAAACAATCGTCATTACAAAAAAACCCTGCTCATTACTCAGCTTACCTAGTTAGTGTCCTTTAAATTACCAAAACTTGTTTTGTCGATTATCTCGAAACGCTGATTTTTTAATTGTACCGCTATACCAGGAATCCCATGATAGATAGAGGAACCGATGATACTGATACATATTTCTTTTTCTATAAACTCCCACTTTGTTATGAAACTTCTTATTTGCAATCCTAATAATTTGAATTGATTCATCTGGTCAGTTTATCCCTAAGCTAGAAAGCCATAATATCAGCTTACAGATATTCGTCTTCATTGCGTTAATGTAATAGAAATCTTAAAACAGTAGAGTGTTATGTAGTTTCGTTATTTTGTTACCTGGAATCACTTCGTTTAGCTATTACACACTAGGTGCAAAAATTCCCATGCACAGGTCGATCGTAATACTACTCAAATAAAAGTCAACAAAACCAAACTATTCCTCTGCCTTTGTCTGCTTTGATTGACGTTTATTTGAGTAATATTGCGCTTTGAAAGTAGATGTAGAAGAATATCATATGTTCATTGAAAATTGATGCTAATATTTTCTTCATTGCATTCACAAACTATTTGCCTTCACAATTTTTCACACCTCAGAGAGTTAGATTAGCAAACTACATCGAAGAAAGTTGTTTAAATCCGAGCCATCTTCCCAAAATTTGAATCCAATGATTTATGCTTGATAGACAAATGATGGTTAACTCTTAGCCAACTCGATGAAAAGATCTCGAACATATGTTTTATTATAATAGTATTTTGAGTTTTTAGTTTTTCTTATTTTCGAAAAGTTAATGCCTGCACACATCCGAACAAATTTAGTAAAGTTTGCTGATAGTATGTATATTTGTGTGTATTTCTCAACGGAAAAAATTGTTTAACATTTCAGTTGACCAACTGCACAGAGTACATCTCTACTTTGTAACATACACTATTATATTTTGCTACGCTACAAATTCATCCATCCCACCCTTAGCGTAGACAAGATCAGAATTTCAGAAAATTTAAATAGCTTTCTCTTTTTTTTATCTCTTTTTTGGCTTTTGAAAACTAGTGGCCCCTAATCTATAATGGCTTCACTTGGGTACATTACCAAAGCTCGACAGCAGCAACAACAAAACAAGGTGAAATGTATGCGCACTCAGTTCTCCAATTAGAGTGACCAATTCTGCCCCAATAGGGACCAAATCGTTCCAATGCTCCTGCCCTGCTATTATTGACCCTCAAATATAACCCCTCGAAAATCTGTACATTACTTGGCACAAAATAAAGTGGTGAAATTAAACGTCATATTTTATTCGAAAAGAAGTGAATCGATTCCTTAATTTTAATGTTACTTTTATTGATACATTTTTCCCTTTTGTTGTTATTATGATACCCTAGATGAATGCCTGTATGAAATTTCGTATGTCTCCCTTAATCGACAATTGCGGATGTGATGGTTGAGCGCGCTGAGGAAATATGCGGCATGGACTTCATTTTCCAGCAAGACAATGCCGCTGTTCACACTGCGAAGAAAGTTAGCCTGTGGCTCGCTGAAAAACAAATCATGAAACTTCATTGGCCTTCAAGGAGTCCAGATCTTAATCCAATTGAGAATCTCTGGGGAATTATTGCAAGGCATTTTTATGCCAATGGACGTCAATTTCACAACATTAACGAATTGAAAAATGCAATAAAAGAAACATGGTCGTCGGTTCCACAAAATGAATTAGAGAATTTGAACCAGTCAATTTCGCGACGCATTTTCCAGTTAATTAAAGAGAAGGGAGCTTCTACTGGTTAGTAAAAAGTAAAAACTATTTTTATAGCATCTATTTCATATTTTTAAAGAAGATATTTATGTTGTTTTTATGTAAATTTCCACCTTATTTTAAGCTTTTTTTGAATTTTTTACAATTTTTATTTATGTATTCAACTGCCACATCGAGTATCGGGTGTCTTATAGAAGCATCATCAGAGATGGGCGAACCTGAGTACACAAAACTGTTTCTTGATGGGCCCAATGGGAATATCGCCGATTTTCGCATGGGGCTCGGAAGGAAACCATGTAGAACTGTGGTTGGCATTATCAACGGCTACAGCTCACTTCACGCTCATCTAACATAGATGGGAGTTGTTGACAGCCCTGAGTGTCTGTCCATACTGGTAGGAGAGCCCAAGACAACCGAACACCTTTTGTGTGCATGTCCGGCCTTCGCCCAGTGCAGGCTGGATACTCCAGGGTCTGCCCTTCTATATGTGGATGAGCTGAAAAACCTGCCTCTCCAAGACCTGATGCGCTTCGTTAAAAGGACTGGAAGGTTTTGGTGAATGGACATCTAGCAGGGCAGTACAATGGACAGCTAAGACCTTCATGTTTGGGATAGAGTCTTCTGTCCCTTGCTTTAAAAAAAAACAATATTTACTGATATCAATTATAATATAGTGGCGATGATCAATCTCAGTTTGCCAACGAAAACATGGAATGTAAGTATGATAAATATGTATGTATGATAAATAATTCTATAATCCTTGTAGCTCTAGGATATCTAGCTAAATTAAAACTTTTATGTTGTGGAAGCGTTTCTGAGTTTCTTTATTTTGGGATATATATATCGCTGCCTTAGGGTACATGCACAACGAGGCGACGCAAATCGCAGCAAGGCGAGGCAAGTTGAAGAAAGGCGAGAGTAGATAGCTGAACTAGTTCAGCTGAAGATACATCTCGAGGTGGAGAGTTCACAGCAAGGCGTTATATGAAAATGTGTATAGAAACATTCGATGTCATATACTAAGGAGGGATTTCAAAATAAATTATAAAACACCTGCCAAAATTTCTATTGTAAGGATATAAAATTAATCATTTGCTGTTTGTTCAGCCTTTTTTGCAGTTTTGTTTGTGTATGGGGTCACCATATCAACCGATTAGAATTTGGAGAACTCCATCATCCACATATATGAAGATTTATATACTGATCCTCATAGATTCTTCCAGCATATGAGAATGAGTAAAGAACCCTTCAATTATATCAAAGAAAAACCCTACAAGAATATGCCAGCTATATAAGTTAGCGCGCTGCCCCTCACGAAAAAATGAAATATTTCATTCTCGAGCGAGTTACCTCGAGATGTCTCGCCACATCACGCGTTGTTATAAACATTGTCATAGTACAGGGTACAAGCATTTTATTTCTTCAGATCTTGATATCGCCCCGCCTTGCCCCGCCTCGCCACCCTTAGGGTACGTGCACAATGAGGCGAGGTGAGAGAAGATACATCTCGAGATGTTGTGTTCACAACAAGGCGTTTCTTGGTAAATCGAGAACTGAGAGCATAAATTAAGTATGTCATCAGATTCTGAAGAAGAAATTTTATGTTTGTTATGTAGTGCAACTATATGAAATTTTGCAAAATAGAGAACTTTCCCCTGTTTTGCTTACTACACGATAAATACGAAACGTCATGATTTTGGAAAACTTCATCATCTATCTGAAGATTTACGGACTGATCCTCATAGATTTTTCCAATATATAAGAGTCAAGTCCTGTCTTTCACCCCTTATTTAATTTGATAGCTTTATTATTATTACCTATTTTTTTTATAAAGAATCTTGTATCATCAATAGATATTTTAGAAATCATAGGTTCTGCTAATATAAAACAAAAACAACAAGCAGAACGCTCAGAGCACTCTGGATTTGTATCTTTTTCCTAGAGTGATCTGAACATTTTAAAAAATTTGTTCGATCTACAGAGCGGAAAAAATACACACCCCAAGTAGCTCATAAAAGCAGTCGATGTGGCTATGAATTCGCCTAGGAGAATATAACACTTACGGTATAGATATTGAAATATTGATATTGTAATTATGTCATATTAAAAGATAGAATTTCAGAGGCACACTTGCGGTTTACGTTATTGAGAAATTAATTAGAGAACTGACATTTGATTTGTTATTTGATTTGTCATTTGACTTGAGAAACTTTGTCGTACGTACAAAATCCGAGCAAATATTGTGAGATTATTTTATATTGCAATATAAAATTCGACTCTAAAAGTTCGTGTATTAAATGATTTATTGTTTATAACTAGGATCATATTGACATAAACTGTATACTACGCATTTTTTCGCAGTTTTATTATTGAGTTCCAATGTTCTATATACGGAGTGTATACTGAGCTATTTTTCAGTATATAGAGACACACCTGTGGTTTAGTACAAACTGTAATGTAGAAACTGCAATTCTGTCTCCGGTATAAGAGTTAAAAGAAAGTCTATATGCAGAGAAAAATCTCCTCCTATTCTAAACAAACAAATCTCTGTGCTTAATTTACAATAAATTCAACTATATCTATCTAATGAAAAAAAAGTGTGTGAAAAATGGTAGCGATTCTTAATCAAACTAATTTTTTTTTTTGCTGCCTATGCAATTACACAAGGGAGTTTACCAAAAATACGTAGCTATGTGTATACAAGTGGGAATCGAAAATATATTTGGTAGTCATTAGATTAAGATTCAAGCCTTGATACTCTAATTTATACTTCAGTGCCATACCCATTCAGCTGCTTAATTCAATTTTCATTTATGAACAAGCCTCGATCTGAAAAATATATGTATTTGGTAATCGAAAAAAATAACGATTCTATTTTCAATATACTGTATTTCAAATTCAGTCAGTTCCAAGTCTTCCTCGGGGTGTTTTAAAAATTTCAAGCACGAGGTTTAAAGTGAAAACACGCAAAACCAGACTCAGAAGTTAGCTTTAAAAACTGGCTACAAACTCCACTTCACTGATAGGTTGAAATTTTCTCCTAACTCTTAAATAGTCAAAAGAAAAAGTACTTCTCGTTTTTTCAATATTTTTTTTTATTGTATGCTCTAGGGAACTACTTCTTTCAAAACTGATAATTTTATCGTGAAAAATATATCGGTACATTGAATAGCACAGTCAAATAGGAAAAAACAGTAATTACATTTTTTGATCTTCTTTTGTTATTGTTTATTTATTTTATTTAAAAACTTTATTTATTTTTATTTAATATTTACTTTTGTAGGATTAGTCATTTGTTTTTACTAAACGGAGAAAAATAAAAAAAAAAATACACGCAAAGCAGAATTGAATCCTTCTTTTAAGTTACTTCCTCTTTTACCCGGAACTGTAGGTAGATATCATAAACTGAATCCTTTACGCTGAGGATCAGTTTTACAGCTCACCTTGTAATGAATGAATGATTCGAATTTGTGTAGTGTTTTAAGCAGAAATATTAGCAAGAAAGTGAGTATATTCACCGCTGACTTATATAATATGGACTGCTTAACTTTCTATTTATGTGGGCTCAGTTGTTTATGTCAAAAAATGCTCTTACGCCGGTGCCAACATTGAAAATAATTATTGGCGGCAAGTTAAAAAAATGAGCACGTAGCTTGAAAAGCGATTATAATAAAACGTTTCGAATTTCATCTGCACATCTTATCAAGGTATCGCCTTTGGTAAAACATTTTTATCATTAATAACCCTAAATAAGCCCTTGGTCTCATGCCACATGTGCAGGCAAAAGTTTTCCTGCATTGAGCGAAGACCCTCGTAGCTGCATTAACTTTTTCCTGTACATACAATCCCCATGTCAGCTTCGAGTCGAGGAAGTCTATAAGGTGCTTGACAGGAGCAGAGAGCGGCAGAGTGTGTCCGAAAAGCTTTGGAAGTACAAAGTACCAAAGCTTGCGTCTTCTGGAGAAGAGCACCAAGTTGGTCAATCAATATAAGTCAATAAACAATGTCTCATGATCGAGCTCTTTGGGGTTAATTGCACAGTAGTCATATAATCTGTATTGAGTTGAATTGAATTGAGTTTAATTGAACTTCAAATGCGATGTCGTCAATGACCATAATTAAATAATGATAGGAAATAGCTGACAGGTAAAATTAGTACAATTTTGAATGGGCTGGCAAAAATAGATATAACTAGAAGTGATAATGAAGTTCGTGTTGGCCATACTCACAGGCCAAATCTACACGATGTAGGTTCAAGAAATTTAAAATTTTAGAATGATTTAAAAAGTAGCACACCGAAGAAAATTAATTTTAAGTAATCCGGTTGGATAATATTTCCATATTGATGTATTATGTACTTCATGTCATTTATTGGATTGGTCGACATGCAAGTGGATTGCATATAAATATAAATAACTAAACATTTATATAAATCTGAATTCACTGGTATTAGTCTTCATTCCACTTTACAACTAAACCCAACAACAACTAAACTTTACAACTAAACCGAAACTCCTCCCTACTATGGACCCCATAACCATACCCTTGTAAGAGTTGATCACTCACTTTACTTTCACGTGTGCTTCTTTAAAGTTGCGTCTCTTGTCAACCCAACTTTATGAGTACGTAGGTGTTCTGCAATAATTGAGTTTCTGTGGTAGGTAATAAGGGAACAAGCCACACTGACGAATTCACCCTGATTGCTGAAACGACAAATTCGATTTTCAATTTAGAAAAAAAAAAAAAATTAAATTTAAAAAGTTTTTAGAGGAATATCTATCTCAACTCAAATGTAAACAATGCAGGATTGATTTATACATGAATTTATTTTATATGAGTTAGCCCACAGCCTCAGAAGGAAAGAAACTCGCCCCGTTTAGATTAAAAATAATTTCTTTCTAGATTCGTTGCAATTAATTAAATTGGTGATTCTATTAGAAAAGAAAAAACGGACAAAGTACAGACAACTTTTAATATAGAAATTTTTTTTAACAAACACACTGTTGTTTAAATTATTTGAGCATTGTGAGACCACTTATAATTCTACCAACTTGTAAATAAAATACTTCGTATTGTTTCAGTATTTTTGATTTACTTTTAAAATGTTTTCGGGAGCCAGGCTACTATCTTCAGTTATCTTTATTTTCAAACTAAAAATATATGCATTATTAGACTACTCCACTATGATAAACTGGGAAGCAAAAATTAACGCAATACGTTTATGGACGTTTTAAACTATCCGTTAACATATAGTATAGGCGAACGATAACAATGTTAATGATCTCTGTCCAACAGTTGAAATAGTCTACTTTCAATAGGAGGCTCTCCAGTGTTCACTAAGTGATGTAAATTTTCATGTACATATAACGATTCCCATGCATGCAGTTTTTAGTTGGTAGTTACAGCCTTTAGTAGTTTGAAATTTCGTATGTGAATTTTATAATCCGTATTATTTAAAATGTGGTAAGGTATACTGGATCGATTGGATTCGTTTTTTGTTATGCTTCATCCATCTTTTTTGCAAAGGTCTTGATGATTGTCCGATATAGGTAAGATCACACGAAGAACATTTTAAGGAATAAATACCGCTCTTACTAAGTGGATCATCCAGATCTTTGGTTCTGCACAAAAGACCCCTAAGCTTATTAGACGATACTGGGATAACATTTATGTTAATTTTCATGAAGATGTTTTTGAATGTACCGTTGTATTTTGGATGATAAGTTATTCCTACTCGTTTAATATCCGTGTCATATCTGCCTTTTAGTGTTGCGATGTCTTTAATTCATTTTTTATATTGGGTCTATTAATCGAATATGGAAGCCATTGATTCTTGCAGTATTTCTTAAGTATCTCAGCTCCGATTAATAGTCTGTTTCTGTCATGTAGATGTTTAATAATCGGTGGACCATAGAATTGATAGCAATCATTTTATGTTGATGACAATGATTAGAGTCTGATGTTATATATGTGTCTGTGTTTGTTGGTTTACTTTACACACAAAAGGTGATTTGGGTATCTACTCTCCTCATCCGCACATCTAAAAAGGGAAGAGTGCAATTGCGTATTTCACATGTAAATTTTATAGTAGGAAACAATTCGTTCAGTTCTTCCAAAGTAGTAGAAACTTCTGACTACTTTATTATAGGTAAGATGTCATCTATATATCTTCTCCACACCAATGGGAGCCAAATCTCTTCCTTACATGTATTTCCAAGTATCCTATGAGGATATTCGATAATAAAACAGTGCCAAAGCATTTCCCATCGCCGTTCCGTCTAATTGTTAGTAAAATTTACATCTGAATGTAAAGTAATTGTGGTTAATACAAAGTCTAGTCAAAATCTATGGTTTTCTTCCTTGGTACACTTGGCTATAGAGCTGTAACGTTAAATGACCACAGCCCAAATAACAATTTTTCAATTTTTTGTGACTGAAGTTGATAGGTAGTTTTATAATGGGTATATAACGATTACTCGGTTATATAAGAATTTGAGTGGTTATATAAGAGTTTTATAATATTACCAATTGGGTTTTTTAAGGTTACTAATGGTTATCATGGAAGTAAGTTACTAAAGGTTTTATAAGTTGGCGATGGAAATGTTTCAATTACCGGTCTATTTAACTTACAGTAATCAGTACCAGAAGATATATGAGAAAGTTTTATAATTGTATTTATCACCACGTTATATAACTAATTGGTAAGAAGTGTTTATTGCGGTATCCGTTGTTACCCTTATACAGGGTGGGGCAAAAAGATCTGACGGTTTTAAAATAAAAACAATACACCAATTAAAAGTGATACAAATTTTTTTATTGCTTATTATAGAAGGATGTTCATGTAAATTAATGAAATTGACATAAGAATAACCGATTTCATCCGTTTAACATCTGAAGATAACGTCCTTTAGATGATGTCCTTCTTTGACCAAGCATTCTTCCAGTCTTGCACTGAAGCTGTCGAACACTTTCTGTTACATTGCAGGAGACAGGTTGGCGATTTCTTCTTTTAACGTTAAACCGGTAGCTCTGAAGGTACTCACCCATACCGGAATTGTGTTACGAGTTATGACTCTTCCTCTTGGACCTACATTAAAACGCGTACGGAACTGCCAATGAGCAGCAAAACAGGAATCGTCACTTTTATAAAACGCCTTGAAAACAAACGCACGGTGCTCACTCGACCACTGCTCCATCATGCCTACTAAAATTATCCACGTATAGGTTCTGGAACGCGCCTGTCCCCACCCGCCACCACTTACTCGCTTAACAGTATGGCGGCGAAAACCGTCGGATCTTTTTGCTGTACCCTGTACAACTCGACAATATTCAGTAATTTAGGTGACTTTAATAAAAGTTGGGAACTTTCTGTAATTCATATATCCACTATAAAATATCATAACATTTTTTGGTGGCCCTTTAGCAACTACGGTGATCGTTATAAAAACAAAAGACTTTAAGTGTTGAATGGAACCATTATAAAAGTTTTTTCATTTAATTATGGCGCTTTAGTAACAAAAGTAACTGTTATAAAAATCGGAAACTTTTAGTAACGTGAATTTTATGTATCGGTGTAGTGCGTGTTTTCTGTAAGCTTTATTTATAATAAATAAGAGGGCATCGCTGTCACTCGTTTCTGCCATAACCTTCATTTCAGCGGTGGCAGCTTCATAAGACAGGAAACCGCATCTTTTTTTTTAATACAAAATTGCTTCATCCAATTAGCATCGGAAGCAAAGTCCACATCGTGCAATAATTTACTGAAAAACCCAATTTTTGTCCTATTTGGCTATTTCAATATGCCATTATTTTTCCTCCCGAGCTATTGGTACAATACATAAACTAAGTCTTTCTTGATTTACCTCTTCAGTTTACACCGATTTTATACGATATTATCATTATATTTTTTTTTTTTTGCGCATAACAAAAATTATTTTAAGAATAACTTAGACACATTCTTTGTTATTACTTTAAGATATAAAGGGTTTTCCAATAAGAGGTGTTATTTTAATTAGCCCGCTATTTCGGTAGATGTCACTTTTGGAGCTGTCATTTTTGACATTTGACAAGTAGAAACTACGCCATTAATAAAAATGGAACGATACATGATTCAACAACGCATTGCAATTATTAAAATTCACTATAAAAATGGTGAAAATGTGGCAGAGACGGTTCGTAAAACTCGAACATTTTTGGGTCGTCGTGAAGCACCTTGTCGGACCGCAATACAGAATTGGTAGAAAAATTCGAGCTGTCGGGACAAGCTAGTGATGTGAAGAATAAAACCCGTGCGCGTCGCTCAAGAACAGCCGAGAATATTGCTGCTTTAGCCGGAAGTGTTGAAGAAAACCCAGGTTTGTCCATTCCTCGTCGTTATTTGGAATTAGGCATTCCACAAACGTCAATGCACCGTATTTTGCATAAAGATTTGGGTCTTAAGGCTTATAAAGTTCAGTTAACACAAGAACTCAAGCTGGCCGATCATCAACAACGTCGGGTCTTTGCTGATTCGGTCCTTGAAATGTATGAAAATGATCCGGAATTCCATCGAAAACTCATCTTGAGTTATGAGGCCCATTTCCACCTCGATGGATTCGTCAACAAGCAAAATTGTCGCATCTGGGGCTCGGAAAACCCAAGAGTTATTGTTGAAAAGCCTCTCTATCCTCAACGTGTGACTGTTTGGTGCGGTTTATCGTCCCGCGGGGTCATTGGATCTTACTTTTTCGAAAATGAGGCTGGAGCAACAGTTACGGTGAATGGATTGCGCTATCGACAGATGATTAATGATTTTTTATGGCCGGAATTGGATGGTATTGATCTGAACAACGTTTACTTTCAACAAGATGGCGCTACGTGCCATACAAGCAACGAAACCATTGATCTTTTACGGGAAAAGTTTCCGGACCGTGTTATCTCTCGCAGAGGTGATCACAATTGGCTACCGAGATCTTGTGACTTAACACCTTGCGACTTCTTCCTTTGGGGCCGCGTGAAAGAGAAGGTCTACGCCAACAGCCCAGCGTCGATTCAAGACCTCAAAGATGGAATTCGTGAGGCTATCGAGGACATAGGGCAGCCACTTTACGATTTGGTTATGGAAAATTGCATGAAAAGGATATGATCCTGTAGGCGTGGTCGTGGTGGTCATTTGGCAAATGTTATGTTCCATTATAAGCGGCATACCTTCCTTTTTGTAATGAAATAAAGACCCAATCATTTATCTCAAAAAATGGCATTTTTCTATGAATATCAAAATAACACCTCTTATTGGAAAACCCTGTATAACTTTGCCAAAGGTAGCGCAATATAACGAAAGAACAATAGAAGAACAATAATGCCTTTTTTTCGTTACTATAAAATATATAGCATTAGAAAAGGTTACATATTATGAGTAAAGGGTATATAAGGACCTTTTTCGAGGCATGGTAATTCTTTTAGTTTATATAATATTTCTAGAAGATTCATAAGTGTGATTCAGATTTTATAATAGATCCAGATTTTATATAAAAGTAGTTGAAGTTTTATAATGGTAATTTGTTCATTTGAATACAAGCCATCATTTTTTCATCTGTGCATTGCAGTTAAAAAAAAATGTCGGTTAAGTCAATTTTTTAAATTGTTGATATATGGCTTCCGTTTTAAAAGAAAATATATAATTTTAGGTATATAACACTTTTGAATTATGTAATGTTACTTTTATGAATTGATATCATCTAAATGAAAATTTTAAATTTTGCCATATTTAATTAAGGTTATTAAATATTACTTATCTCTAAAGCGGTGTGAATTTTTTAGGAGTATCTATGATGATATTCACAGTAAAATTTTAATTGGAACTAAATTTTATTACATAAATACCGAAAAATTGTAATTCTAAGATGTAAAAATATTAAATCTTTACATTACAAAAAAAATATCAAAATTCTATGTCAAGATTGGTTGCGTACATATTTGTATTATATTGTTTTATAAAGGCAACGAAAAGTTATGTCCCTAACATTTCCATCACTAAAAGTAATCAATCTGAGAAAATTCGAAGCATTGTGGAAACGTTACCATCGCCATTATAAATCAAGTTTATTAAGGTAACCGAAAAATTACTGCAACCACTGCAATGACCAAAATAAATTAATCGAGAGT
Organism: Dioctria rufipes; assembly: GCA_963924295.1. NCBI lineage: Eukaryota > Metazoa > Arthropoda > Insecta > Diptera > Asilidae > Dioctria > Dioctria rufipes. Next base: position 64,815,182 of record OZ002744.1, on the reverse strand, counting down.
ATCCTAAGTTATATAAGGGTTATATAAGAAGTACTATTCAGGCAACCAGAATATTCTTATTACATACTTTATAAAATTTTTAGTTATCATGTCACGATAACCTTTGTATAATCCTCCATTTAAGCTCTATAACGGGTTTAGAGTGGTTATAAAGAGGATTCGAGTACTAGTCTATATAACTCAAGTTATATAATTTGGTAATGGAAATCTTGCGGTTACTACTATATAAAAAAAATTGTTTATTGGGAATATTTCCTCGTCTTCGAGATTTATATTTTTAATTTCTTTCACAAACTCAACATATAACAGCATATAACGGACATGCGTAAAGCGGGAGTTATATTTTTCTCTCTGCGTCGATGGATTGTCTATTCAGTGGTCCTAATTCAGAGTGCCAGTCAATACCACATAGCAAATCGAACGAAACATCCCATATCTCCACTTTAGAGCTCTTGATAACGCAGTAATCAATATAAGAGATCTAGTTCATTATTTGTTATAACCGGAAACCTGATCAGCAACAGTGTTATATTTTGAGCTAGTTAAGCCAACTACACGGAGTGCCGGTCACCATAGGAAGAGTCTATAACTACTTAGATTGCATAATATTTAAATATTTAAGGAAGTTATTATTATTTCAAAAATTAAGCGCGAAACAATTATAGTCTCTGATCACCGATAATATTTAGTGAGATATATGCAACAGAAATAAAATAACACAGAAAAATTAATAGTTGACGTAGTCAGCTTAGATATTTCCATATGTTAAGAAAGTACTGTAAAGCCCTCTAACAAGGAATAAATTGAAATACCATGTGCTCCTTAGATCGACCGAAAGTTACGTTCACAACTCCACACACAACCTAACATAATTAATAATTTCACAAATTGCATATTAATTTCATTTCTTCAATTTTCATTTACTTTAAATCTTTTTTCTCACAGTCTGTAAAATTTTATTTTAATTTATTTTTAATGATAAAGTACTTTTACACAGTTTTAAATGTAACCAAACACTTTCGTTTTTCGTACACTTCAGTTTTTCACAAATTTTCTATTTTGAACGTCTAGACGGTTTCGCTGAAACCCTATGTAACTTTTATCTAAAAAGCTAAAATTTAGTTTAGTACGGAGTTTTACAGATATCGGTTGTCGGGAATAAATAGATTTGTATCCAATAAATGTTTTTTAATAAAATTAAACAATTTATTGAACGCTCAATTAAAAGCGCTAAATTCTCTTTGTCGAGGAATTTCACGGAATTTTTCCATACGAGATTTGGTAATACTGGATTATAAATTATGCAATTTTCCAAGGATTGTGTAATAAGATATTTTGTATTACTTACATAACAAATACGAGCAATCATAATATGGGATTTTGATCTACAATTTTGTACTGCAACTCTCCTGGTATCATAAAGTGCTCTAAGCTCTAAGTCTCCATGTTAAATGGTCTGAATCCTACTTATCGCAATAATATCCACCAATAAAAGCTGTCCAATTCATTTTCATTAATAAACAATACCTTGCTATTATTTCTGTGCTGGAATTTACCAGTTTAACTGATTGTACAACATTTTTAATTCCACAAATGGAACCTCCTTTCAATCTTGCAAAAGACGATGATGTTACTGCGCCAACAGAATACAGCTAAGTTATGAAAACAAAATTATTAACACTTTTCGCCACAAATTAACATTACATACTTTTAGCTTCCCAAACTTTGCGATACCATAAAATCCATAAAAATTGTTCGTTATAAAATGGTCTACAAAAAGGCTGTAATGTATGTTTTCCACCAATCAGAACTTTTTTTCCGATATTTATTTTATTTTTCCAGCTTATAGCTTTTTAATTATTGGTGCTACGTGAAAAATTTATTAATTACGAGTAAGTTGTAGAGAAGAATTCGAGTTCGACTATAAATATAAGCATAGCGGAAGAATCTATAGGAAGGCTCCTGTAATCAGCGAAGAGGATCCTACACTTATAAGCCTGCAAGCTGGCTAATCACAGACGGGGAGAATTGACCCCATGCGCAATTTCAAGGCAGTTATGGCGCAAAATATGTCCTAGGAAGACAGAAATTCTACTAAGTAGGAACCACACGCAGAAAGAGCGCCCTTTGTAGCTACTTTTACCGCAAATTGTTAGACAAAGAGTTGGCGGGGCTAGTGAGGTTCATTACCTCGTGTGGTTGGTTTTAGCGCACCCCACCCCCTTCCTAAACTAAGTGATCATCAACTCTAAGTGGGGTCGTAATGAGGTGGCAGCACAATGGGCATAATTGATCGTACGTACATATTTCGATAGCCACCACTATAACCTAACGTAACCCACAAAGAATTCGATTCTCTTTGAACAATTTTTTTTCACGGTTACAGAAATTTAGTCGAAAACTGATTGGACCATTCTTTTTAAGAAGACACTCCAAAAACTCAATTTTCACTCATTACTGATCCCTCTGCGCTTGACCCTTTTTTTCGAGCAATTGACAGTGTTCTTATTGATTTTAGCATTCGGCTGACTCCTAATAGCTTTCATCTCTTTATTCTTCATAAGGATAATATCAAAGATAAGATACAAATCTCCAAATATAAATTGGTTTTCGTAACAATCTGGATATTTTCACTCGAGATTATGCCAGATTGGTGCAAAAATAATTCCACAGGATGTTCAATATATATAACTGCGAAACCTAAAGATTGCAAGTCCATTTCCGCAGCATGTACGAAATAAAGCATATTTGTATTACCAAATTCGCGACGATCGATGGTTATATTAACTAGTAAACTTGAACCCCTTCCTCTTCTCTGTATCTAACAGGGCTATACTGGCCTTCCTAATTAACATAAGAATGAAAACTAGGACTCTATGTGAGTACAATAAAAACAAATTATGCGACTAATATGGCGACCATATATTTGTTATTTGTGCCTTTAAAAGGACGAAAATCGCCAGGATGAAGAACGTTTTGCGATTCACTAAATTTTCCATTTAATTTAAAATAAATTTGCCACAAGCAGAAACTACTTAGTTTTTGTTTTATTTTAAAAATCATACATACTTTTTATTTTCAATAAAAATCATTAGGAATATTTATTCTGCCGAACGAACTCTCTCTACTACCAGTGACTAAGTCTTTATCTTCTCAATAAAAAGTTTCAGCAATCAGTAGAGTCTATTTATTCCATAAAAGTTGCTTTCTCTTTCAAGTTGTCTTAGAAGTTTTGTCCGTTGAGCAAACTTTGATCCAGTAAACAAATGTAGACGTTTTGCTCTATAGTACCACCGCAACAACACCACCCGCTATAAACATTGTTGTATACACCCCCAAATTTCTATGTCAAAAATTTCACCCAAGTTCTTAATGCAGGAATCAAGGAGGCAAGCTGCAAGCATAACGTACAAGAACAAGACTATTAAAAGCATTCCGACCATAAAGGCTAAAGTACCTATACTTACTATAAAGTCAAGAGTGCTCCTAGGTGAAGTGTCTAAAGCTAAAACAGCTGCCATGGTGAACTGAAGGAACCACTGAGATTCCAAAAATAACCAAAAATTCTTGTGCAGCATCTCTAAGTTCGTGTGCAACTTTATCTCTAAGAAACGATGAACTACAGTAAAGTGTTAAGTTGATGGGCCCCTGGTGTTTAATTGGGGCCCTCCTACTGCTAACAGCAACAGCGGGGGACTCCACAAGTGCAAGTTCCGGCTCGACGTCATCGTCGTCGTCATCATCATCATCATCCTCATCGCCATCATCCTCAAATGGAGGAGGGCCTTCATCGACTCTAAATGGTGAGTTTTTCTCCAGAATTTTTGTTTTCTATTTTTAATGAATTTTAACTGATGCGTAAGAATGAATTTGATATTAAAATTTTACGAGAGTACATACATATGTATATATGCATGCCTCTTCCCACACTCTCCTGTAGTGTCGCAAAATGATTCCTTTTTTTTTCAGTAATTAATTCTCAGTTGCACATTAAAATGCAATTCATGTGGGCCTGTGCATTCAACCAGAGGCAATTCATCGACCCAATGATTTCCCGTATCTGGCTTGAGGGAAATTTTCAACAACGGCAACCAAAGCAAACAGATCCAACAACAAACAAACAAAAACGAAAAAGTTGAATTCTAGGTGCCGTCTGCCTTTTCGAAAATTTCCCAGCAAATTTACATGTTGACTTTTAAATCGGTTGCCCTCAGCAAGATAAATAAATTTAAATTTGAATTTCAATTAGGGCGGTCGGGTTCTGGATAATAATAATAATAATTTCTGTGAGAGAAATACAATACGAATACAAAGTTTAAATCCTTTCGTGCTAGGTAACTTTCATAAGTAAATTCAGGGAACTTGAAATCAAGATAATCTATAGAAGTTGAGATGAAGGAATATAATCTTGTCAGAGTAGAATCTTTGGTTTGCCAAAGGAAGGACAATGAGGGTCCACCACAAGGATTCATGGCAGCATTTTAATGCCGCCGCCAGCAAGTTATAGTACAGATGCGGTAAAATGGTGCTTATTAACATGTTTATATGTTAAGTACAATATCAGCTCTAGAAAATAGGGAGTAGAAGCTGCTTTAAATAATTATATATTTGTATCAATGACTGGAGATGGTTGAAAACGCGATCTTGTATAAAATTTAAGAACTGATTAAGGCATATGAAACTCATCGTAACAGCGGAAATAGTAGTCGACACAGATAGCACTTGTACGTGATATTAAAGTTGTTATAATCATAAAATTATTGGGGTCATTACTGTACCGTAACTGTTGATTAATTTTCAAGAAAGGAGAGGGTAGCGATCCCTCAAATTATCGACCAATTGCGATCACTTCGATTCTTTCAAAGGTTTTTGAATCTATCATTAACTCAGAATTAATGAAGTATCTAGAAACTAATCATCTCATCAACGATCGCCAATATGGCGTCCGAGCTGGACGCTCAACTGGAGACTTGCTGACCTTTCTTACGGAACGTTGGAACAGTAGTCTTCACAATTTTGGTGAGTCTAAAATCATTGCCCTAGATATTTCAAAGGCCTTTGATAGAGTTTGGCATCCAGCCCTGTTAGCCAAACTTAAAGCACTTGGTCTCTCTCGTCCTCTTCTATTATGGATTGATTAATGATCTACTTTCCCTTACTTTCAATCCCATCCATAGTTTCGCAGATGACAGTACTCTTGATTTCGCTTACTCCTTTGACACTCTTGCGGACTCCAGGGAGAATGCCGCATGTGTTAAACGAGATTTGATGATTAGATCATTGAGTAACGATCTTAACAATATCCTCGCTTGGGACAAAGCGAATCGCATCGAATTCAATGCATCTAAGACCCGAAGCTGTCTCATCTCATTAAAACAAGACCATAACTTAACCACGCCCGTTTCTTTTTATGGAGCATTAATTTCTGATTCACCGTCACTAAACATTCTTGGCATTAATATTTGCAGTAAGTTAAACTGGACAGATCACATCTTCTCTGTTGCCAAAGAAGCATCGAAATGTCTTGAATTTCTGACAAGGTGTAAATATTTCAGCCCATCAAATCTAGCGTTCCGGGGCTGGTCGCACCGCCTTAGCTTCATTGGATATTGTCTCAAAGAGAGCCTTCAAGGTCATTGGCGATTTAGCAATAACTTATCATATCGACGCACTCGAGCACCGCCGTAATGTTCGATGCCTTTCGCTCCTTTATCGCTATATGCATGGTCAATGTTCTGATGAAATATCTAGTCTAATCCCTTGTAGAATGATTCCTGCACGCAATACTCGCGCTGCAAGCCGCGTACATCCTTTAACCCTTCAAATTACTTTCGGCCGTACAGTAAAATTCGGTGATGCTCTTTTATCCCGAACAGTGCGAATGTGGAACAGCTTACCATCTTCTGTTTTCCCTCCTGTGCTTTGCATCATAGGGTATCCCCTGAGCTTGGCTTAATAATATAAAAAAAAAACATAAAAAAAAGTGCGATATACCATTACTGGAAGAAGAAACTCATGTAGTCAGCTAAATATTGAAGATTTAAACAGTCCAGAGCAACTGAACAATGTTGAAATACTTATTTAGTTAATTAATTACATCTCCTTTAACCCCTCTAGGGACACATAGTAGAAACAGTAGCCGTTTGTTACGCACTATTCCGACCGACATCTTTCAGCTCACTTTATGATCTCCTTATTGATGCGCCTTCAGTTAAATGTGTTCTCATTCAAACATACTTCTATAATGCTCCTCTCATACGACGCAGGTATGTCTTTTTTGTGATATTACAGCTAGCTATCTGGTCTGTAAGAAATCTAACTTTATTTTCTCCATTCTGTTTATATTTTGATGCTATTTTGAATACTCTATATAAACGCATGTCCCTTTCGAATATGACCTTAGCTGGGGTTTGTCCGATTGCCTTGTGAACAGCTGATCTATAAGCCATTACGAATATGGGAATATGTCGATCCGAATACTGTTGATGATAGTCAACTACTTTCTTTAGATGCTCGACCAATGTTCTATTCTGGTGCTCTACCACCCCAGCAGATTGTGGGTGTAGAGAAGTTGCTCTAGTTTTCTTATTTCCAGAATTTTACACAACTCCTCGAAAGTCCGCGATTCGAAGTTCCGTCCTTGGTCCGAATGAAGTTCGTGAGGTACACAAAACCTACTGACCCAATTCGTTATTACTTGTTTCGCAACTATGGTTGCCTCTTGATTAGGGATTAGGGATTGCTTCAGGCCACTTACTGAAATAGTCAATGACAACTAATATATAACGGTTACCGTCATCCTTTTCTGGAAAAGGTGCAGCGATGTCTACAGCTGTCCTTTCAAAGGGGGCTGCGACATTATACTTATGCATTTCTCCCCTGTTTCTGTGTGGCGGCCCTTTACAAGAAACGCGGACAGTGCATTTCCGGCACCACTCCTCCATATCTTGTCGCATATGTAGCCAATAAAACCTGTTTGCAGTCTTCTTTTGATGCAAGTTTATAATTTCGCTGAACGTAGCACTTAACTTCCATGTGAAGCAATGCACATTTTTTGCAAATTGCTTGGTAACGCTTTCGAGTTGCTATTGGAGTTAGTTTTAAGCTTACAGTCCTTTTTAAGATCCGCTAATAGTCAGAGACAATCTCTGAACCATTTCTGGTGACCCTTTTAGCGTATATTATGATTTCGTTCCCTGCTTATATACAAACTGGGTCTTCATCCAAAGCCCCTAGGTGGTTAACATAGTCAGGGCCCCTAGGCGGTTAACAGAGTCAGGGCCCGTTTTTTAAAACAAAAATGTTACCGTTAATTTTTATTTATTTAACCTAGATCAACCTTAGAAAATAAACAAGTAGACTTAGAAATATCGAAAAATACGACATTATACATACGTAAAGAAAGTTCGTTGCATCTAAGGATTCTGGAAAGGAACGGATTAGTTTACTAGTCCACAAGCTATATTATTTCTTTAATCTGTGCATAATGCAAAGAGTGAATTGAGTTCTATCTACTCTGTGGTGGATCTTAAATAGTTCTTCACTCGTTTTAGCGCTGAAGACAACGGTTCTGTCGAGCATTATGGCTCTGGTGTACACAACAACATCCGGCGTTCTATTTCCAGATTTGGATGAATGTCCAAAAGAGCCTTTTTCCAGGATGTGGTTGTACAACTCCAGGGCGATAATTGTTTTCCCCAGTGTAGCCTCAGCGGACAACAAATGAACTCGTAAGTGCAGACACTCATTTCCCAAAGCCCCGTCTAAAGCTCCTAAATAGAAAGCTTTCAATTTCCGTGCGCCCTCGGATATCTTGAGTTTCCAAGCTATGTGCAGCTTCATGAGAAAGTCAAACTTTTTACTCAAGCTCTCGTAAGCAGAATCACGTCTTTATACTTCTGTAATGAACCTGTCAGTAATGCAGTTGAAAACGATAACTCTGAATCCGTCTCTGCCGGATAGTGCGACTCTGACCTCATTTCTTTGTATGTATTTCATCAATTTAGAATTTGCTGGCTGCTCTGCCTATTAGTAAATCTGGCCCTGTATACAGGAACAATAAAGTGAATTATTTTTTTTTTTCAATGTCCGGTGTCGTGCGTCCTCTGTGTATACCACTTCGGACCTAAGCGGGGCGCCCTACAAGGTTGGACCCCTAGGCAACTGCCTAGTTTGCCTAGCCATTAGTTCGCCGTTACTCATATAATGTTTCCTTTACTCATAATCCATGTGCAGTTAATATAATCAGGAACATGTAGTTGATGAAAGCCTTTGCAAAACTTTTTCGTAAATACATAGCTTCTAATACTACCCTACAAGTCGTTCGACGTTCTTATATCCACGCTGTATATGATACCATCGTTATCCATGCAGAAGCTTTTAAAGCTGCTTATGCTGCAGCACAACTCACCGCTCTAGGCTTCACTTGCACTAAATTTGATTGTCCTTACAATCCATCGGAATCCTTAATGCTCAAAAGGCACTGAACCTGTAAAAAGTGCTTATTTGAATGAGTTGGGATCAATAGACTATCTTAATATTATAAGTGCTTTTTACAAGTACGTACTATTGTGGTGTGGTTGTCTACCTTGCAATTATTATATCAGGCATTTAGAGTGACGTAACTGTGGAAACATAACAAATACAAAACTTCGCTAGGTACATAACTCAAATGTGAATGGGTAAAAATCCAAATATTTCTTCTGTACATGGTAGTTACGATTAATTAACAAGGTATACTTACTCCGTAAATATTTTTTCTTAAATTAAATTTTAAAGGCTTAACATAGAAAGATTTATTACTCACATAAGAGCACAAAACCTTACGCCAAATAGAAGAAGTTAAGCAACTGCCGTAAATAAAATTTCAAAGCTTTCCAAAGAGAATTAACTTGAATTCTAAAAGGTAAAAATTGTGTGCATTATTCTCTGTAGAAATTATCGGTTACACACTACGGAATAAATCTAAAATTTCAGTAAAGGTTTGACCCCGAAGAAAAGTTACTTTTACCCATAAGTTTGTGAACCCATTATGCCATGCTCTGCTTACTCACTCACCCTTTCAACAACAAATTATTCGGTTAGGCAAGTTAATCAGAATTCTCATTATAGAGCAGTTAACTCCTCCTTGAAGTCATCAGCAAGCACACACTTAAATTTATCTCGATGTAGCAGGCATAAGCTCCAAATTTTAATTGGAAATTCTAACTCTATCCAAAAATTGCAACAAATACGCACAAGATTTACGAGATAGATCTTAACCGAAAGCTACATAAGACCAGATCTGTAGCCAATACCCCGAGGCGTAAGCGAAGCTATCCTATATCATGTATCGGGCTCGTTTATGATGACAGCAATGCTCTGCGGAGTGGGAGTAGCAACCAGCAGTAGATAGATGTACATAGAGCTAGAAGATTCCATTTATGGTTGCTTACCGAAGCTTATTTGATGTGCAAATTACTTTCGACAGGATACGACTCAGTTTCAAAATATTCGATGGGGGTATAGTACTGAAAACCACGTCAACCTCTTCCTTCGTGGTAGCGATACTCTGTTGGCAGCAAAACCATACGAAAAGACCTTGCCCTACATATTTTTAAGGGTCCTGTTAATATATACGTACTGTACAGTACATACCTGCTCAATAGTGTCTTCAGTAGGCAGCCAAATCACCCCCAACAAAAACGTGCAGAACTTTCAAAGGTTCCATATACGATCTAACATAGCAGGAGGAATTCACTTTCAAGTCACGAGCTCCACCAGCTGACCAATATGTAACATTCATGACATTAGAAGGCCATTTCAGCAGAGGATTTCCTTATGACAACGATAAAACTGGGGAGTGAGGATGGGATAATTTAATTTCAACCCCTCTGTAAATTGTTGTTTAAGGAGTTAACGTCTATAGAAGTTTTGCCTGTAGATATCGAAAAACGACGAAGGAAGACAGAGAGGTTGAAAGATCTTTTGAACACTTTAGAAATTTGTGACTAGAAATTCGATTTTGTATCCCAAGACCAGTGCTCATACAGATACCATAGATCGAAAGGTTTCAGAAGGATTGTACAGAATGCAAACGGACGACATTACCTTGACTTGGCCATTGATTGCTGATGGTATCTTAATCTAAAAGCAGCCAATTTGCTCCTAATGTTAACAACTTCCGATGTGCACTATGTTTCCTAACGATTTCAATTTAAGACGTGTTCGATATAGACGAGATACGGAAGTATATGTTGAACTGCATCAAAGGAGAGTTGTTGTACTTTAATGTGACACGATGCATTTGATAATTGAATATATTTTTAGGATACTAATTGTGATTTTTATTCAGTTCTAAAAGAAAATTTTGTGCTTCTGAAGAACAGTTCAATAATTTCTTTGATTTTCTTTTTTACTATTTTCAGTTGTTACTGAGGAACCAGAATTCACAGATGTCATCGAAAATGTTACAGTACCTGCTGGACGAAATGTTAAACTGGGATGTTCTGTTAAAAATCTTGGATCGTACAAGGTAATTTGATGAAATTGTAAACAAATCTTGCCATTTATGCAACACCTTTAAGAAAATCCAATATGATAACGGGAAGATTGTAAAGATTATGTAATTTTGTTTTATGAGAAATATGTACTTAGATTAATTAATTAATTAGATTTTTCTGAAATACATTTTCGTGAAAATAAAATTTCTTTTCGATAGATGCAATCTAAATACAGGATGTGACTCCAGTTCTAAATAAAAGTTCAGCAATAACCAAAGTACTTAACTGAGCTCTGCAAATAATTTGCATTAATATTAATTAATTTCTCTACAATACCTACACTGTATTGAAAGAAAGCTTTTTTGGACTTATTTTACAAATTTCCTAATTTCCATTTAAATGTCGGACAGGTTTTTTAACAACTATTTCCTTTTGATCCTTTTTTTTATTTAGTTTACTTCCTATAAATGCACGAAAAAGACCTGCAGCAGTCTGTCACATGCTTATATTGTGATCGTTTAACAGATGAAAAATTACACCTAGTATGAAATATTATGGCCAAAAGATATGCTTTCGAAAAGGTTACACAGGTAAATATTAACAAGAGAAGTCAGATATTAGGCAGAAGGTCCCAATTCCGGCAACGCGCTCATATCTGGTATACTAACGGATTCACGAAGAAGAACAAAACAGGCGCAGGGTCGGTGGATCCAGAAGCGAGACTCTCTATAGCGCAAATTGCCTCTACAATATGGAAAGTGAGGCACGAAGCGAAGCTTGAGGCAGAGGAAGCCAAAACAGGGGTTACAAGAATAAAACAGCTATATTTGCTCAGACAGCCAAGCTGCGTTCCAGACTCTGCCCTCTCATAACCTTGAGTCACAACTAGTGTGGAATTCCCACACAAAACTTCAGCTGCTATCTATAAAAACAACAAAGTAACTCTTTACTCAAAAGGCATTTTAGGAGAGGTATAAAAATGCAAACACAAGCACCTGAATCTCTGCTGGCATAGCGTGTCCGGAATGAGCCTTCCGGTTATTTTCTGAAGAAGATGTCGACTGCGGGAAGATTATTGCTAAACCTTCCAGCATATTATATGCGAGTGTACTTGAAGTTTTAAGGTTAAAAATCACTGGAGAAGCATTTATCACTCCAAATAAGGATTTAAATCTAACCCTCAAGGCAATAACTGTGTTCGTAAGAAAGCTAGATTTAGCCTAACCACTTTAGTGTTCAACAGATCAACTCTGTTCGCAGTGTCCATAGGGTCGTAAATCCTAGTCACCCTTATTTTTATACCCTAGATGAAATCATAGGGTATACTATTAGCGTAAAATATCAAATTTTATTTTGATTTTTGAATGGCTGTCTGTCCGTTCGTCTGTCCGTCCGTCCATCTGTCCGTCCTCACGATAACTCGAGCACGTGTCCTCTTAGAGAGCTGAAATTTTGCACACAGCCTTTGTAAATTTAAGTTCGAAAATGGAACAGATCGGGTAACTCGTTCGTAGGATTGCCATTTTCGTTTTAATACCCTATTTGATGAAATCATAGGGTATACCTTAAGTTTGTAATTCCGTTTATAACACCTAAAAATATTGAAGAAAACCAAAATGGATAGGACTTCCGCGCATAATGTTAAAAGTTGTATTGATTTTTGGATGTCCGTCAGTCCGTCCATTCGTCTTCGCGATAACTCGAGAGCGCGTGTACTTAGAGAGCTGAAATTTTGTACGTGAGCTTTTAAAAAAAAAGTACAATTTAATAAGAAAAAAATATATATACAAAAATTTCGTTTTTCCCTACATATTTGAATACTGCCTAAGAACGCCTCAACGTAGAAAGCTGAAATTTTGCAAACGGTGTTTTCATATGAACAGTAAACATAAGTTCAAAAATGACCTTAAACGGGCTACCCCTTATTGCCATATAAAAATTTAAGATTTTGCTTTATATGTGAAAATGATCAGTCCTAGACGTTTTTATTGTCCCGAAAAGTTCATTTTTATTGTCCGACGAACCGTTCTTCAAATACAGGGTGTTTCCCCTTAGGAGGTCCATAGAGCAGGAGGTGATAGTACTCACCTAGACGAACCAAAAACTGTATGGAGGGGGGGGGGGGCAATATCAACCGTTTAGGAGTTACAGGGTTATTCATAAAAAAAGCTAGGTTCTCACAAAACACCCTGTATCTTAAAAGCTGCAGGGCGTATGGTCACAGTTAAGGGCTCACTGTATGCAGAACTTCATGGCCTTTCCAACGACAGCTCAACCAGCCCCGTACCCCTCTCCCCTCAGAAGTTATGATGGTCTTCTTTCGGATTTTCTTTCCTTGTTTTTACTTTGACCTCTATTATTTTTGCAAAACGGTCGTTAACATAACTCTTTTTTATAAAAACAGTAAACTGTGGAGCCTCCTCTTTAATTTGACCTATTATACCCTATGTGCTATTTGTATCCGTTAAAGAGTTATTAGCTCTAAACTTATTCTCATACCTATTTTCAAACCTACCCTCAACAATAATTTGTTTCCTTAGTACGTCATTTTAAAAAATATCGTCTAATTTCGGTGTGACCGCAATAGGTTATGAGTTAATAACTCTTTAACGGCTACAGTTAACACATAGGGTGTAATAGGTCAAATTAAAGAGGAGGCTCCACAGTTTACAGTTTTTATAAAAAAAAAGGTTATGTTAACGACCTTTTTGCAACAATAATAGAGGTCAAAGTAAAAAAAAAGGAAAGAAAATCCGAAATTTTTAGTTCAGACCATCATAACTTCTGAGGGGTATGGGGCTGGTTGAGCTGTCGTTGGAAAGGCCATGAAGTTCTGCATACAGAGAGCCCTTAACTGTGACCATACGCCCTGTAGTTTTAAAGATACAGGGTGTTTTGTGAAAACCTAGCTTTTTTTATGAATCACCCTGTAACTCCTAAACGGTTGATATTGCCCCCCCCCCCTGCCATACAATTTTTGGTTCGTCTAGGTGAGTACTATCACCTCCCGCTCTATGGACCTACTAAGAGGAAACACCCTGTATATGCGAAAAACCGTTTCAACAATCAAACATGCACTGATAGGTGACCACCATACCAAATTTCATTCGAGTATCATTTAGGATATCAAAAGAATTAGTCTTAGACCAGTTCTACCATTTTTTGGCTGAGAACACGTCGACGTAGGGAGCTGAAATTTTGTAAACATGTTTTCATAGAAATCCCTTCTTAGTGTTGACATATAAAAATGTAGATTTTTTACGTATGCTGTGGAAAATATCAGTCCTATACGATTTTATAGTTCTGAAAAGTTCTTCAGAATATTAAATCCTATGAAATTGGTTATAGCTATTTTCACTATCCGACGAATCGTTTTGGAAATACATATATTCAAATACCAAAAATCCAACATACACAAATAGGTAATCATACGAAATCACATGCCGGCATTCAGTTAGGATATCATAAGAATTGGTCTTAGACCAATTCTAACTCTTTTACTCATTAACCTATTCGTTCATTCTGTATAATTCGTTAACAGTTAATTATTATTAATTATTATGCAATTTATGCCATCTATAAGTCATCAATCGATAATTTGATGTGAGCCGAAAACTTTTTTAATTGCAAAAATATGGCTCGTAAGGAATTTAATACGCATGCATAGAATGTTCTAAAACATTTCGTTTTTTGCATGACGTCAATGTGTCTGTAATTCGTCTGCAGTCCGTATGTCAGGCCCTTCTTCTATCACTCCGGACTGTTCAATTTTGAACATAACATTTAATTAAATTATAAGAAATCCACAAATTTATTTTTTTTTAAATTTTTCAATCTTGAACATAATATTTAAATTGAAAGTGCTGAAATATGCTCACACTCGCATAATTACTCGAGCAAAGTTAATTGCACTAAGCCTGCAGCGTAAAGCAATTCAAGTTCAATGTACTAAGTACATCAATAATCGATGAATTGATTACGTGCATGTAATTATGCTAAGGTTAGCAATGTTTGGCATTATATAAATCGAAGAATATTGTAGGTGGATTTGAGTTTTAATATTAAAGAGCTTAAAGGCAGAACTTATCGTGTTATTGTCTGAGCTCCCATCCGTGGTAAGCTCCAGAAAATTATAACCAATTGTTTCATTCTCAACAACATTGATTGAGCCGCCACCAGCGGTAAGCTCAAATTCTTATTGAGAAATTAATAGAATTTCCATTCGAGCCATCCAGAAGTGGTGGAGATTCAACACCTGACTGTCTGCACAAGAACTCGTTGACCTACTGAACTGAAATTTTGTACACTGAAATTTTATGATAAAAATTATGTCAATTTCGTATATTAGCGAAATCGGGCCACTCTGCATTTCAAATTGATACCCAGCCGCTGTCCCAATTTGTCAACGTATGTATGTCCCAATTTGTCGACGTATGTATAGTTGATTATTCTTGAGTATACCTTTATCTAATAATGATTGCCAAACAGTCTATTCGTTGCACCCACAAATGGTGCTAAATTGGTTCCAAAGCTTAAAAATCTTCACTGCATATCGAGTTAGGTCTGGATTGGAATCATCATATTAGATGACCAATTCTTATTATTTCTAACTCGAAAATGGGTCTAAGAATTTTGATGAAATGGATTAAACTACCTTTTTTGGGGGCGAAAATTTAATTTATCTAGATCTTGACTTTGGGAAAATTCAGTTAGGTGGTAGATATGAGGTTACTAGCTTAGGTCTCCATTATGGAAAAACTCATTTAGTGGTTACAGTTTATATATTTACGGCATAATTGGAGAAAAATACTTGATTTTGACTAAAGCTACCTCTTTTGTATATACGGAAAGCGGTATTTAGGGCGTAGCGTATATGAGTAATTCTTGTATATTTTTAAATTTTATCTTGAAAACGGGCCTAAGTATTTTGATAAATATGTGTAAGCTTACCATTTTCGGGTACTAAAAAATTATTTAGCTATGATTTGTAGGTGCCGACTTTACAAAATCTGAATTAGTAAGTTTAATTACCAGATTTGTTTCCACAAATAAATTATCTAATAATAATAGCATAAATTTAAGGGCTTCATTTACTACTCCAACAGAAAATCCATGACATTTTTACGGTATGAGTAACTCCACATATATATGAAATATATAACAGAAATTTTTTGCTTTTTTGCTTAATAATTCGCAAAATATTTATATTTCGAAAATGGTCATATAAGATAAATTGCTCTAGTTTAATTATGAAGCGAAATATTTCAAAAACTATATTTCACCCCTATTTTGAAGATGCCGAACAATATCTACTGAGGTCATAAAACTCTGTAAACTTAAACTAACTTATCTGAACATCCCCCACGACCGCTCAGAAATTCGTTACCGCGGATACCTGGCAGGCAGCCAATGCAAAAAATTGCCTACAGACTGAACCACATTGCTTCATCAGCATAAAAATGCTGGAAACTTAATGACTTTGTTGAAGTAAATATCCAAACATTTGTCAAGCTTTCCTCTCGATAGGCGATAAAAACGAACAAGTTGGTATCTTCACTTCAATCCTTTTGGAAGAATAAACGTTTCCAAAAGTTTCCAAAATTCTTTCAAACTTATCTAATACAGTCCAATTAGTTTCATCAAAAATATTTCTTCAAGCATAAAATAATATTTTGTCAAATGTATTTTTCATAGTTGAACTTATTTGAATTTAGTTGAGGAAAACTTAAGCTTTCCGTTTTTTTTTTTTTTTATGTACTTTAGTTTTCTCCTCTATTGGACTAGTGACGTCATCCTAACTGGTTATTAAATCAGGAATACATATAGTATCTTTTTTCATTCAACGTGCATGTGATTGCCCAGGTTACGTCAACGCTTTTTTATCTATCTGATTAACGGTTAGATCACTTGAATCACTATTATCGTTTTATACATCAGTAAACCAATTTTTACTAAGAAAGGAAATACTAAGCAACTGGTCAAATATAATTATTTGGCTTGCGTATACTGGAGGATACTAAGATCTCAAATTGCAAAAAGAAATATATTTTCTCGTAATTGAAAGTGCAATGAATTTGCATATGATAAGCAAATTCATTGTTTTTTCTAAAGTTAGTGAGAGAATTCTACAATTACCCAAAAATTCTTGGGGGACCTCAACCTTCCAACGGAACTAAAACTTGAATGACGCCTTCTGAAATTTTCAGTCAAGCAGCCCATTCCCTGATCAACAATATATCGCTGTGCCACTTAAACCAATTTAATAGTGTAAAAAATGTTAATGATAGGATTCTTGGCTTAGTATGGACAGATATCGTTCAGAAGAGTACATTTTCATATCATGATCTCTATGCCCAGTTTTACGGCTATATCTTCATCGTCGTCCGTTAGGAATAAAGGGTTTTCCAATAAGAGGTGTTATTTTGATATTCAAAGAAAAATGTCATATTTTGAGATAAATGATCGGATCTTTATTTCATTATAAAGAGGAAGGTGTGCCGTTAATAATGGAAAAATGACCACCACGACCACGCCTACAGGACCATATCCTTTTCATAAAATTTTCCAAAACCAAATTGCAAAGTGGGTGCCCTATGTCCTCGATAGCCTCACGAACTCCATCTTTGAGGTCTTGAATCGACGCTGGGCTGTTGGCGTAGACCTTCTCTTTCACGTGGCCCAAAGGAAGAAGTCGCAAGGTGTTAAGTCACAAGATCTCGGTGGCCAATTGTGATTACCTCTTCGAGAGATAACACGGTCCGGAAACTTTTCCCGTAAAAGATCCATGGTTTCGTTGCTTGTATGGCAAGTAGCACCGTCTTGTTGAAAGTAAACGTTGTCCAGATCAATACCATCCAATTCCGGCCATAAAAAATCATTAATCATCTGTCGATAGCGCAATCCATTCACCGTAACTGTTGCTCCAGCCTCATTTTCGAAAAGTAAGGTCCAATGACCCCGCGGGACCATAAACCGTGCCAAACGGTCACACGTTGAGGATAGAAAGGCTTTTCAACAATAACTCTTGGGTTTTCCGAGCCCCAGATGCGACAATTTTGCTTGTTGACGAAGCCATCGAGGTGGAAATGGGCCTCATAACTCAAGATCAGTTTTCGATAGAATTCCGGATCATTTTCATGCATTTCAAGGACCCAATCAGCAAAGACTCGACGTTGTTCATGATCGTCCGGCTTGAGTTCTTGTGTTAACTGAACTTTATAAGCCTTAAGGCCCAAATCATTATGCAAAATACGGTGTAATGACGTTTGTGGAAAGCCTAATTCCAAAGAACGACGAGGAATGGACAAACCTGGGTTTTCTTCAACACTTTCGGCTACAGCAGCAATATTCTCGGCTGTTCTTGAGAGACGTGCACGGGTTTTATTCTTCACATCACTAACTTGTCCCGACAGCTCGAATTTTTCTACCAATTTCTGTATTGCGGTCCGACAAGGTGCTTCACGACGACCCAAAAATATTCGAGTTTTACGAACCGTCTCTGCCACATTTTCACCATTTTTATAGTGCATTTTAATAATTTCAATGCGTTGTTGAATCGCGTGACATCTACCGAAATAGCGGGCTAATTAAAATAAGACCTCTTATTGGAAAACCCTTTATTTTGAATATTTCTTTTCCGAATCTCTTTCGTAATGAATTTCTAAGGGAAAGAACTTTATATTGGGGGATTATATTGGGTATTGACTTTCCCTCAGTTACTACAGCTGATCTTATAGAGTCTTTTGAGAAATTTTATGAAATAACTAACACTGCGGTATTCGAGAATATTCATCATTAACTAAAATGAAAATCAGAAATTTTCTGATCTGGTGTAGTCACCAGCTTATTAAAATTCTACATATTAAAGAAAAATATTGTCGTATATACCTATGATCATAAATAAACGGGAATTGGGAAAGAAAAATGGAAAATTTTAATTTTCAATAAATTTCTTTATTATCCCCTTCAAAATACTCGCAATCTGCGACACTTAATCCAATTGTCCACGCATTTTTAATAGGCCTGGAAAGTAAGACGTTTAGCTCTCGCAGCGATTTCTCTTTTATGGCATCAATCGTCTGAAAGTGCGTTCCTCTTAATTGCAATTTGAGTCTCGAGAAAAGGAAAAACTCACACGGGGACTGGTCTGGAGAATACGGTGCTTGGCTGATGACATTAGTCGATGTTTTGGACAAAACTCGGAAACAATCAACGCCGCATGAGATAGCGCATTATCGTGGGGTAAAATCCACGAATTGTACATCCACAAATCAGAGCTTTTCTTGCGAATTGCCTTACGCGGACGGCGCAAAACACCTAAATAGTATTCTTTATTGACCGTTTGACCGTCTGGAAAAAATTCGTAGTGCATTACCCACGAATATCGAAGTCAACAAAACTTTAATTTTCGAGCGACTTTTACGTGGTTTTTTCGACTTTGGCTCATTTTTGAAGCACCATTCGGAAGATTGTTGTTCGGTCGGCATATCCAACTCGTTTCGTCAACAGTTATGATGCGTTTGATGAACGTAGGGTCGCTATCTGCGTTGGAAATCATCAACGCTACTTTTGGACAAAATTCAGTGTTTTTGGGACGAGGCGGGCAGCGACGCGTTTCATGCAAAAAAAAAATGTGTCAAAATGTGTTCTGCTGTAAAAACAAGCGTTTCGTAATAGTAGGAGATCAGCTTGGCTGTGCACTTTGGCGTATACATCAGCCTGCAACCAAGCCGTACTGATGAGTAATACGGTTCCTGCTATTAAGAAACGCCTGCTTTTACATAGAAATTTCTAGTTTAAAAAGATTTTTCGATTGTAAAAGTATTTTTTCCATTCAAACTTCTTTTCGTTGCCCATTTGAACTTTGTGCTAAAGCTTATCGTCTTCTAGGGTTAATTTTTCGAGTATGTAAATCTTTTAAAACGAGCACTGCATTTATTTGTCTGTATATTATTGTATGCACTTGTTAAATTATAGCATTTGTTATTCTTGTTATAGTAAACCAACAATCCATAGAAAATTCACCCGAATATTACTGTATAAAATGGATCATAATGAGATAGAGTATAATGCGAGATTAGCTCGATTTAATCTTTCATCTTTAAATCATCGTTGTTTTTAGATTGATACCGTATTTTTGTATAAAACTCGGATTGGAGATGTGCACTATTCTGACTTGCATTCCAGAATTTGTATTCATATTCTCTCAAAATAATCAAAATAATATACTACTCAGTTTAGATTGCCCTTTTCTAGAACAAACCTACAGGAAAGTCATTATTATATAGAATTCAAATTATATACAATTTTAATTCTAGTAATATCGATATTTTCTGACCTTTAAAAGATCAATATTGAATGTGATCGATCACTAATCATAAAGTTTTAATGCTTTGATTCCCCCTTTCCTTCTTTGCCAAGTAGTTCTTTTTATTTTTATTATCTTTATTTTGTTTGTATCTTTTAGCTTCTCTAATTTATGATTTATAATATCTTTAAATTTTTATTTTCTTCTGAATTTTATTTTCATGTTCTTGGTTTTATTTATTCAAAAGTCAAGTATTTCGTAGTCTCTTTATACATATAGATATTAACTAATATTATTTTAATTTTATTATTATTATTTTGCTTTTTGTTTTTTTAATGTATAATCACACCTTTTATTTTCTATTTAATTTTGTTTACTTGAATTATTTTGGCTTCTCTTCTTTTTATACGCTAGATGAAATCTATTGGACATACTAAGTTTGTCAATCCGTTTGTAACGCACAGCAATAATTCTAGTAGAGACAAATGGATTCGACACCCACGCATAATATTAAAAGTTATTTTCATTTGTGAATGTCCGTCTGTCCGTCAGTCTATCCGTCCTTCCGTCTGTCCGTCAGTCTATCCGTCCTTCCGTCTGTCCGTCGGTTCGTGTTCACTTAGAGAGCTGAAATTTTGTACACGGGCTTTTGTAAACCAAAGTAATATTCGAAAATGGGGCAAATCGGGTAACTCCTACGTAGTGTTGCCATACAAAAATTTCGATCTTTATTAGATATTTTTACAGTGCCTGACAACGCGTTAACGTAGAGAGCTGAAATTTTGTACACTGTGTTTTAATAGTAGTATCAAGTAAAGTTTCAAAAATGGAATAAATCGGGCAACCCCTTCTTGGTGTTGCTATATAAAAATTTAGGTTTTTTACGTGTACTGTGAAAACGATCAGCCCTAGACAATATTGTACTAAAAACTTCTTCAGAATACGAAATTCTATAAAATTGGTTATAATCATTTTTTCTGTCCGACGAGCCGTTCTAGAAATATATGCCAAAAATCACTTCAAAAATCAAAATTGCTGAAATGAGTGACCATACGAAATGTCATACGAGCATTCATCTTGATCTTTGACCAATGCTAGTTTTTTTACTTGCTTATTTGGTAATTTCTTTATTGAACTAACTTTTGTGTGTGTACTATGTTATTAACGTAAAAATAAATAAATATAGAAATAATTAAATTGTCTACTTCTAATTTTAGACACGAAAAATCAAGGACATGTTTTAAGATACAAATGTAATTGTTTAAGTTAGGCAAGTCTGAGTTCAAATAATAGGATAGATTAGGAAATTGCTTAAATATGTGGAAAGTAAAATGAACAAGGTACAGTATCTACTCTGATCCGATTTTCCTATTCCATCGGCTTCCAGCTCAGATCATCATCGCTACCTTGCCTATTTGTTTTTGTATGTTCAAGAATTTTGAAAACTTTGGAAACATAAGATACACTTCCTATATTAGAACTACATATAAAGTTCACATACCTATTACACAATCTTTAGTACTAACTTCACGCATATCGAAATAAATTATGTACTCCCGCATATCTCTGATGAAAGCCTCGATTTTCTCTGAATAGAATGAGAAGAAATTTAACGAAGTTTTAATAAACACCAACAAACAAAACACTGCAACTTTTCAGAGTTTTAAGCCCATTAAACTTGAGAGATTGCATTTGCTGAATTTCAGTGCGGGGTGAACTACCCTTGGAGATCTGATGAGATGAGATATGAAGATATACGCTGTGTTAACGGAATAATTTTCTGTGATGAGTTCAAACAAATTTAAATTAATTTTAGCATTCACTTAACCATTACATGCGAAGTTTTCGGTTGAGACTTGGGAAATTATTAAAGTTTCCGTTAAGTTATTTTTTTATAATTATAAATTCAAAGTTTTATCATTTCAATTGTCGGTTACTGAATATGTTTCCATGACGGCGGGAGTTGAATCTGGTCCGATTTATGAAAATGAGTCTTTTCCCATATTATTATGAGATGTTTAAATTCAATCCCAAGTCAAGCGAAAAGCTTTCGATTTTGGATGGTATTTTATATCCACGTATGCATGCGTGCATTTATGTAAATAAAATCAAGTTTCTAACTAGATTGAAACCCGTAATGAAAGTGCATCTCTATTTTATTAAAGTTACATTATTTCGTTTGTGACTTTAATTTAGAATTCACGTTTGTATAGGTTAACTGGCTTTGAACCGTGAAGTGTGAAATGAAAGAGTTTCCAAGTCCAAGTTCTGAGTCGCATATGTAGAAAAAATTTCATCTGAAGTAGGAACACCGATCTCTTCTGAAGGAGATTCTTTGCATGAATTTATATTCATTGCTATGTGGACTGAATTGCTTTCCATCAGATCTCAGGATACTATACTGTTGATGTGGTCTGTGTAATCAATTAAATTTTATAGTAATACCTGACTTTCTTTACGGTCCAGCTAAAATGACTGTATTTAGTTATCAATAACGGCTACAGTTTTCGTCCAAAGAGCTGAAGGTTGATAACTTCAAAAGAAAAATGCACAAACAGAATGTAACGCTTAACCAGAAGTCTATGTAGTTAGAAGGAGTAGAATTCTTTTTAACCCACTCATTTTAATATTCGCTTAATGATAACCCTGAATAAATTAAATAAATTAAATAAATTAAATAATTTTCATTCATTATCTTTTAATTTGTAGCAATTTACTGCGGCTTCTCAAGTTTCTTAAAATTAGACAATGGAATTTCTAGTACTTAAATACTTGTAGGCATAGTGTGTGACAAACCAAAAGACTAAATTGAGTAATTTTCTAATTTTTCTTAGTGTGGGACATTTCAATGTCAAAGTCTTCGCGGAAAGCTAATAAATTTGAGTCATGAGACGTAACTGAATACTTACCATACGAACACTGTATGTAAGTTTATATCTTCAGGGCATATATAATATTTTTTTTCCCGAACGTGTATCGAACCCAGATCTTCTTATAATCGGCCAATGATGTAGAATTGACGAACTTTTTTTTTTTGTAAGAAGTTTTATTTTTAACGATTCTAAATCAAATCATAAATACAAGAATAAAAAGCAATCGCTTCGTCCGAGGTTTGAAACCGGGATCAGCTGAAAACAACCATGGCTTAGTAAGCTAGTTACAAATTAAGAAATACAAGAAAGAAAATCGTTAGCTCAGTGGTAAGAGCAGTCGCCTGGAAAGAAGAGGGACCCGGCTTCAAACCCCGGACGAGGCAGTTGTTTTATCCTCTTGTATTTATTATTTGATTTGGAATCGTTTAAAATAAAAGTTCTTAACAAAAAAAATGTCTTCTATTCCCCATATAATATTATCGCAAAGAAAGGGTTTGCCAAAGTTTCTATTATTGGTCAATATGTTCTGTAATAGTAGTGGTAGGGTTTTGGTCCGGGTAGCATTTATTCCAGCGAGTGCTGATTGATTAGATACTTTGGGTAACTATGCTTGCTTGGTATAATAATAATTTACATCTGATAAAATAGGCTAATAAAATAGATCATACAATTTAATCTAGGGATAATTCGGTTTCAATATATTCCTAAGATGGCTTAAAACAAATTTACCTAGAAGATTTCAAGACCCACAGATTTCTTTCTGTAAGCTGGAATCATGTATTTATATTTGTATCTAATTGCCAATTGGCTTATCTACTCTCTATGCTCTAGACTGGATAACAATTTAAGGTTGCAAGACTATTGAATCCCTTTTACGTGATACAGTTACATATAAAATTTCCCGTGTTTATTCCATTAAAGTTTATTATTGAAGTAAATATATAGCGGCTTATGTTATCTCTCATTACGTGGCAGTCTGTAGTAATCGTGTGAGGTTCTAAGAGGGTTCTGACGTTCAGAGAATATAGTGAATAGCGTATATTAATGAGTCCTACAGACGAGAGCCCACTTTAGCTATAGGAACTAACTATCTCAAACAAATTATAATCTAAACATACAGCACAATCTAATGAATCATTAGCACTTATTATTAATTAAGAATGCTGCACAGTAATGAAGTATTTCTTTTTCTTCATTAGAGCGCTAATGAAAAAAAAGTGTACTAAAACTGAAAGTGTTTTGTAATATAATATAAATCTAGAGCTCCGTCTGCTCTTTTGAAAAATGAGAAAAAGAATTGCAAAGCACAAACTATATTATCAGAATACTTTTTAATATTTTTTCAAAATCATTAAATTGAAAAATAAAAAAACAACTTAATTTATCGAGTCAATTAATCCATTTCTCTTCTTCATAGTAATAAGTAAAAACCAATTTACCAGTGCACCTTAGTTAAAGAAATGTCTGTCTGCCTGCCGTTGTCTAATTAATCATTATGATCTAATGAGTCGTTAGTTAATGATTTATTAGGAACACTGTGTGTCTATGGCATTATGCATAAACATCTCTTAATTGGCGAAAATCCCGGCTATGGCAAAAAATCGTTGAGTTCGCGGTAATTGAAGACTAGAAATTCGTGACTTTAATAAGTATTTTGCAGGTAATTACTCGTGCTCAGTATGAATAACTTGTAAAATCTGTTGATTTTCTAGGCATATAGTTTCCAATTTATATTCTTGTTTGTCTGTAGTATCTCCGATTGACGTCCACCAAACCAAATGCTATGACAATTTTGTAATGGGGTTGATGTTGTTGGCATTGGCAGTTAAATATTTAGGCAATGCCATTAGTAATACGATATCCTAGGAGGATTTCATGAACATCATATCATACAACCTGTATTCCATGCTTCAAATTCAAAGACTCGTGAAAAGGTTTCCTATTAGTAAATTTCATCTTTACCTAGTTATGTCACTTTTTGTGAATCAAGTTTTTTATGCTGCTGAAGTTTCTCTGGCTTTAGTGCTTTTTGAAGATTGTCTTAATGTTGCTATAACGTTTATCTATTTCCTTTGTCGCCGTGATAGAGTCTTCCATTCTAGGCTACTGCTTTAATTCTTAAAGATTATATTATATGGATTATATTCCGCTGATTAATAGTTTTAGCTTTACGGATTCCTTCTAATCCCTCGGCAGATACAAACAAATATTATTTCGAGATTATGCACGCTTCGATGGGTTAGATTGGAGTTCTTGTTGTAGGCAGTGGCAATTTCAATATGGCATCTTCTGATAACATATTCTTGATATTATCTATGTGGCGGGCATGCACCTATTGCTCCAATGTTAGCTTTTCTTTTCTTACGCATTGAGAATGCTTTTTTCCTAGTTTTGTGGATAGCTTTTGGTTAATTATTGCCACACGTTGTAATTTTTAGTATAAATTTAATAAAAGAGTAATATTTATATAAATCCTTACAAAATGTTGTACAGAATTGATAAGATAGTTCCTTATAAACTTTTATAATGCGGTGGAATGGGAAAGAGGAGAGCCTGGTATGCAAACATGTGTAATAAAAGTTGTATAAGCCAGACAAGAGCATTTTATAAATATTTTCAATATAATTTCATTATTAAATTCATCTGAATTTCATATTGAGCATGTTTATTATTTTGTAGTATACAAAGTATATGTATTTAGTATTACCTACTTTTATATGTAAGGCTTATAACCCTTTAAGCCCTGACCCCCACGATCGTGCGGGTCAGCTATTAATACATACTTCCTTCAATAACGTGTCATGGTTGGACACGAGTCAAAAAGTAAAGATTGCTAAAGTTTCTAGGTGGACTGTAGTAACACATTTGACCACCAAAAACTAATTGTTTTTAGTAATGTGTTTGTGGTTGTGAATTATTTTCATCGTTAGAAATTTGTATAAATCGTGTAAGATGAGGAACTGTCGCAACTTTTTTGTTATATGTTTATTAGTTATTGCAATAGTTTAAATTATTGCGAAAAATACTAACATATAGTAAATTTTTGACATGATTGAGTTTTTACCAATGATTCATACATGTATAGACTGAATCGTAACGACCCGCACGATCGTGCGGGTTCGATTTTATTTACAACAAAGATAAAATTTTCTTTCACAATTCAATTGGATTGTACAAAAATGATAATAAAATTTATAGCTGCAGAAGACATCAAAGAATTATTGGTAAAAGAGGATAGGATGCTAAATGATTTTGAATATATAATTTTTACCTTACCACCTGAATAACCATTCAGCTCAGATCATCTTATTTAGTCTTTTGATGCATTGAAGTAAAATTGAGGGTAAGAGGAAAATTTTACAGGATTATTCAAGTTAGCATTACGAAACTAATTTCGGTATCTAATTATTTTATCATCTACTTGCGTGCAACTCACACAGGTAGAATTTCAGGGTGAGATATTGTCTTTTAATGGGCCATCCTACACGAGTATTTTTGATGCAGTATGCAAAAAAGTTTTGTAGGGAAGAGGTAAAAGAAGCAAAGTAATATCTCTTAATTTTGGAGAAATATTTCCTTTCTTCTTTTACATCTTCCCTAGAAAAGCGGTTTGCATACTGTATCAAGAATACTGGTGTGAGATGGCCTTGTGAGATGAGCCTTGTGATTGCAAGCTATTACTAATTTGACATAAGTTTTAATCAAAATCGAATACGCTGGAGGTATCTAAAGAGAATTCTAAAATTACTGCGTTTTCATTTGGTTTGGTTATTGGCAAAGTAAAAGAACAGTTTGAGAAAAGCATCGGAAAAGTTTATTAAAATATAAAATAGAACCAAGTAAGTGTATATCCTTTTTTACTATGTGTATACTATATTAATTATTTAACAATTTTATTAGAACATCATGTCAAGAATGAAACCATAACTTTCAGAAGATGAAATTATTATTATTATAAATTAGCGGAGAACTTGGATTTGAGTGAACTGTCGGATGAAGATGACATTGTTTATCCGACCATTTTAACATCTCTTTTGGTGGAATCTAGTTGTAATGATGATGATGATAGTACCGAAGATTTCTTGCCAATTGACGCCGGAATCAGAACATCAATATACGCTATCCCATCTACATCGCGACATACTCCTTTTCAATTTACAAAAGCATCAGTAAAACCAACAAAACGGGAAAGACTACCACCAGCTATAGAGAGATCATGGACAGATAAGCAGTTTAGATATATAGAATTCGCATGTCCATCTGCGGTTCGCAGATATAATCAATGTATGCGATCAATTAATAGAGTGCTACCGTACATGGTTCAAGACTCGAAAGTGGACATGGAAATATATTCTTCAATTTCTTGATTTGGCAGTAGTAAATTCATGGATGCAATTCAATCGGGATGTTAAAGCCAACAAAATCCTAAATAAGGACTGATTGGATCTGCTGAAATTTAGGCTAGAGCTTTCTGAGTTTATTATTGCTACTCGAGGCCACAGAAGAAGAGCGATAGTGAAAGCAGTGACGAGAAAGTTCTAGCAGTAAAACACTCGAAATTTTATAATCCTCCTGCGAACAGTCCCACCATTGTACAAAGATATGACGGCTATGAGTTTAAATAGAAAGTAATCGACCAGAAAACTTTGTTCGATTTCAAAAATATTACGAAACCTATCAAAATGTAAAGTATTACATTTTTTACATAGGAAAATAATTTCTTTATTGAGGAGGTGTATATTGGTCAATATTCTACCCAAACATAACTAATAAAATTTGAGCCTCAAAGTCTAATAGCTTGAGGTTGGTTAGATATTGGCTGCACTCATATAAAAATTCACTGGGTGGGCTTTTAAGTTAACTGAATTTTATGTTTCTGTCAATTCAATACGTTACCCAAAATGTTATAAATTTTTGTTGATTCGCAATCAGCTAAAGTGGCTTCAAGAAACGCAGTTTCGAAAAACTTCTTTTTACCTAAAAAAAAAAGATTCTAGTGTACCCAAAGCTTTCCTTAAGACCGTAAATTTAAGATGCTAGTTTGACTAGGCGGAGAGTTGTTCCATGAAGTGTGAGTGAGACAGATAGTGATGCTAATGAGTCAGATACGGAGAAACTCATTTTATGAAGTGTGAGCGAGATAGATAGTGCATGTCCCACTTACACTTCATGGTAGAATTCTCCATCTCACTCAAACTGGAATCTTAAAGTTACGGTCTTACGGCACTAGATTCATTTTTTTTAGGTAAAAAGAATTTTTTCGAAACTGGGTTTCTTGAAGAATTTTTTTTTTTCGTAATCTAAGAAATAACGTAGCAAGTGTTATACCATTTTAAAATCCTTATTAAATGCGTCAACTTTTAAAGTTTCTTGTCGAACTGGCGTACTACATTTTTTTTTCTGTACAGTCAGGTAAAATTGGGTGAAATATTAATTTTCTATTCTTAGTTCGGCAAAATGTAACATTTTCTTCCAAGCTGGAGCAGTTGGCTTAGAATTTAAAGCAAGAGGTTACATATGCACTATTCGGGATTGCATAACAAAAATAAAATTGAAAAAAAGTAAAGATTTGCAGCAACAGGAGCTAAAAAACCATCATAGGGTGTACATTTTCTCGAAAACAAAAGAAATGTCTATAATTTAAAACATACATGACTTAGATCTTTTTTTATATTTTCCTGGTAACTATTATGATTTGGTCTATCACCCGAATTCGGCTTAACGTCGACTTACTTGACACCCCGTATATATTTTCTTATACAATTTGTATGGAAAATTTGTTACTTCGAATGGAACATATTTCTGTCAATACTGTTGGTGCATTCAAAAAGCAGATTTGAGATAGCTAAGTGGTTATGTAGCAATTCAATGTAAATTGTTCACACCATAGACATAAACCGTCCACTGATCACTTTCTGTGGAATGTATTATAGCGCCATCTATGAGTGAAAGTGTTTCGAATAACTTTAATATTAGCAAAGACACTAAGCAACTTACTATTTTTACAACATTATTAAGGGTACTTTCTCGCAAATATTCATCAACTACATTCAATATTGTTGTCATCTGATTATACTGATAGTTAAATATTTATATGTAATTTAATCTAATTAATCTAATTTTTCTGATAATAATGGCAGTTTGCAAGATTTGCTCCACTAAAGTTGGTGGCAAGGAGGCAGTATGCGATGGTATTTGCGGCAATGTTTTCCACGCTACATGCTTGAAGCGAAATGCTCCATCTTCGTCTTCTGGACACACCACTTGCAGTGAATGCTCAGATATCAAGCCTTGTCACGTCCTACGACTCATGAAAAGTTTTTCGGAGGCAATCTCTGGGGACCAGTCTCTTATGCTGGATAAAATTAGCCAGTTTTCAGCCAAGCTGTCTCATTTTCAACAATTTTATGATGATGTACATATATTGAATTGTAAGATGGAGAACGTTCTCACCTTGACTGACACGTTGAACTCTAATTCGATTGCGATACTGGAAAAGACTCATGAAATATCATCAAAAATTTCTCTTGTGTCGAGCACCTTGGACGATCTTCACTCTGTGGTAGCAACATGTGATGCGCCTTTGACATCCAGTACTAACGGCGGGACTGCTTTACCTATCATTGAAGATATCAGGCGCACTATTAAGCAGGTCAAGGCGATATTGGCTCCTGTTCGTCGGCCGTATTGAAAAATTCTACGCTTTTGTGTTCGGTGGTTCATGATATTGAGAAATTATCTATAAGAGAGTCTCGCAGCTCTGAAACTCTACAGCCTCAGTTTTCATCTATTCAGCTAGACTCGCATCTATTAACTTCTGCCTCCTCTGAGAATATTTCCTCAGCGAAGGTGGGTCGTCGTCAGAGACAAAGGAATCATCGCATCAGCCCAAATCATATTACCACTGCCTCAAGTATTTCTTCAGTTCAACATGAGGTTTCTCTAGATACCAATTTGGCCTCCATTGGCGGGACTTCGTCTTTGGTTGGCGATACCGTGGTATCTCCGATTGCGGACGAGGTGTTTGATAGTGGGACGAAAGCTTCAGTTTCGGATGTCGGTATATTGCGGTCTGCTTCGGTTGCGGATGTTGCCTTTACCAATGATACTCCGACTGTAATTGTGGACGCTGTTTCGCTGCGGCCAGCCAGGCTTCCAAAGTGTGTCTTCGTATCCAGAGTACATCCTGACACTACCGAGGATGAGATAACCAGACATATTTCATCACGCGTTGGTACTTCGACCTCTTCGATTGCCTGCAAAAAATTAACTACTCGACATGATCGTGAGAAACGCTCATTTTCTGCGTCCTTCAGAGTTTTGGTTCCGGAAAATCTGTTTCAGGCGGTCCTTTCTCCTGAGATTTGGCCCCACAATTCTATTGTGCGTGAATTTATTCCAAGGGGGCGCTCTGGATCTTCTGCTAAGGCAAAAAACTTGTTGGCGAAATCTCCGTCCACTACGCCAATGTAACTGGTCTTCGCTCCAAAACGACTCGCCTTTTTACAAGCTCGATGAACTCATGTTTTGACGTGGTGTGTTTGACCGAAACATGGCTATGTGGAAAGATTGCAGATACAGAGCTTTTTGGTCCAGAGTTTATCTTTGGATGCTCCTGTTGGAGGTGGAGTGCTTTGTGCCGTTCGTCGCAACCTTCCATGCACATTAATAGATTTTGTTGAGTCCGGCGATCTGGAGTTTATATGTGTAGCTCTCAAGCTCTCACACAAAAATGTATATATTACCACAGTATACATCCCTCCATGCTCATCAGCTGTGATATTTGACTTGCTGGCTGCATGTATTGATAGGCTTACTGAAGTTTTGCTGCCTGCCGATGAATTATTGCTTTTTGGTGACTTTAACTTGCCTAGTGTTAACTGGGATCATTCTCTGGACGATGAGGGCTTGCTCCCTTCTTTCTCGGCGACTCCTCAACATGCCATATCTTTTATTGACAACATTATTTCTTCAGGCCTAATGCAGTCTAGCGGCGTTATTAATGACTCGGGAAAATCTCTTGACCTGGTATTTTCCTCCGATTCCAATGGGACTCTCGTTAAGCGTTGTTTAACTCCTATGGTTCCTGAAACAAGTCATCATCCGGCACTAGATGTAGTTTTGTTTTTTGATCCTGTAACTTCATCATTTAATGCTTCTAGTAACTACTGTTATAACTTAAAAAAAGCTGATTTTGGTAAAATGAATGAATGGTTATCCGCTTGTGATTGGACCAGTGTGCTGGGTGAACGTGACATTGATGAAGCTGTTAACTCGTTTTATGACACATTATTTCTTTGTTTTACTCACTGTGTACCACTTGTTCGTTCGAATCGTGATTCGAATTGTCAACCGTGGTTCAATGGCTCTTTGAAGCATCTTAAAAATTTAAAGAATAAAGCTTGGAGGAGGTTCTGTTCCTAAAGGAGTGATGCTGATTACGTTAGTTATTCTAATTCGCGTGCTCAGTACATTTCGTGTTTGACTGACTCGTACAACGATTATGTATTTAGAATGAGATCGGCTTTGCGTGCTGAACCAAAGCAATTTTGGAGGTTTGTTAACTCTAAGCGCAACTGTGACGGATACCCTTCATCGTTGCGACTCGGTAACTTAGACAGTGTGGATCCGTTAGAGACTGCCAATCTTTTTGGTGACTTCTTTAAAACTGCATTCTGTGATAACCACTGTGATATTAGTTATAATGATTTTACCCATTTGACGAAGCTTCCGCTGACTTCTCTTCAACCTAAAGACCTGTTTTTCGATGAAGCGTCTGTCTCTATGTACATTTCTAGCATAGCTGATAGTTTTTCTGGCGGTCCGGATGGCGTTCCTTCCACACTCATAAAACATTGTGCTACGTCCATCGTTCCTGTTTTGTGTTATTTATTTTATTTATCTTTAACTTCTGGTATTTTTCCGAAACAGTGGAAGCTTTCTTTGATTATTCCTTTGCACAAGAAGGGCAATAAGAGCGACATTTCTAACTACAGACATGTCGCTAATTTAAGTTGTATTGGTAAGATATTTGAAGCCCTGGTTTGTGATGCTTTGTACTTCCACTGCAAGCCCTTCCTGTGCTCTTTTCAGCATGGTTTTATGAAGGGGAAATCTACTACGACTAATTTATTGGAGTTTACTAATTTCTGCATTTCTGCTATTGAAAACGGTAAGCAAGTGGATTGCATTTTCACTGATTTCAGTAAAGCTTTTGACCGAATCAATCATAAAATTTTAATTCACAAGTTGACTGTTCTTGGTTTTCATACTGTTTTTGTTAATTGGCTTCGTTCTTATTTATCTGATCGTACGCAGCGAGTCATATTCCGCTCAGCCCTTTCTGACGAAATAAATAATACTTCCGGCGTACCTCAAGGTAGCCATCTTGGACCACTCCTTTTTATAATTTACATCAACGATGTATCTCTGATTTTGGCTAATTCAAGAATTCTTTGCTACGCCGACGATGCCAAAATCTTCCGCATTGTTTCTAATGAAAACGAGTGCGGATTTTTAAACTCGGACTTAGACACCTTTCATAAATGGTGTGCTATTAACTGTCTTCCTCTTAATATTAGCAAATGTACTACTATGTCCTTTTCTCGTAAAAGGAGGCCATTGGAGTTTAATTATACTTTAGATGGATGCTTATTAACTAGACTTGACAAAACCAAAGATTTGGGTGTCTTCCTTAATACTCGTCTTTCCTTCGAACATCATATTAATTCAATCGTGGCCAGGTCTAATGCTACTCTTGGGTTTATAAAGAGATGGTCAAAAGAGTTTAATGATCCATTCATAACGAAGATCCTCTACTGCACATTCGTTAGACCTATTTTGGAGTATGCCAGTCCTGTCTGGTCTCCCTTCTATTCTGTATATATAAATCGCATAGAGGCTGTCCAGCGGAGATTTATCCGATTTGCCCTGCGAGGACTTCATTGGGACAACCCTATTATTTTGCCTCCATATGTTGACAGACTTAAACTCTTTCCATTAGATTCTCTTGAGAATAGACGTAAAACTTCCAGGGTTTTCCTTGCATTTCAGTGTATACAAGGAGTGATAAACTCCCCTGAGCTCTTAAATACTTTCAATATATGTGTTCCCGTGCGCTCCTTGAGGAACTGTGACTTCTTCGTTGTTCCTCAGCATAGTACAAACTATGGCATGCACGAGCCGGTTTCATCAATGTCTCGTCTCTTTAACCGCCAGTTTGATTGCATTGACTTTCATCTTTCAAAAAGTCAAATAAGAGATCAGCTTAGTTAATGTTACTTGTTTTTCATTATTATTGTTATGTATACTTTTTATCGTTATTATGGTTATGTATGCTTTTGTTATTTTATTGCTATATTTCACTTTTGTATACTCAGTAATCAGATCATTGATGAAGTTCTAAATGAATAAATAAATAAAATCTATTATGCATAAGGTCCTATTTTTAAACTTAGGCCGTTTGCACATCGAAAAACGAAAACGAAAACACAAAATCGAAAACACAAATTTTGTCCTAAACTAACTGAAATTTGTCGCGATACATGTAATAAAATATCGGATATTTATTCTAATTACAATTACAATAAAAAAAATATTCATATTTAAAGCTTTATTTCAATTAAAACACATTCTTATGTTTATTCATATGAGCACCAAATTTTCGTTTCGAACTGTCAAGTATATTTTCGTTTCATACTAGTTCCACAAACGAACGAATATTTTTTCGGTCTTACATAACCTCATTTCCGTTTATTTACATTTGATACAAACCCAACCCAACTTTTATTCGTTCGTTTTTGATATGTAAGCATAAACGGATTTTCGGTGTGGAACTGTTTATTCGTTCGTTTTGGTTTTTCGATGTGTAAGCGACCTTAGACCTGAGAAAGTTAATGTCTTCCTAATCGTGGTATAAATCGAGAGACGCAAAAATTTGGATTAGCTTCTGTTGACAAATAATATTGTCCATGTAACATTATTAAAAAAAAGGTCCCGTTTTCAAACCCCGGACGAGGCGATTGTTTTTTCTTCTTGCACTTATAAATTTGATTTAGAATTATTAAAAAATAAAAGTTCTTAAAGTTCTTCTTTCACCATCATTGACCGATTCTAACAAGTGTAGGTTCGATTCCCGTCCGCGGGAAAAATAAATAAAATTAAAAAAAAAAACAGACAAGGTTTATCTTTATTTTCTTCAAGGTACTTCCAAACAAATAATAGGGTCATGCATAGAATTATTTTGCTTAAGTTATGATTACAATCCCCAATAACCCCTTAAGTTATATTATTGTCATAAAGGCTAACACATTTACGTATAAGCTGTCCTCTACCAGAAAAAAATTTTCTGGATGTTCAACTCTAATCAATAATTCTCTTTTTCTCAGCGCTTTCCTTATGTTTTTGTGGTCTTAAGCATAACTCCTTAAGATAACTTGGTATATGGTCACATGTGAAAAAATTATTCCGTCAAATCTAATAAAACCATAATCATATAACTCTTTTTTTAATTTCATCCAGAAACTGTGTCTACATTAAGAGCCCCCTAATGAACTGAATTATAATTTTATTTAGAATCTATTTCGGTTTAGTCCTTGTGTATTAAAATTTAATAATGAGTAGACTGATTCAATTGGAGAATTTTCTAACGGCAAAAGTCTTCACTCATGGATATTATTACACGTAATTTTATGTAGTTTAACTAAATTAGGTTCTTATAGATGTGCATGTTTCCAACTGAAACACACATCACTTGCTGAAAAGTATTTCATATTCTTGCTTCGTAGACAACCAAAGTCTTTTCCACATGCTGCATGGAAGAGTTGATTTGAGAGGTCGAGGTAATCTTGTTTATTCTGCTCAGTGAGTTCTCCAAATCATTTTTCCTATGTGCAGAATTCCATTAGACATTGCGAATTTTCTGTGTTCAGTTTTTTTTTTTTTAAGTAATCTAAAAATGTCAATCGATAATTGACCGCGACCGAATTTCTAATAAAAGTGCACGATGAGCCATATCAGCTTCAGTATTACCTCAGGCATGATCTTTCCACTAAACCTGTTAAAGGAGTTATGTAGACTTCATGAGCTGATTCATGAGAAGAAACTTCAATAAACCTGCCCTAGCACAAACATCAACATTAAAATTCAAAAGTCATCCACGTACAGCATATCCTTCAAACGTTCCGCATATATCACGTTTACCTAACAAACAGGATCAGAAATTGATCCAGAAACGAAGCAAATCTTTTCCCCAAGTTCTTTGAAGCGTTATAGACTCTTATGTACCAAGACGTTTCCGGGAGGCCACCACCGATGAGAAATTGCATTAGAGCAACCTTTGGAGAGGAGTTAAGATATATCCTATATAGTCCCAAAGGATATAGCTTTCCATTATACCGTCACTTGAAGGTATTCCTTTCCTCCAGTGTTGCGCTACTGCTACCGCTGC
The DNA here is from genome assembly GCA_963924295.1 of Dioctria rufipes. Taxonomy (NCBI): domain Eukaryota; kingdom Metazoa; phylum Arthropoda; class Insecta; order Diptera; family Asilidae; genus Dioctria; species Dioctria rufipes. The sequence continues at coordinate 64,780,073 of OZ002744.1, read as the reverse complement.
TGCTACACATTATACCAACCGCATTCGGAGCAATTTTTGTTGCAGAATTTATATGAAGTGGGTCCAGATGGCCCACAAGGAAAAATATACCAAAAGTGCAGAAAGATGTGCATGGTCTGCATATCAAGAAGAATTTGTATAAGACATGAAAGACAAAAGCCGGCTTTTGGGATACTGCAAAGAGAGAACTGGGAGCGGTAGGAAGGTAACAGAGATGAAAGGAACAAGAAATTATGTATTCCCAACATTACTTCATACATTCGTTCTGTCTCGTAGTTGCGAAAGCTGGTAGCGCGTGGAAGAAGCTCTGCGGATCACTCGGTCCCTCTAACTCCCTGTATACGTTCTGAATCATTCTGGTACATGTGGGAAAGTGGAAAAAGTCCAATGCCGTAGAGATGTGCATATGATTTCTATAGAATATGTGCTATCATACATTTGTTATGAATATAAATTTCCCTTGGCGCTGGTTTTCCTAGTTATTTGGTGTCTCTTAGTACGCACATATCCTCGACAGTGAAGTATGAAAATCCATGGGAGCAACTTGCTTGTCGCAGACCTCCTTCATCTCTAATATGTAATCTGACGTAAAATTCTTACTTCTTGTCACATATCCTCTTCATCCTCTCAATAAAGGAAACCGAGCATATGTGTTTTAAAGGAGGGCACATTAAATTACCCACGAAGTTGAGGCATTCTTTAAATTGAGAATGACTCTACGAAAAATGAAAATTACCAATGTCTGCTCCATCCTCCAGGCTTTAAATACATTCCTTGCTTACAGAAAGTGCTATGATGTACACTATGTCCTGATGGTAGACGGTAATTTTTTAGGACAGAATGAAAATGTTGCAAGAAGGAGGCACTCTATTAGCCAGCATATTCCTTAGAGTGTTTATTATGGACTCCTATCGGATAGGAGTAGGATTTTCCCATAATCATCATCGTTTCAATCATAATATTGCGAATAATTAAGAGCCTGTTTGACTCCCTTTCCGCTTAAGAAAACTCAACTCCTCAGCTTTTTAATGCCATTGAGCAATTATTTCAGGGAATACATTAATTAAGTCCTCTTAAGTCCCTAATTATCCGCCAGCTTTCGGTTATGATTGTTCTTGTTTGTTGTCTTAAGAAAACTCTCTTCCTCTGTGGAAAATTGATCGCCCCTCTCTACCATGAGCTTTCTGTTCTGAGCTCCTGTTAAAATTCAGAATTTCAAGTTGATTGGAAAATTCCAGTTTTTTTCTTTCTTGGACAAAAATCTGGATAAGGGCGATGGCGGCAGCAGTAGATTATTTACGATGATTTCTCCCATGGGATTATAGAGGATAATCATCATGTTGGAACTTCTTGACGATTGCTTTCGGGACAGCTTTTTTTCGTTCGTTTCCTTGTTAATTCTCAGGAGGTGAAGGAAGGTGACTACATTTAGGAAGGTGCTTTCGGTATATATCTAGCTGCTGTTGGCATGGAATTTGATGAATTACTTTTCCCAAGGGGGAATATTAACGTACTGCTGAAAAAGGATAATAGAGCATTATTTAAACGGGATGATACCATGAAATTGTACATGGCTCATTTGTTCTGAGTCAGTTTTTTTTTTCTAAAATAACTTTGAACATTTCAATTTAAATAATTTCTGTGGATACTGTTTCATTCCGTGCTGAAGAAGATTATATGAAATATAAAATCGTTTCTAATTGGAAATCTTTTGTTGAACATACGACTTTTCCGACTAAATCCCATTTTCCCTTTATTTCGCTTTTCCCCAAAGTATTATTTATTGAGGTGGAAGCGATGACCAACAAGATTTTTGGCAATGTATACAATTAAAATAGGACACACTCCTTTTGTATGATACATGGAAATGTACATATTTATATATACCTATATCTATAAGCATAGGTATATAGTATATGTATATGAACACATTCCTATCGTAACTAGAACTATTATTACTGATCAATGTCCTTGATTTTTTAATTAAATATCTAATACTACCTAAAGTTACCCGTTCTTAGAATGGGATTCTCTCTTAAGTTTATAAATGTTCTTTTTTTTTCTTTTTAAATGTTTTAAATTTTTTATTTTTTTTATTTTATTTTTTTAGTATGTTTTTTTTTCCATTTTAATTTTTCAACTTTATTTTTAATTGGTTTTACGTTTTGGTGGTTTTGGGGTGGGGGTGGTAACTACCACCCTTTGGGTTGTGCAATTTGGGCCGTTTGTGATTTGAGTCGAGAGTCGAGTTTCGACAGTCCAGATTAGAGAGTCGACATTCGAGAGTAGAGTTTCGAGAGTTGAGAGAGTGTATAGAATTAATGGCTAAAAAGTAGAAAATAAAATATATTAAAAAAAAAACTTTTAAAATAAATAACTTTTGTAAATAAAATGCACCAATAAGTTAAAAATAATTTTTTTCTTTCTCAGTGATATACACAAGAAAAGTTAAATTGCAAAATAAGAAATGCTAAAATTCAGATTAGATCTTAAAAGTTTGAGCATGAGTTGCAGTTAGACAATTTTGATTATGTTAAGATTTCATCTGAATTACAGCATATCTTATTATGCAAGTAAATTTTTTTTGTGTACATCACAGAAAGAAAAAAATAATTTTTTTTCTTTTTAGTACATTTTATTTACAAAAGATATTTATTTAAAAAGTTTTTTAATATACTTTTATTTTTCAAATATATTTTTCTTTAAAAAAAAGCTTAATGAGATTCGAATTCATTACAGCCACCTGGATTTTTCATAATTTTTTTTTCATACTTTTTTCATTAGAAAAATCATACTGGGATTCGTCCGCGTTACAAACAGAGTCTGAGGTTTCCTATAATTTTTTTAAGTCTTTTTGAATTTTCTTATTTACTTTTTTATTTTTTAAATATATTTTTCATTTGAAAAAAAGCATACTAGGATTCGAACTCGTGACAGACAGGCTGGGCTTTTCTCAATTTTCTTTAAAGGCATTCGTCCGAGTCACAGACAGAGTTTGGGCTCTTCTATATATTTATAACAAATGGCAATAGAGCTTATAATAGGTGGAAACGTTACATATAACCAAAGTTCTGGTATGATTATCGTATTCTTAGAAATAGAATTTCGTGTGAGATTACAATTGCAATAAGCAATATAATCTATCATTCCTGGATTCTACGCACATCCTATACTCAACAATTAACTCTGGTCAAATTTAAATTTAAAATCAATCGATGGTAAGTCAGATATAAAACATATTTGAAACCGATTCTGAAAAATTTAACAACCGTTTCTTATACAACCAATCTAATACATTCTCCAAGATTAAAATGGAATGACGATCTTTCTATGCAGTTTTCTCACATTACTAAACGTGACATTTATGAACTTTTTAGTTGTCCTAAGTCCGGCTCAACTGGTATAGATATAATCAATCCTAGATTTGTTCGATTGCTACTACCTTATATTATTTTTTCTGGCACTCATATTTCTAATTGTTTCATGTATTCGTTTTCCCTAACCGGTTATAAATATTCCAAGGCCATACCTCTCCTGAAAAATTCTTCTGAAGTTTATCTTGTTTCTATACTTCCTTGCTTATCGAAAGTCATCAAAAAATTATCTCTCTGCATATAACTGACTATCTTTTCTTAAGTAATCCTTTACTTCGTCGTCAATCTGACTTGTTTACATGTTTACTATAGGATCATTTTTTCGGACTACTGAAAAACATGCGATTTTGTCGTTCGTGGAGTGCTTTGACGAAAACTGTATACGAAGCTCAATTTTGGATTACCGACAGTGTGATTTATTAAGAACTACTTAATTGATACGAAGCAAGCAGTCTTTTCTAACAATAGAGTCTCTTATTTTAAGTCAGTAAAATTAGAAATACCGCATGGATTTGAGTGTATAAATCAATGGTCGCTTGCCTTAAGCAATGAAAAATCTAAGTGTATTGTAAATACAAAACACTCCTTGACATTATGAGACCACTATGAGAGCAACGCGGCAATGTACTCATGAACACAACGCGACAATTGTTTTTACAGTTTAGTGTAAATTTAAGTGTATAAATGGCAAACAGGTCATGGAAAAATTTAAGAAAATTTTTATTAATTTAGCAATATCATGCAGAGGTAACAGCAAAATTATAATCTACATTAATTGTAAAATCTTTGACCTATGATTCAACGACATAGTATAGGAAATTTCTCTTCAAATTATAAAGGCTTGTTCGAACATTTTTTGTTGGAGAGTGGCATAATGCTAAAAGTTTATTTTCCATTTAATAGAGCACTTTCCATGGTAGCAATTAACTTTTTCGTTAAGGAATCACTTTTTAAAATACCTTTAGAAGATTAGTAATACGTCATGAATTCACAATAAAAGTCTGTCGGGCACCTAATACAAATCACTAATCCCTATTTGTTAGCTCGGCTCGGAGCCCGCACTAAAATATTCGAAAGAATTAATTAAGTCGCTAAAAATTCTGCGGTTACAGGGGTTTTCTGCAATCTTAACATTGTCGATTAGCTGATATCTTGTGCGGGACTATTGTGTGTATACATAATTACCGTTAGGGGAAACTGTTCCAGATGTTAATATAGTTAGTAAGCTTTTTAATCCGAGCTTTCTGTCTCTTTTCCACTACAATTCTTCACTCCACATAAACCAGGTTTGTTGGTCGGTTGTACCAAAAAGTTTCAAGACTACAGTAGCCATACCAAGATTCCCGCCTACATTTTTATCCAAGTTGGTTCACGACATAATAGCTGTGCTCTTTTGTATTTGCAGAACAGAACAGAGCAGAACAAAAGATACACAAGAGAGCGCCTCATACATTTTCATAGAAGCGAACAGTACAAATAGTTCGCTTTAATTGACAGAACAATTTGTTCTCTCCAGTATATGAGAGTTGTAGAACAAAGTACACAAATGAACACAGTTAATATTTGACTCATTATTGTTCTCGGTAGCTGTTAACATACGCTTGCCATTCAATAGCGCTCTGTTGAAGGCTGGATACTGTGCTTTTTTTTAGAACAAATGCCGAAACAATAAGCCAAATTGCATACACATGACATCCATGATATTTTAAAAATTTCGTCTGTTGATCACTACCAATTTTTGAGAGCCGATGACGTCAAGACCATAAGACTATTTTTGTTAGATATTGTATTCAACCTGTAGCAATCCTTGTTTTTCTTGGCCGTCCAATATCTTATCTAAGGACATTAAGGGCCTGTTTGAATCCAAGCCGTCGTCTTTATCTTCGTCTTGTTATTACAGCTGAGGACGTAAAACAACAAGCTTTGCTAAAAGCTTCTGCTGTTTTACTTGATGTTTGTATACCTCTCTCTGTGCATTAATAAACTTCAAAATAAACTCTATTATCTTTGCAATATAAAATTAGTTAGGGTTATAGAATAAAGACTAATTTTATTAGTACAAATCATGACTGCTGTATGAATGCCTATATTCATTAATAATTTTATTTTTAAAGGAAGTAAAACAATAAAAAACCTGTGCAATATTTATGCTTCATGTTGTCAGCATTCGCCATTTTTCCATCAAACTCAAAACGAAGTTAACCTGTCCCAATTCATTTGCTTAGCTTGATCTTGACAGCCAGCGAATAAACATAACCTCAAAATATGTTGCCTATTTAAATAACTCAACTCGACTCTTGACTCGGTGATCAAGCTAACCAGATATCTAAACTGTTATACAAAGTAGCATGTATTCGGATTGGGCTTGACTGGGGGTTACGTCACTAGCTGTAAAAACAAGATGAAGACGAAGACTTGGATTCGGACAACCCTGAACACTTGAATTCGGGTTAGTCAAAAAAGTGTTCCTGCAAACAATACTCTGCACTTTTGTGGGTATATCCATTCATTCATAAAGTTTATATTACCACATACACAGCAAACCCACAACTTCTCTTTATGAAATCCTACATTCCAGAGAGTACTGAGAATCAAGCTCTGGATAAGTTTCAAGGCTCACTACACGAATAAAACACTCACGACCTTCGAATGTACCTTCATTAAGTTATATATATGAAGTACTATACCACAAATATACACTTTATAAATCCTTACTTTATCCATTCATTCTACAACAGCTCCACTTCTATACAGATTTGACAACATTCCATGCTCCAAAGTGAAGTGAGAGTCCCTCCGTTAAGCTGTTATTTCCGTTGAAGACTCTGTTTATGAGAATTTGATAGAATCACTATTTGCATTTTACTAAACCTAACTCCTTATCCGCTTAGTATATGTAACTCGTTTAGTCCTTTTTCATAGAAAACAGGATATACCATTGGCAGGCTCTACCCTTCACGCATTGCGATCTCATTTTTACTTTCACTTAAATTTTATTAATCCTCTCTAATGCTTCTTGCGGTATAGTCAATGACTAGGAGCGCCAATACCAAAATTTAATTAAAAGGATTCCAGTTTATAATAATTCGCTTGAAATAGTGAAATTCTTGAAAGATTTCAAGAATCTGCGCACAAAAGGAAGATATTTTCTACCAAATTCACAATTATGAGCAAAAATTTCAACAATTTCCAAGTGTTCCCGCCATTTTTGCACGACGGACGTCATACAGCAACCAACATAACTTCACCTAAAATATAGATACTCATATATATATGTAGGCAAGACGTTCAAAAGGACATTCACATACCGCATGATATGCATTTTCACTTAAAGTCACAAAATACATTTCATAGCTCATGCTGCAGTCACCCTGCCTAAATTCCAGGTTACATTCCACCACAGAAATCGCATTCCGATGATATGCAAATCAGAATTTCAACTCCTTTGCGGTAGCCTCCTTTTGATTTTGCTTTTGCAATTGCTCGCCGTCTAATAAAAGGCTTGGTATCCGAGGATTATGTGAGGAGGCGTAGAGCTAGCTATAGTGGGCCGGAAGAAGTTAACCCATCCAAAACCCATCACAGTCGCTGCCGAAACCAAGAGAAATCTCAAGTAAGTCTCATACCTCGAGCGGCATAATTTGCATGAAATGCCACCAAGGAATTTTCATGTTTCTTACCTCCTTTAACAATTTATTCTCATTCCATTCGAGCTACTTTAGATGATTCTTTCTGAGCTTTCAAGTCAAAGCCTATGAGGGAATGAAAGTAAAAAGACAAAAAATGTAGAGAAGAAATGTTTTTCTACAATTTCAAACTTTTTAGGGATATGTAGTTATAGGACGGGGTCTCCCAGGTGCTCCTTTTTTAAGAGATTTTCTCTCCACTGACGGTGTTGTCCTCACTAGATGGAATGTATTCACTCTATAAAAAAAATGGAAAGAGCCGCGGTACACCGTTGAATAAAACTTATAAAGATTTGGGAACGCATCCCTTACAGCAACACACATAATAGATACATACATACCATTCCATGGGGTAAGATGCAGCTAGATTATATACATATATATATATATATAACTACGTCCCGAAATAGTAGGCTGACAACGAACATTTAAGTCTCGCGAAGCAAGAGGAATGGGAAATTTCCATCAATGAAAGATTCCTGGGAGGCTGAATCACAGAAAGTTCGTTCAGGCATATAATTTACCTTCAACGGTACGTATAGAATAAGAATGCGATGCCACGGTACAGCCTTTGCGGGTGTTATCCAGAAAGTATCCGAATATCGATCCAGTAATAGCAGAGAAGGCCCACCGTTAGTCGTCGCTTATATCGATACCCAGTTTGAGCGTAAAAAATTTCGGGTACTTAGTAAATTACTCAAGACGACGACGGCGTAGACAGAGTAAAGAAAAACATTGAAACGTCAGCTGGTGGCGCCGCACCCTCGTAAGGTGCTCTTCAGAAACGTAACCAATCCTTATAAGCGTTTTGCATTTGTGTATCAATGTCCTTGTCCCCTGTTGTCCCCGTGTTGATATGCAGCGGTAGCTGATGCCCTGTTACGTGGAACCAATTCCCGACGAAAACTGAGGACAGCTAGACTGGATGGAAGGTGGCCAGCTTCCTTGCTTTTTAAGAACTAAGTTAAACCATCATGTCTATGGGCAGAGGGTGGTGATTTATGTTCTCGCTTTTGGAGAAACAGCATAAAAAGCATAAGCGGACATAATTTGAATATTAAGTTCCCCGGTGACATATGGACTAGGGGGGTATCACTGTCGGGTCACAATTCAATGGAACAGAAGAAGAATACGAACCGTGGAGGTCGTCTCCCCTTCGCCACCATGGGTAATTTATTACCCAGAGAATGTGAGCTGATTCGGGAATATGCGGGTGATTTTGATGTACTTAATTGTTCGATGGGGCACTTCATTTGTTACGCTTAAAGGATGGATGGCCACGTTCGGCGTATAATGGCCAGGCATATATCAATTTTAACTTGAGATTATGTATTTTTTGAATGATGTCATTGGGGCACATAAAAACAAAAAGTTTTCACTTCACCAGAAAAATAAGCGATGGTTAACAACAGGGCGTTGTGAGTTATTATCTTATCACCTAGTGAACAGTGAAATTATGTAAGGGCTAAGATCTACCAATATATAAGATAAAGAAAGAAAAACATAATTTAAATAAGAAGCCTTGAATTGTTAGAAAAATTATTAATATTTCCTAATAATCCTGAAACTTAGTGATTTTGAATCTGACTCCCTCCAGCCCATTTTTTGCTTGCATAGATGAGAATAATCATCTGGCCAAATATAGTCGTATTAATACAATAAAACCTATATTAGAGGTGGAAATGTAACTCGACGTCCACGATGATTTAGCGCACCATATACAGTACAATACGGGTATATTTGCGAAGCGCACAACCCGCTTCGCTCCGCGCGCGTGTGTGTGCCCCTGCCAGCCTGCCTCTATGTGTGTGTGTGTGTGTGTGTGTGTGCGCCTGCCTGCCTGTGTGCGTGTCTTTGCGCTTGGCGCAGAGCGTACTCCTCCTATTGATATTAGTGGTTTAAAAACTTAACTTAACTTACATAGATCAGGCAAAATTCATAGATTAGGTAAAGATACGTGCTATAACAATGCGTTGACCGTAATCTCTTAACAATAGGTGTGCGCTTCGCAAACTCCTGCTTGTGCGCTAGGAGAAGTGTTTTTTATGGCTTGTGCGCTTCGCAAATACACCCTACAATACAGTTCATTGATAAGGACATCTTCGTCTGACATTCAAGTATTCGTACAGCCTCATTTTCATCTATTAAAAACTTTCAGATGTATATAATCCAAACAGATGTAATATATTTTTGTAGGATCACCATGTGATTCTTTGAATGTAGGTTATCCCAATTCACCTGGCGAGATATATCAGTTAATATTTCGTTGAGACTTTGTTTGGTGTCTGAGACTGCCTAAGTGTGGTTGAGTGCAGGCGAGTTAACTGAGCCGATGTTTTGCAATAAAAATATGGTGTCAAAGTTTTCTTAGAGAGAGAGAGCGATTTAAGGCAATGCTGACGATGGAAGTCCGGAATGGACAAATGAGTAAAACAGCTCAGCTCTATCTATAACGTACTACTCTGCCCGTTATTGCAGAAATATATTATTTATACATACACTGTCACTATCCTCACAAAATCAAGGAATTTACATAACGTCAATTACTTAATTGCAAAAATTATTAGTGTATAAGTTTTTGACCTGAAACATCGCAAACAGTTCATTGATACAAATTCCAAGCATTCCAAACATGTGAGTTCACCAAGTTCATTACAGCACATAAACGGTGTGAAATGCCATGTCAGCAAATTGACGTGTGCTGCTGAAGGTATGTGAATCATCATGCATTAATTAATTTTAGGGATTTTTTTTTGAGAATTTGCTTCTTACATCTTCTAAGATCTTTGATACATTACGCAGAGTTAAATGACTTGACAGCACGTGAGGAGCTGAGTCGAGTCAAAATGTATACAGCAATTTAGAATATGTTTTGAATATTCTTCCAGTGTGGAATTTAATTAGGTCTTTAAGATTCACAAATTTTATTTCTTTTTTAAATAATGAACAAAAAATAAATGTATGAGCACATAAATACTTAATGTTACGTTTATCTGTCACTGACATACTGTCAGGGCCGGTTCTACCGGGGGGGGGGGGGGGGGGCACGCAGGGGCACTTTCCCCGGGCACTAGTTTTAAGGGAGCGGCAATACGATGGACTTCTGAAGCCATAACTAAACGAGAAAAAATGTAATTACAAGAATTGGAAAATTTTTTCAGACCGTACATTTCAGTCTGACTTCCGGAATCTGAAAGCCCCTTGTCTGATATCATACTTTCAATTATGCTTATAGTTATATATATTTGCTTAAAGTTATATATATTTGCTGTCTATTAAATTTAAGTCTGTAAGCCTCTGTAATTAAAATAAAAATTCCGCTAAATTCTTAAATTGTACTTTTGTATCATATGAAATGAATTCAAAAATTGTACAAAATGGCTGGTAATCCTATGTTCCCCATCATTGATCAATCCTAGCTCTTAACCTGTTCTCAAGGTTATTCTTAAACTTATTCTCGAAGATAATTTGCTCCTTTCAACGTCATTTTAAAGAAATATCAGATCATTTCGGTATGACCTGAATAGAATGTGAGCTAATAACTCCACACCGGCTGCATATAGCACATAGGATGTAATATGTCCAATTAAAGAGGAGAGTCTACAGTTTATAGCTTTTATAAAAAAAAGTTATGTTAATGACCTTCTTGCAAAAAAAAAATGGAGGTCAAATTAAAAAAATTGGTAAGAAAATCCGAAATTTTGACTTTAGACCTCAATAATGCCTAAGAGGAGACAAGCATGGCGCTAGTTGAGCAGTCGCTGGAAATGCCATGAAGCTCTGAATAAAGTCAGCTTTATGTCGTGACCGTGCGCCATGTACTTTTTAACATACATGTTGTCTTGTGAAAACATAGCATAATTCTTTAATCACCCTGTACTCCGAAACGGTTGATATACCCCCCCCCATGTCGTACAATTTTTTATTTGTAAAAAAATTTCAAAAATTTTTCGTTTGTAAAAAGAGTTTTTTCTCTTAGTTTCTAGTTTATGTTGGTTTCCAAACTTGACAGATTCTTCATCTGAAAACTCTGTCGAAGCTTACATATCTGTGGTGTTGCCAGTACAATTATTTGTTGTAGTTCGATCCTCAACTAAACTAAAGATTTTGGTAATTTTTCCAATCGATTTCAAAATTTGATACATCCATAACATAATGTATAAGCATGTTGGCATCAAAAATTAATAATATACGGAAATCATACCGAATATAAGCTCATTATGCATCAAATGTGAGGAGACATGCCAATTCGAAAAAGGAAATATCTCCCAATGTTGATCTGCGCCAACCTATTTTTTCTATCCCTTCAAAACTATAACCTTTACCGCCATAAAACAAATTCACATTCAGAAGTAGTACGGGTATTATTATACCCCGCACCACGAGAAGTGATAGCTATCAAAGCCTGCAGAGGAAAATCAATTTGAAAGCTTGTACCATCGTGTATATGCCAAATGGTAAAATAGTTTTCGAAGGACATAGCCAGTAAACAAATATAAATTTTGATATTTTCTAACTACTATTGTATTTACTTATAAGTTTAATAAATATTTGTAATTTTTTGTTTTTGTTTTCTTTTCTTTCATTCTGGCAAAAGATTATTTATTATAAATAAATTTTGTGACAGTACTTCTAAAAGCAATTTATAATTCTAATTTACAACCAGAATTGATATAAAATATTTTGATACAGAAACGTGAACAAGTTCAGAATGGTTTTTGGACAAGATTTGCTTGTGCCTGATATAAAATAATTTGAGTCGCAGCTAAAATACCTTGGAATGGCTTGTGTCTAACTTAAAATGCTTTCGCTTTAAGCAAAAGCCTTAATTTTAAAAATAAATATATCTATATAGGGTGTTTCGCATTAGGAGGTCAATAGATCAGGATAGTGATAGTACTCACCTAGACAAACAAAAAATTGTATGGCAGGGGATGCTGGAGGCATATCAACCGTTTAGGAGTTACAGGGTAATTAAAAAAAAAGCAAGTTTTTCACAAATCACCATGTATGTATCTTAAAAACTACAGGTCATACGGTCACAGTTAAATACTCACTATATGCAGAACTTCATGGCCAGCCACGTAACTCTCTCCACTCAAGAATTATGGTTGTCTAAACGAAAAATTTCGAATTTTCTTCCCTTTTTTTTGTTACTTTGACCTCACATTTTTTTTTTTTTTCAAAACGGTCATTAAAATAATTTTTTTTACAAAGGCTTTTAAACTGGTAACTCTTCTGTTTAATTTAACTTAATATACCCTTCGTGCTATCTGTAGCCTTTAAAGAGTTATTAGATCTTAACCTATTCTCAAAGCCATTTTCAAACCTATTCTCAATAATTATAATTTGTTCCCTTAGTGACTGAAATACGTCATTTTGAAAAAAATATAGTCTAATTTCGGTATGACCTAAATAGGCTATGAGTTAATAATAGCGTATAATATGTCAAATGAAAGAGGAGAGTCTACAGTTTATAGTTTTTATTAAAAAAAGTTATGTTAATGACCGCTTTGAAAAAAACAATTAGAGGTCAAATTACAAAAAGAAGGGTACAAAAATGTGAAATTTTCAGTTTAGACCCCAATAACTTCTGAGGGGAGAGAGCTAGGTGGCTGATTGAGCAGTTGTTGGAAATGCCATGAAGTTGTGTATGTAATGAATTCTTTACTGTACGCTCTATGGTTTTTAAGATAAAGAGTGATTTGAGAAACTATCCTTTTTTCTTAATCAGCCTGTAACTCCTAAACGGTTGATATGATCCCTTTCCTGCCATACAATTTTTTGTTTATCTAGGTGAAAACTATCACCTCATAATGCGAAACACCCTGTATATTCAGAAATACCATACCAAAATATTCAAAAATATCAATTTTCAGAACCGACCCACTACGATTTCTATAAAACTTTCAGAATTAGTTAAATATTAAAAAAAATCTTGGACCCATATTTTTTTGTTTAGTCTACCGACCTCAGGTCTTGGATACAGGATAATCCAAATCTTAATTTTTTCACTATGGATGTGTTGTTTAATTTGCTGATTACTTAGTATCGGGTTACTCGATTCTTTTGTGCGATATTTCAAATTAATGCTATTAAATGGGGCTTTCGAAAGAAATAAAAAAAAAACAGTTTTTATTAATAAGAGATTTTTGACCACATCCGGAAGAGAAACCCCACTCCCAAAAAATATTTTTTTAATGTTCTAACATTTATACATGTCATATCAAAAACTTGCCGGTATTCAGCTCTTAGTTTAAGCATACAATTTTTTTTATTAGCGTCTCTACAATATTTCATATGAAAATCTTATAATTTACTCGAAGAAAATATTTTTTTTTTATTGTTTTTAGATATTTAATGGAAGAAAAGAATCGAATTAGAGTCGCTCTATATCCAAGACCTGAGGTCGGCAGGCTAAACAAAGAAATGTTGGTCCAATATTTTTTAATACTTAACTAATCCTGAAAGTTTCATTGAAGTCGGAGAAATCGAGATGGATGGGGATCGATAGGTGATCATTTTGGTATGGGATTGCTTTATATTTATCAAATATTTGGTCATGTCGGATATTTTATAGAAAATTTTAAAGACCGTTACGCGTTTTATACTGGGTAGCGCAAAAGTAATGACTCTAATTGGTTCAGCTACATCTTCTTTTCTAAATTAGAAAACTGGAATTAGTTTTGTATGTATGTATATTTGTGCCATGAAATTTCGTCACATTAGGATTTGAAGGTGATGTCCTTTTAATTGTGAACTCCAGAGTTGATGCACATTTCAACACTATTTATGACATTTTCCATAACTTGCACAAATACTTCCTGCGATATGTTCCTTATTTCTTGATGAATATTTTCTTTTAGGGCTGCGAGAATCTGTAGCTTATTCACATACACCAGTGATTTCAAATAACCCCAAAGAAAGTAGTTTGGAGAGGTCAGATCGGGTGATCTTGCAGGCCAAGGCAAATCGCCAAAACGAAAGATAATATAGCCTGGAAAAGCGTCCCTCATTAAGTCCATAGTGTCGCGCGCTGTGTGTGTCGTGGCGTCCTCTTGTTGGAAACAGATGTGTTTCAGCCCCAATTCATCCAAGCTTGGTATCAAAAACTCACATAAGATGGTTCTATAGCGCTCGCCAATGAGAGTTATCGCATTTCCTGCAGCGTCTTCGAAAAAATAGGGTCCGATCACTCTTTCAGCACAGACGCTACACCATAAAGTAACTTTTAGTGGGTGTAAAGGTGTTTCTTGAATAATGCGCGGATTTTCAGTGCCCCAGAAGCGAGTATACTGCTTATTGACATGCCCCGAGAGATGAAAATGCGCTTCGTCACTCATAACAAATTAAAAAAAAAAAAAAAAAAAAAAAAAAATCATCCTCTTCGAGGTTGAAGTTCATGATGCACTGGCTGTACTCTAGACGAGCTCGGTGGCCAGTAGGCAGCAGCTGATGACTCATCTGATTTTTATGCGGAAACATTTTCAAGTTTTTGACCAAAATACGCTGCAGACTTCGACTTGAAATGTCCAATTGCCTGCCATGTTGCCTCGTTGATGTTTGTGACACTCTTTCACATCTTCGCGTACAGCATCGATATTTTCGGCTGAACGGCCTGTTCCTGGTCTGCCAGACTTGAGTCTATCCAATATTGCGCCAATTCATTCGAGACGTGTGGTATAGCGTCGGATTGTGTGAACATCCGGTGCCGGACGGCGGGGAAATCGTCGACGAAATTCACGTTGTGTTTTTAGCACTGATGAATTATTCCGTAAAAACATTGACACGCTTATTCCACATTATTGGGGAGTACAATGGTCCATGTTTATTTTTAGTAATTTTACATTTGTTTACTACACAATTTTCAATATCAGATTGACAGGAGATGTCATATAAAAAAAAAATATAAGTTATTTCTATAGTGACAGTACTTTTGCACCACCCAGTACATATATTTATTAATCAAAATGGGCACCATTATTTGCAATACACTTCACCCAACGTGATATAAGCGCTCTGAATTTCTGCACTGATGGAATTCCTCGAAGGTGATTTTGATGGCTTCTTTATTATTGAATTGTTTTCCCGCCAAAAAGTGATCTAAATGTTTGAAGAAGTACCGGTGAGTAGGGTGGATGAGAAAGAATTTCATATTGCAACTCGTGTAATTTTTGGGTCCTTCATGCTTAGTTTTTGGTGTATTTCTTCCAGTTGGGTGCAGTACTTTGATAAGGAATAGTGGATAATTCCCACAGCAGACCACCAAACAATCACCAATGTCCTCCCCAGATGAAGATTCGGCTCGGGCATGTGTTTTGGTGCCTTGTGAGCATCTAACCATTGTGCAGTTCGAAGACGATTATCATACAGAATCGATCTTTCAGTGCATGTCACTATTCGGTGTAGAAACGGATTCTTTTAATTTTGAAAGAGCAGAGAAATGCAAATTTCCAGTCGGTTGATCATATTTCGCTCAGTCAGATCATGAGGGACCAACTTGTCGAGCTTTGTGATTTTCCCAAGCGCTTTTAAGTGACGAGAAACTATTGAATAGTGCACATTCAATTTTTCTGCGATATCACACTGCACTACAGCTAGCAGTTCGTTGTTGGCACCCAACTTAACTTCAAACCGGAATCCTATATTTCATGTGCAAAAACCTATTACTTCTGTTATTTGTGGAGTTTCCTGAAGACCTTATTATATAGAACAGAGGATAAACTTTAATATTTAATCAGCGATTTTTGGTATGTAAAGATCAGAACATGGAATTTCTCTAGAGTATTTCCATATGTAAGTAGAATATGGGCAAATAACTAATTAAAATAAGCAAATTAAGTTGTAAGTAACTGAAGGAACGCTACATAAAATATGTTTGCGCGATGAAATTTATCTGACTGTCGAAAATAACTCAATTGACAGAGAAATAATTATAACATTTATCTCAGGTTAAATTTGTAAAGCGGCGGTCCTAAACTGAAATTTCCCTGCCTTCATAGCTCACTGTCGTTGAGGCGCCCGACTATAGACAGATAATTGTGCAGTTCGAGCTTGTGTTTTTAAATAATTTTTTTTTTTTTAGATACACGTCTACATCATGTGTTCAGAAGCTCTAGTAACTACCAAAGTGATACACATCTTATTGCGGTGCGATTACACTTTTTTGTGTTGTTATCTTTTATAATAAATAAGAAAAGAAATTAAGTAATTTCTTAATCATAAATCACGAGCTAACGCGAAGTTCTACAAATTTCCGTCATTTCGTGTATAATAAAAAAGTTGCGACTTGCAGCGAGATATGACAAACTAAGCTTACATATCATGAGAACTGTAAGGCATATGTATTGGGAAAACAGAAAAAAAAGCCGAAGGAAAATATCAAAGTATAAATATTTTTCAACCATCAGAAAATGAATTTTGCGAAAAACTAAAAGGCGAGCTTAAGGCAACTGGGGCAGAAATTAAAGATAGATTAATAATTCTCATAGCATGCAATATGATGGGAACAATTACTTATAAAATAAAACTTATCAAGTCATGATGTAATGAGAAAAGCCCAAAACTTCAATAAATTTCAGCACACTCAAGAAATGAAGAAAAAGGAGACAAAGTGTACAGAGACAAGTTGAGCAACACAGAGTAGCGCTTCTGTTCTTTGAGTCTTTCTACAGTGAAACTTATAAAACTACACAAATAGGTACGGTAAGAAATTCGGGAGTAATTGTGACATCATTCAATTCGAATAAGAAAAGATGTATCTAAAAGGAGCTTTACAAAGAAAACGCTCAAGGTAACAGAAGATGCACAAATTTCAACTAAGAAACTTCAAGCATGTGCATTAGTTATGAAAACAATCTATCGGTGTGTGTATAAGTATGTATTTGCAAAGCTTATCATCTGCGAATGTGCAACAATAGGATAATGCACATAGCCAAAATCTCCAAGAATACTTCACAAGTCATGAAACAGACTCCCTTACTACCACATGACAGCCCCAACGGAGTCCTAACATTCTAAAATATTTGCAGCGTTCTTATGTAAAACGGACAAAAGTTTGATCTGAATAGCTCCTCCGCCCTAAACTACTATGCATACAGAAAATTGGTCTTCTGATAATTTTAAGTTTGCTTTCTTATCATCCGAACAGAAATAAAATTTTCATACCTTCCCTAACAAAATTATTTAAATAAATTTATCTTAACCAAATAACTACGAATCCTCAAACCAAAATTCTCAGCTGAGTGTTAGAATTATTGAGCGTAATCAAAACTATTTTTTTTATTATTATGTTAAGTAAGATATATAGTAAGTGTAGCCCTTGGGAAGGTAAGAAACCAACCTGTAACCCAGTGGGAAAATTTTGAAGCGCTTCAAAGAAAAGCAGATTCGAAGCGCTTGTATCTAGGTTACTGATATGCTTCCAAAAAAGTGCTTTTCTGGAAGCAATCTGAAGCAATTTCGTAGCAAATATTAAATGCGAACGTGATCATGCAAGTTTCTCCCGTTGACGCCCTGCGATTAGTCATTGTGCTTCGCAGAGTTTCAGTAAGACATTTGCTTGGTGAAATTAAAGGTGTGAAAATATAAAATTATAAAGTGTATATTCCTCGAATTTTTATTGTTTTTTTCATTTTCTGTTGAATTTGTTTACTGTTGTACTTTGAACTATTCCTTTATCTGTTATCTGTTTTGCTGAATTAATATGCTAAAGTTTAAAAGCTATATGATTTTCTTTTATTTCACACAATCATAATTGTCAAACTTTAACTTTTCTGTAATTAAAAGAGAAACGATATGGTAACTATTTGTGCCGACACTGTAGTAGCTGACATCGTGCAGAGCTTCCAATTTGCTTCACACAAAGTGCTTTAAAAGCGATTAAAACGAAGCTAAAAGGAAGTGCTTGTTTCTGCGGACATGCAATGTTAAAATTTATATGAAACTGAAGCTCAATCGAAGCGCTTTGTGCTTCCGCAGAAGCGCTTAAAAAGGAGTTTTCAAGAGCTTTTTTTCCGCTGGGAAATTACTAGAAGACTACTTTCCTGTATGGATATTAGTTTAGGCTCTATAGCATATATATAAAGACAATGTTTGGCACTTTTCCATAAGTATCAATAATATATATTTTTCTGAATGGACTCCCAACGTACACATGTAGATTTCTGTTTCATGACTTGGGAAGAATTCTCGAGGGCTCCGACTGGGAAAAAAAAAACGCTCTAAGAGCCCTCCTGAAACTATTCCCTGAAAGCTCGTAGAGCCTCTTCTCCCTATCCCAGTTCATTGCTTTTTAACGTAGGCATTACCGCAGAGGCAAGCGCTTCAATGCTGCTCTTAAGAAGCGCTCTAGGAGCTCTCTAAATGATGGCCGAAGAAGTTTCTTGAATGTATCTTTTCAAAAGCTTTAATGTGCTTTTTGGACAATCATTGCAGTTTTTCTTCCTTAATATCATAAGAGGCCTTCAAGAGTGATCCCTGTGAGCAGCATTGAAGCGCTTGCGCTTGCTTCTGAGTATTTCTGATAATAAATTTAATGAAGTTGATTAAATATATATTATAAATATATATATAGTTATATATTTATATATACATATTATAAGCCAATATTCTCTCGTACTTAACCCTCTAATGCATGAGCCCGACTAAAGGCATGGTATCTTCAAAGTCATTTCTGTCTAAGAAATGAATAGTTTTCACATCTCTTGCAACACTTTTCCTTTCGGAAAACAGTTATGTTTTGCATAAGGTCCAGTTTTTCTACTTTTTAACTGGGAAATTCGTAGTAGAATAATTAGTCTAGTTTTCAGTAAATATTAATTTTTGTATAAAAAGTTGGTTTGGACCGAAAAAAATAAAAAAAATAGTCAGCCTGCCTATAGGCGGACTCATGCGGTTTTACACTTATACAAATTTTAAAACTGTAGAAATTTTTATGATTTCCTCGAATATTTGTGGGTGTATCCTCAGAGAACTAAGTAATTTTATTTTACATTTATGGCAAGACGAGATGTAAATAAAATATCCGGCCTTTCTGATGATGAAATCATAAATTTCATGGAATCGAATGATTTCGGTGGAAATATTTCTGGAGATGAAGGAGAAATAGAATTTAATGACGATGATGATTTGGGAGATCCTGATTTTAATGCTCTTTTTGATAGTAGCTGCAAGTTAGGTATTGTATAAAGCGAGAATCGACCTACAATCACTGAAAACTCACCTGATGACGAAACTATTAACAGTTCTTCGATAAGTAATGTTGCTATTAATGATGCTGTCGCTAATTCATCTTCAAATACTTCACTTCATTTTGATCGTGAAAAGGTTCACTCACCGGATTTACGGGCGGAACAGGGTGACCCTATTAGTTTTACAACAGAATATTTCTCTGGTTCTTCTCCATACAAGATAAAAAGACTCAAGTGAATTCAAAAAAATAGTGTGGACAAAGAGAAACTTTCAAGTTAATATTAACGAGGTAGTGTTTCGTGGCAAAAAAGACCTGCAACCACATTTGAAAGAACTGAGGACTCCATACGATTGTTTCTCGTACTTTGTGAACGCAGAGTTTTTCGAAAAACATGCTTATCAGTCGAATTTATACGCACGTCAAAAGCACATCAATACAAAATTCAATGTAGATGTAAACCAATTGCGTAAGTTCGTTGGAATTTTGATCTATATGTTCGTTTATCGATACCCAAACGTTAGAAGCTATTGGGGGAAAATTCGTTTGAGCCTATTAGGACAACAATGACAGTCTCGGATTTTGAGTCGATTCGACGTAATTCGCATATCAATGATAATTCAAAAGAAATCCAAAAAGGACAGCCAGGATACGACAGTGTTTACAAAGTTCGCCCTCTCATCACTCATTTCAATGAGAAATTTTCATCGATTCTTATGCTTTCGAGACTATGTGTTGATGAACAAATGTGCGCCACAAAAATGAGAGGAACAAATCTCCGTCAATACATGCCTAACAAAACCCATAAATGGGGATTCAAACTCTATACCCTTTGTGATTCCTCTAGGTTTTGTTACGTATTTGAAATTTGCACAGGAGCAGGTGACAATTTTATACCTGAAGGCGATCCTCACCTTGGCGCATCATCCAATGTTGTGATTCGTCTAACGAAAAATGTCCCAGATTTCGTTAATCGCGTAATATATTTCGACAATTTTTACACCACTCTTGGATTGCTCATTTATTTCCAAAGTCGGGGTCTTTATGCATTAGGTACAGTACGTACGAATCGCGTACCGAACTGTAAACTGTCCAGTGATAAACAACTGGTTTCTCAAAAAGTTGAACGAGGATACTCTGAAGAATATGTAGAAAATGCATATGAAGTTGATATATCTTCTGTTTTGTGACAAGATACTAAACCAGTTCAACTTTCGTCAACTTATGTCGGTTTGAAACTCTTCTCAACAAGCAAAGAATTTTCAGAACCAAAAAAAATTTCCCGTTGGGACAAGAAGGAAAAGAAGAAGGTGGAAATAGAGTACCCGATAATTGTTTGCGAATATAATAAGCACATGGGAAGCGTTGCCTTGATGGATGGACTGATTGGACGCTAAGATATAAGAATAAAAACAAGAAAATACTCTAAGATCGATCACCTTCTTGATCTCGCTATGGTCAACTCTTACATACTGTTTCATCGGGCAAACCCCGATATAAAACAATCTCTGCCGAATTTTCGTACCGAAGTAGCAGAAACATTATGCAAAATCGGCAATCAGCTTCCAACAAGGAGAATTGGCCGCCCATCGAGTGCATCACTCCATCCACCAAAAAAACTACCGAAGAAAGCCTACGCACCTGCGGACGACGTTCGGTATGACAAACTCGGACATTGGTGTATTTTTAAGGATCGCTCTGGGAAAAAAATGTGTAAGATGTCGGGATGCAAGTTTGAAACACAAGCAATTTGTACAAAATGTAACCTGAGTTTGTGTAATTCACCAAATACGACTTACTTTTTTGATTTCCACAACAAAACATAAGTATATTGCATTTATAGAATATGTATTTTTTTTAACGAAAATTAATTAATTTTTCCAATAAGGAGCTTATTTTTAATGAAATCTATATTTCGGTATAGAGCAAAATAAAACCCTGTAATGGCATAAGTCCGTCTCAAGGCGGAAATCAAATTATTACCTGTGATCTGGGTAAAATAAAATAAAAACAAGTTTTTAATCAAGATTTCGTGTATTTCATTCCAAAATCTCTCTCACTAAAAAGTTTGACCGAAATAAAAAATTCATGCATTAGAGGGTTAAATTAGTGTAGATTTTGCAAACAGAAAGAGTAATGACTATTTGGAAACTACCGCTAAGTTTATACACACATTCAAATCTAGAAATTTTGACAGCACAGAAACTACGATAATTTTGTTTTTTTTTTTTTTTTTTTTAAATTCATTAATTATTGAAATCCAATAAAAGTTGAAAACTAATACGTGAAAATACATTTCGTATGTTGATTTTTTCAATTTGTATGTTGTTTTGTAAAATTTATTCTTTGCCACACGGAATCCTACTCGTATGGCGTTTTCAAAGTATACGTACCCAAATATTTCATTTTTAGTTGCTTTTAAAAAAATTTTGAGTAGAATCAAAGCGAAAGTCTGCGAAAATAAATGTAGATATGTACTATATATACCAAAAAGATATGTGTTAAAATTTTTCTTATCCTTAATTCCGGTATTCTTTTGGAATCCATCCCAATTTATTTTTAACATTATTTGTTCTCCGAAAAGCAAATTTAGGCATTTTGAAGTTTGAGTTGGGCATATAATTTCTTTTATACATATAGATAACCTATAGAAATATTTTAAATAGAACAAAATGATTTTAAATCTGACAAATGATAATCACCAGGGGCAAGATGTTGCTGTATCACTTTCGATACGAACTGCTGTCGACTATCGCATCGAAAATTTCCTTTGGCAGTATGTTGTACCGTTTTCGAATATGTAAATGACATTTTCGGAAATCTTGACAGTCGCAAGTGACAGCATTAATTAAAAATTAAATAAAAAAAAGTAAAAAAATGGATACATTTTCAAGTGCTTTGGTTTTATTTTGCGAAGACACCGAAGAAGAGCATGAAGTAATTATAAATTATCGAGACGAGCGAAGTTTCTTGCGGCATCGGTACAACATTTTGGAAATTCCAAGCAAAAAGTAATATACTTCAATATGTTTTAACTAACGTGGTTAATGTTGCATCGTTTAGATTTCTTGAATCCTTTCGTGTATCAAAGGAAGCATTTATGTATATCCTAAGTGAAATCTTACCCTACATTGAGGATAAAGCTAAATTGCAAGTTCCTCTTACAACAAGATTGGCTGCGACCTTAAATTTTTATGCCACTGGTTCATACCAGCGAACCATGGCGATGTTATGCTGCACTCAATGGATCAATCTGTTATCTCCAGAACTATATCGGAAATTACCAAAGTCTTAGAAATGGCTTTATGCGCTAAATGGATCAATTATTCCAAAGATGATGATATATTGGAAGTGAAAACTGAGTTTTATAGCAACACACATTTTCCAGGAGTTATTCGTTGCGTTGACGGAACGCATATTGATATGATTGCCTCAAATGAAAATGAGCATCTTTTTGTTGACAGGAGAGGAAATCATTCGTTGAATATTCAATTGGTGAGCTGCATAATATGTACATTGCATGTAACCATTAAACTAATACTTTCTAGGTGTGGACTTATAACTTAAAAATAATATCAGTAAATGCCCGTTATCCGGGGTCAACACATGACGCCAGTATTTGGTCAATGTCAGTGGATAGACGGAAGTTACAATCTGATTTCAACAACGGAAGAAAAAACACATGGCTTTTGGGAGACTCGGGCTACCCCTTGGAGCCTTGTTTAATTACTCCTATAAAAAATGCGACGACTGAGCAAGAGAGGCGATTCAACCATATCCATGCTAAAGCCAGGAATCCGATAGAAAGGTGTAATGGAGTGTTAAAAGGAACATTCCGATGTTTACTTGGGGAAAGAAAACTTCGTTACCAGCCGTCAAAAATCATCAAAATTGTAAATGTGTGTTGTACTCTTTTAAATATTTGTTTATTTTATAAGTTAGAATTAATTGAGACGGACGATTTAAATGTTCAAAATAATGAGCACTTAGTGTATCCAGAGGAAGAAAATTCAGATTTGGAAGATGATAAAGATGAAAATGCAGTTATGATTCGTCAAAATATAATGAACTCCCTTTTGTAATTTAATGAAAATGCAAAACAAACGTAACTTTAATAAAAATAAGATAAAATAATTTACTCTTTATTATATGCACATATTATCAAAAATAAACTGTTTCAGTCTCTTTTTTCATTTTCAGCTTTTCTTCTTCTATTTTTAGTCTCTTAGCATTTGTTTCATTAATTTTTTCTACGGCGCTCAGTCTTTTTTGATTTATTTGATTAGACAAGTCTAATAATTTCAAGACATTAACCTGAAATATTGCATTCTCCCGCCTTTGTTCCTGCAGCTCTTTGAGAACTCGTGACTGAGTTGTTGGCCTGAGTCGCTTTCTCGTGAAGATTACATTTGATTTTATTGTTGATGACAATGGCTCCACAGTGATATCACAGCTATTTTCGCCAACATTATCAGTTCGGTGATCACTTGTAGTAGTTTCTTCCACGCCAAAATCATTTCCTGGAAGGCCAACAACTGCAGTGACCATACCCGTCAAAGCAATGACCCGCTCTTCAAATGCATTGAACTCCACTATTTTTCCTACATTTCCAGTTTTGTTGTCCGTTCGCATTTTCTTTTTTATTTTATTTTTTAAGTCGGCCCACACCTGCGAATAATTAGGAACATGTTAATAAGGTAATGAAAACATCAATAAAAAATAAACACCTTTTTCCATCCATCTTCCTCTCTTTATGTAGGCCCCTCTGCATTCAATTCCTCTTTTAAATTTTTCCATAAGTCAGCCAAGGATTGACGAGAAGAAGCCTTAACAAATGCGCCAGTAATCATTTGGGGATGAGCCTCCATAAAACTTAACATTATATTGAACTGCTGCGCTGTTGTCACTTTTTTGTTATGTTTATCCCTAAAAGTGAGGTTATATATAAAGATGTTTTGTGATTATTTGTATTGAATAATTTACACAGAAAATAGGTATTTTTATACCTAGCAGCTATTTTGTTCAGATTAGTTTGTTTAGAAATTTCAATTTTAATAATAATACTTACATTTTTTATCTTCTGACAAAACTTCGTTTGCCAAAATACAGAGTGATAATTTATAGAAATTTCGACAGTCGATATATGACAAAACATACTGCCTTGTCGAAATTTTCGACAAATTATCGAATATCGAAATTTTCGACAGATACAACATCTTGCCCCAGATCTTAGTAAACTACGAAAAACTTAACTTATCTGTATTTATTTTCCTTTGTAAGCAGTTTTTATTATAACTTTTCAAAAAATGGTTAGCATTAGGTTCTTAATTTTATTTGTATGGCGGTAAATATAGAGATCTAAACTGTTATTTTCTAATTTATTAATCTTCCAAAATTTTTTAAAAAAATATCAAATTCATTACCGAATTATAATTAAATTATATATTGAAACAATCAATTTACCTGTACCTTGTGGATCTCCTTTTTAATAAAAACTCACTTTTATTACTAACGAAAATAACTTCACTCCTCACTGAACTTCTCACTCAAAATGAGATATGCATTACCTCGCACAATGGCGGAAAAACTCACAGTTAAGATTCATGGAAAATTAGATGAAATCAGGCCTTGTTGCACTTCTGTTGGAGCTCATCAAATAATCTTCTATAGCGCTTCCAAGGGATGGCTCTAGAAGCACTTGACTAACTTACTTGCAGCTTTGCATATTTTTCATGCTATATATAGTATTAGTAATGCTTCTAAAGAGCTGCCAAATGATGGCTAGAGAAGCGATTAAATTGTGCTATTTTCATGAAGCGCTGGTTTTTCGTCCCAAAAGTGATTTTACCACATACAAATAATATTCATATAGGTACTAGAAATTTTGTAGTTTAATTCTTTGTGCATTCAACAGTATTTAAATCTATGTATGTACCCTGTGTAATAAAATTGTTCATATTTTCTAGTCAAACAGAAACAGACAGGTGCCTCTTCCACCAGCATTTCCCATTTCCCTTGCCTATTAAGCCACAAATGCTTTCAGTTCGCATTAACGAGTAACGATGAATTTATTTTCCTGGAAACAAAACCTAAATGACAAAACCGGGCAGCGAAATTCAAAATGGATTCGAATTGGACCACTGCGTTGAATGCGATGGTGGCACCGGCATTGCTGACAAAACTTACTTTGGACTAAATTTAAGTAATTTTCTGCACGATTTTATTACTTATTCGATACAATTATATTTTCTACGAGTAATTCAAACGTTTATGTAAAAAATTAATGAAATTATCGCTTAGTTTAATATTACGATTAAAATTTATAAGGAACTTATCTACTTTTCCATCGAATCCAACGGAAATGAAAACTGAGTATGAACTAACGAATTACATACAGCTATACATACATATTAACTACCGCAGTGGAATACTAAACAACTCAAAAAACTTATGCAATCCAACAGTGCTCCAGAAAACCTTGCACTAGTCCAGTCTAGTTGAGAATAAAGTACACGTTTGCCGTTATAATTCCGATAGTGCGATGAAAACGATTTGTGTGGTCAACGTGATGCAGAAGGGCCAGCCAGTTTTCCTCTTCATCCATTTTTATCACAGCTATTGGTGAAATAAGACAAAATCTCCGATAGCAAGAGATGCTTCCAATCCGAAGTATATCTCAGAAATTCATTCGTATTCGTGCTAGTCGGAAACTTTACACGACGCTTATTAAAGCGAAACAAACAAAGAAAATGTTTCATGTCCTCCTCTTGCCTAAAACCATCATTCATATTGCACAATCTTAGTGTAATTTTTAGCCATCTTTGACAGATTATCATCTTAATTAATAAGACTTTTGAAAAATTTCAATAAAAACTGGTAAGAAAACTACGACTTCCTCTCGAAAGCGCAAAAAAACAACTGCACACTGCAGCATCACTATGATCTATGTTATGGCTCACCTGAGAGCTTTTCCATCGATTGATTAATCAACGTAAAGGTTTCAACCTTTTGTACTGGTGATGTTTCCTATAATTATCCATCCAAATAATGTAACAATATTTTGGCATGTACCTACTTGTGCTCCAAGTAGTAAAGGGTTTTCCAATAAGAGGTGTTATTTTAATTAGCCCGCTATTTGGGTAGATGTCACTTTTGGAGCTGTCATTTTTTGACATTTGACAAGTAGAAACTACGTCATTAATAAAAATTGAACGATACACGATTCAACAATGCATTGAAATTATAAAAATTCACTATAAAAATGCTGAAAATGTGGCAGAGGCGGTTCGTAAAACTCAAATATTTTTGGGTCGTCGTGAAGCACCTTGTCGGACCGCAATACAGAAATTGGTAGAAAAATTCGAGCTGTCGGCAAAAGTTAGTGATGTGAAGAATAAAACCCGTGCACGTCGCTCAAGAACAGCCGAGAATATTGCTGCTGTAGCCGAAAGTGTTGAAGAAAACCTAGGTTTGTCCATTCCTCGTCGTTCTTTGGAATTAGGCATTCCACAAACGTCATTACACCGTATTTTGCATAAAGATTTGGGTCTTAAGGCTTATAAAGTTCAGTTAACACAAGAACTCAAGCCGGCCGATCATCAACAATGTCGATTGGGTCCTTGAAATGCATGAAAATGATCCGGAATTCCATCGAAAACTCATCTTGAGTGATGAGGCCCATTTCCACCTCGATGGCTTCGTCAACAAGCAAAATTGTCGCATCTGGGGCTCGGAAAACCCAAGAGTTATTGTTGAAAAGCCTCTCTATCCTCAACGTGTGACTGTTTGGTGCGGTTTATGGTCCCGCGGGGTCATTGGACCTTACTTTTTCGAAAATGAGGCTGGAGCAACAGTTACGGTGAATGGATTGCGCTATCGACAGATGATTAATGATTTTTTATGGCCGGAATTGGATGGTATTGATCTGGACAATGTTTACTTTCAACAAGATGGCGCTACGTGCCATACAAGCAACGAAACCATTGATATTTTACGGGAAAAGTTTCCGGACCGTGTTATCTCTCGAATAGGTGACCACAATTGGCCACCGAGATCTTGTGACTTAACACCTTGCGACTTCTTCTTTTGGGGCCACGTGAAAGAGAAGGTCTACGCCAACAGCCCAGCGTCAATTCAAGACCTCAAAGATGGAATTCGTGAGGCTATCGAGGATATAGGGCAGCCACTTTGCGATTTGGTTATGGAAAATTTCCTGCAAAGGATATGGTCCTGTAGGCGTGGTCGTGGTGGTCATTTGGCTGATGTCATTTTCCATTGTTAACGGCATATCTTCCTCTTTATAACGACATAAAGATCCGATCAATTGTCTCATAAAATGGCAATTTTCTTTGAATATCAATATAACACCTCTTATTGGAAAACCCTTTATATCCAATAGTCTGCTAAATTGATTCCCCTTAAGTGTTCCTATTGTTTGATCTGAACTGAAACTGTTAGCAGATGATCAGTAATCTTTTGTATGACTATCATGTCCACCTTGACACATTTGTCCTTGTTCTTGCACGATGTTAATTCTAGAGTAATGTCTTGATTGGGCCATTCTGTCTTTCCCTCATTTAACCCGGTTATATGTATGCGAGTGGGCCATTCCTTGAAACGCATTTGTTTGCAAAGTTTCTGAGTAATAAGCACTACATTTCGACCGTTTCGATCCTTTGCTT
Source organism: Dioctria rufipes (assembly GCA_963924295.1). Taxonomy (NCBI): domain Eukaryota; kingdom Metazoa; phylum Arthropoda; class Insecta; order Diptera; family Asilidae; genus Dioctria; species Dioctria rufipes. The sequence continues at coordinate 64,752,142 of OZ002744.1, read as the reverse complement.
TTACTACCGCTGTGGTTAATAGTGCGTTATGGATTTTTGTCGTATAGAAACTTTTTGTTTTCTCCTCTGTTTCAGTATAATGGCTGGTGTTCTTTCCGTGTGAGGAAATGTATGAAGAGAAATAGCGAATGAAAAAATATACAAAACTCATCCACGTAGAAGTTATTTCGAATTACCTCTGACCCAATTTTATATGTAAACTTCTCATCCTCTGCCAGTTGTAGAAGCATCCGGATGGCAAGATACGGAGTAGATTATGTACCATAAGTAACGGTAAGAAGACGATAGCTTTGAATTGGCGCTGATGATGCTTGTCGCCATACTATTCTTTGAAGATCTCAATCTGGTCTGTCTACTCGAATCTGCCTGTACATCATCCTGATATCTGCAGTAAATGTGATTAAGTGATGTCTCCATCGTGAGATTATTACACAAAGATCGGATTGTAATTTTGGTCCAACGGCCAAATAATCGTTCAGCGATAATCCTCCTTTTGACGGCTTTGATCCGTTAAAAACTACACGAAGCTTAGTACTGACATTGTTTTCTCGTAATATACCATGATGGGGTAGGTAGAAGTGGCAAGCAGGTTGATGATTGCCCTGTTCGTCGGAGATTAATTCCATATGGTTATGATTGTAATATTCCTCCATGAAATCAGTATAGCGAGTTTTCAAGAGGTTGTTGGAGAGAAACCTTTTTTCTACTATTAATAAACTTCTAACAATGAATCACCAAAAGCTATTTGGTTAGTATATTCGTGGCGAATAGGTAGTTTTACTATTTACCGACCATCTTTCTCTCGTCGAGTTGTGGTCTTATAGAAGTCTTCACAGGCTTGGTCCTCTTCTGTAAGAGTTTTTTGAGTAGATGGAACCTCCTCTAGTTGCCAAAACTTTTGAAGAAGCAGATCTGATTGGTCGGAGGAACTATCTGGATAGATGTGATGTACGTTAACTTCAGATAGTTCTGGATATGGTTTGGTATCAATAGGTCCTGATAAAATCCAGCCAACGGATATGTTTTGCGCCATTGGACTGCCATGTCGTAGTCCATGTCGAATTATCAGATTGTAGATATCAGCACCAATAATTAGATCGATGGAAGTATTGTCAGTAAATCTTGGATCGGCTAGATGTAAGTCCTGAAGATGAGAGAAATTGGTTATTTTCCTCATAGGAGGAATTGATATCTTCGATAGTTTAGGCAAAACTAATGCAGCAGTTTGTAACGAGAAGTTCGGCTCGGCAGCAGATTGAATGATCACAGTAACTATAGATTTCACAATTCCGCTTGAGGATCCTACGCCTTGCACAGGAATGTTGACTTTTCTTGAAGGTAACTGTAAATAAGTTGCAGCAAATGACGAGACAAAGGTGGCTTGTGAGCCTTGGTCTATTAATTCACGAATATTGAGCGTCTTCATTTCAGGTGATACCAAAGTAACTTGTGCTGTCGCAAGAAGGATTGTGCGTGGCCAATGTGTTATCTTCATATTAGTAGTAAGCGCTGTTATGTGACCAGCAGTATAAGATGAAGCTGGCTTTAAATTAGATGCAGATTGGTTATCTCTATCTGGCTGCATCGAAGAAACAGCATTGGTAGCACAAGTAGACGAACCAATTGGCATATAAGGCAAAGAATCCTTTTGTTGTAAATGTAACATCGTGTGATGCTGTTGATTACACTGCTTGCATGTGTTGTGTGACGGACAATTATCAAATGAATGATCTGGCCGCAAGCATTTGAAGCAAAGTCTTCCCTTAGCCACGAAGTTGCGGCGTTGAAGTACAGCTTGCTGTCGAAACGACGGACAGAAGAGCAGGTGATGCTTTCCAGTGTATTTTGGACATTTACTGAATTTTCCAGTGACTTTATTAGTAGCGACATGTACTTTGACCGGTGGAATCCTGCTTGACGGCTTCTGGAACATAGTCTTATTGTTGTCTTTCCGGTAAGCTTCGCTAACATTGATCGCTTCAAGTGTATTAAGGCGATACTGCAAGAAGGTACATAGTTGATCAAGCGTAGGAAGAATAGTGGTAGAGCTCAAAGAATTTTCCCAATCTTTCATTGTAACTGGATCTAACCTTTGCACTGTACTAAAGACTAGCCAGTCATCCCAACTTTTCATTGGACGGTTTAAAGACTGTAATGCATTTACAGCTTCATTTGTACCATCATAAAGCTGACGTAGACTCTCAGCTGATTCGCTTTGCATTGATGGCAACGAAGATAAGAATTTCAAATAGGAAGTGACAAGTAGTCGAGGGTTTTGATATCTATCACAAAGTAATTGCCATGCTGTGGCATAGTTGGTATCAGTGATCATCGTGTTCCGTAGCAGCTGCTCAGCTGAACCAGAAAGACTGGTCTTCAGATAGTAGAGTTTCTGGGATCCTTTAAGATCATCATTTGAGTCAATAAGACTCTTAAATAAGTCGCGGAAAGCTGGCCACTCCTTTAAATCTCCACTGAAGCGAGTGAGTTGAATTTTGGGAAGATTAGAGGTGGAATTGTTGGCCCCTGAAGTACTTTGGCGGTTGGTAGAAGAGTCATGATAATCAGGTTTAAGTTTCTTTACCATCTCGTTCAGTTCGCTATACGCTTCACAGTAAATTAGCTCAGTCGTCTCATACTGATTTTCTTTGAAAAATGGAGAGGCGAGATCTTTACTAGTGCAATCTGATATAAGCTCATAATGAGCAGACTGAAAGTTATCCCAATATTTGTTCAGCAAGTCAATTCTAATTTGAAAGAAACTTTCATTGAACTTCTCTTTCCCACTTTTCTTCGTATTATCATAGATGGCACAAGAACTAGATGTCGCATACAGTACCAAAAAAGTATACAAAATTTATATGGCTGGGTGGTCCATTCCGGAATGGACCACAAGATTTAAAATGATGTATGCGTCGAGTGATTCATATTTTTTCGTAACTGAAGTATTGAGGAGGTCGGTTAAATGTTTACAAAACTGCTATTATAAAAATATTTGCTTTTGGCATGCTCTAAAATATGTTATGGTCCATCCCAGAATACACTACCCATTTCACAATCTGTATACTCTGTTTTAGTATGCCATGCGACATCTAGTTCTTGTGCCATCTATGGTATTATCGATAAAGTTTTCGATACGAGTCATCACCTGTGTTTGCTTTTGAATCAGCTTTTCCATTTTTCACTTTTTCCCGGGTTTCGGCACCAAATATTCTTTCCGTGTGAGGAAATGTATGAAGAGAAATAGCGAATGAAAAAATATACAAAACTTCTATTCAATTTAAATGACTTTATTCAAAAAACTAATACCTCCTATTTGAACTCTCGACAAGAAGTGACATTAAAAAAACAACAATTGACAAATTAAAAAAAAACGGCTAACTTAGATGTATAGACAATTCTTTTTAACAAGAGAAATAGACACAGTAGTGAATCACAGTAACATTGAGATTAGCTTTGTTATTAGATTTAATTTACAGCTGCTGCTGTTGTTAACAGCTGGATTGTGACTTGTATGCTGTAATAGACCTATGATTAAAGCTATGCCATTTTCTGATTCCTTGTTTTTACCTGTTACTTCCTTTTGAACAAATGTGTGCTACAAGGTATGGTGTAAGGTGTAACACATTACAATTCTTGCATCTTCGGCTATTTGTACATTGCCTTGCTGTATGCTTGTTCGCAAAGCAGTTGAAGGATCTTCCTGTATCTTCAATGCACGTTCTTCGATATAATGTGGTCACCTTTATGAATTCTTTACACATTTCTACGTAATGTGCATGACTGTAAGCGGGATATTTGGTTGTGTTGCTTACGCGATATTCTTTGCTGTCTAAATTGGTGGCTTGGCACTTATGCAGAATGCGACATTGATTCCAGAACTCTGAATCACCTTAGCAGGAATCTTTGAAAATGTTCTAAAGTTGACAGTTTCAGCGTGGCACCCAATTTTTCTTCCCAATGCCGTAGAGTTACGAAGGAGAATTTCTGTACCAATGCAGTATATCCCATTTTAATACATCCACTTCCAATGCCTTTAATTGTTGTAGACTTTCCTCAGTTGTGTCTATGAGTGACCTTTTCTATTCTTAACTTTGGTTACTTTGTGTGTATCTCTGCTTGTCATGTGAGACATTCTTTTAAGCAATGGAGCTTTAGTAGTGCATGTGCAATGACCTCCACCACGAATATTCTCCATTGAATTCTGGTAGGTTGATTCGAGATAACTGGCTGAGGTTGCTACTTGTATCACCAATTGTATTTGCTATTGGATTTACTGTACTCTCCTTTCGAGAAAATTGAAGTACTCCTTCAGCTAAATCCTCTAACTAATCTCTACATTTAACCACCAATATCGAATATGAATCCTGTTCTACATATTCGTTTCTTTTGATATTATGTCAGCTTCTCTAAGCTTTGGATCATTAATATCATAGTCAGACCATAATTTTTTTAGACTTACTAATTGCGTCTTAAAAAAAAAACTTAGTTCTCTTTTTTCTAGCCTAGTTTTCTCAATTTCTGATGGATTGTTCTCGACTGTTTGCTAAAACGCGTTATTTAATGCATAGTTCTTCCATTGTTGCCATTTTCTCTTATTGCATGATCGACTAATATTACTTTTTAACTCGCGGGCAGCATGATAATAGACCAAGAGTCCTCAATGTCAAAAGCAATCGTCTGGAAGGAATTCTCCGCGGCCTAAGTGAGTAACAGTATGTTGAAAACACCCTTTTTTTCAAAATTGAAATACTTATTTTAACCACTTAATGCACGTCTAAAAAAAACAGAAAGGTTTTCCCTGAGCACAAATATGTAGGTCCAAGACGTTTTGCGTGCGGCTAACCCCTTGCCAGATGAAGTTAAAGTACTGAAAATTTTGGATTTTCCAACAAAGAAATTTACGTCACAAATGAGGCTAAGTGCTTTCTTTTTAAGACTAACGGCGATGATATGATTCGAGAAGACGTTAAAGAGCTAAAAAGTTCTCAAGAAGAGGCAAATACTCGTATGATGTTGCATTTATCCATTTTACAGAGAGACAGCTCAGTTGTCATTAAGTCTAGTGCTTTACAATCTGCCTAACCTTAAAAATAATATAAAAGTATGGATCGAAGTAGGAACTCTGTCAAAAACACTCTTAGGTATATTGATGTTAATTTAATTTACCAGAATTTCACAGCTTTAGAGGATGTGACTATACTCCACCTTTTTTCAAGAAAGGAAAAATAAAACCTTTTAAAATTTTGGAAAGTAGACCACAATTGCAGTTGACATTTTCTAAATTTGGATACGAAGTAGATCTTAATGAAGAAGATTATACCTACATTATTAGAAAATTTCGTCTGTAGTATATACCGGACAAAAGCTGTGATGGTTGACGAAGCCCGATATGAAATTTTTTACAAATCCTACAAGCCTACATCAGAAATAGTTTTTAGAAATATCCGAAGTAAGTGATATTTTTTTGCAAAAGGTTCATGAGATTCACTGCTACATTCACACTAATATTTCTTGTCACCATACCTTTACCGTCTCACAAGCACAATCTCTACTTTACCTTTATATATATAGTGATTTCTCTGTGAACCTTTGAAAATGTCAGGAAACTGCTTATAATTTTGTCTATTATAGTTTTCGAAGGAAGTCTTCTACCCCCAAACAAAGCAATTCTGTTGCAACAAATATACAGAAGCAATTATATTTGTTGTAAGTATATGGAAGAATGCGGTGAAAAAAGATGAAGTTAAATTATCACCAACAGAAAGTGCTTGGATGTTAGCAGAAAATAAATTGAAAATTAAATGGTTCGAAGGAAATGCCACACCGCATAGACTGCAAGATATCCTTAAAGTTAATCTAAATGAGGAAAACGATGTACTCACGACAGTGAATCTAAAAGTGATACTTGAATTGAAAGTATAAATTGAAAAAAAAAAAACGATTTCTAAAAGTAAAACACGAATGCTGTAAATTGTAAGATTTGTTGATATTTGTCAGTACTTTAACTTCGTCTGCCAAGGGGTTAACCGCGCGCAAAACGTCTTGGACCTACATAATTGTGGTCCAAGTGGTTAAATAAGTATTTCAATTTTGAAAAAAAAGGATGTTTTCAACATACTATTACTCACTTAGGCCGCGGAGATTTCCTGTCAGAAGATTGTTTTTGACATTGCCTTTCCTTTGACTTAATACATATGCATAAATTTTTTGGTTATATTTCACACCAAAAATTGATTGTCTGCAGACTCTTAGACTATAAGTTTCAACTAATCTCTATCAAAAACTTGTTTGATTGCTTTGAGAAAAACTTTCGGTCATTTTAAAACTGTTAATAAAATCCGGCGTTCGTGACATAAACTGGGTCGCACAAATCCGTTTCGAAGCCTCAAAACGTTTTGTGAGATATTTCTGCGCATATTGTCACAATTTCCCAATACTTATGTGCAGGTTTTATTTAAGCGATTCATCACTTGAAATTCATGTAAATGGTTTGCTAAACCGAAGACGTGAAAAACCTAGAAAATAATGAGTCAATATACCCTTTAGCTCAACTTCAATTGCTTAATAGCTTCTGGTTGAGCTGCTTCCTTGTGTTGGCTCTTGTACTTTCCATAACAGACTGAACTCCTTTTTAAATTTGCATCGCCTTTTTATAATACTTTTTAAGCAAATGCTTACTAAGGTTCAAAATTAATTTGAGTCTTAGCATTAGCTGCCGAAACAAGTCCCTTACTACTCTGTTACTCTGTTACTATTTTAATTTTTAGTTTCTTGTGTTGCGATTTCGACTCCTGGAAATCTTTCCTTACACTTAATTTGGTAAAAGTAAACCTGGTGGAAATGTGAGGCTATTGTTATGTGTCATAATTGTGTTCTAAATACATATTTCGATCTCGGAACTAGTAATGCCCTTGAATATTTTTTTTTTAGGACCACGTATCATAGAACTATATTAAATACACTGACACATTTACTCCTGGGCATAGAATTCATGATACCTTCTACAAAAATTATTTTTCGAATGCTGAACGTGAATACCGGCTTCAGGGGGGCAGATACATTCTCGAAGCTTCCTAAAGAAATACCTGCACATCATCATATCGTATATTTTAGTTAAAATAATTTCCGATGTTTTTTTTATCCTGTAATAATCTCTATACTATACTAAGCTAATCGCACAGGCGTACATAGATCCTCTTGTTCATATGGAAATATCTTGATTTGAATAAGAATTGCCGAAGTACAAAGAAACGCGTCCAGGGGCTTTTTGAGAAGCACTCAAACTATAATTTATTATAGCCCGCTTTGTATTTGTAGGAGTTGTGAGCCACCCGGAGTAGCCATGGTTCGACATGAAATCTATACCATTTACGTGTACAATAATAAATAGAAAAAAATAAGTTAATTACAATCAGCCTTGGAAAATGCAAATAAAATATAACAATTTTTAAAGTGGAACTGAACCTGAGGTTGAATTGAAAATAGCATTAATTTAGTACAACCAAAATATCAGCCATTTGTGCTCTCCTTGGCGAAGGCAAGATCACTTACGGTGGTCGAGAAAGGAGGTAAGTAACGTAGATCACGAGGCAAAAAGTTGTAAAGTAAAAAAAAAAGTTTGATTTAAAAAAAAAGGGATAGGATTAAGGTTTTAACAAAAAGAAATAAGTGCAGTAAGAAGCTGAGACTCTGGACCGTTTGCGGATTTTTGTTTTTGTTTTTTTTTTAAGGCTTGGGAGTGACTAGATTGGCGATTCTCCATAAGGGCAGAGGATCAAAAGTTAAATACCATTTATTCTCGTTTTGTTCACTAGATTTCCAAGAAAAAGAAAAGCATTTGCTGTAAAAGCTGTGTTTGCAATATTAGTTTTTTTTCGGGTTAAAGTGTGGAATAATATAGTTAAAAATTGAATTTTGTACTCCTTGTGGTTTCATTTAATTAAGGTTTCGTGGTATCTCCCAAAACCATGTGGCGCCCATAACATCTTTTAATTTAAAACCCTCACCCATATCCACTAGAGCTGCCTCCTTTCACGCCTGAGGCAAGCGTAACAGCACACTCAAGGTTAAACAGAACAGAAACATCTTGAATCGAATGTACACCGCTGTATACTTTGTACTGTTTGACAGTAATATTTTATATTATCGAAATAATCATAAACATTTTGAATCACGAATATTTTATCGGCGAGAGCCAATATACGGGATTGAGATTTTACACTTTTCAATTGAGGAAGCTTAAGATGGTCTTCCAGCTGCTATTTTGTGAGTGCGTAATAGTGTATAGTTTTTAGTATGTGGGAGCTATCTGCACTTTTCGTTACTGTTCTCTGTGACAGTATCAAATTTATGTATCCATGGAAACACCAAAACAAAATTGCATTTAAAACTAAAAATTATGAAAAATAGTGTAATAAAATTTGTCTTACTTTAATTTAAGTCGGACGCTGGAAATCTGTTAATAATTGATTTTTATAATCTTGTCATTACTTTGCATTGGACGCCGATATTAGAAAGTTAGTGTATTCGGTTATGCCGGCCAATTATCGAAATTGGTGATCATTTATTTAATCATATGCAGATTTCCATGTTCATCTATAATAAAGATAATGCTAGTTTTGTTATTTTGTGTTTGGATGCTACTTATCAGTCGATAACCACTTAGAAGCTTATATTGCAGCCATTTGTGGCATTCCAGCAATTACTTGAAGCAAATATTTTTTGTCAAAGCAATCACCCTGGACTGATTTTGAATTGATTAAATTTGCTCCCAATACACACGAACAGTTTTATGACTCCTGTACAGATTTTCTTAACGTTGGCACTATACATATGTACATCTACTGGATATAAAGCGAAAAACACCTGCACGGTTTGATTATTTAACACCAAATAAATGCTTTTAAGAACGAAATCAAGGAGATCGTATGAACAATATAAAAATTTATGAAATCAATGAGTGATTTCATTGATAGGAGAAATGTTCAAGAAATTAAGAAAAAGTACACCGAATCAATGAAAAATTGTATTGTTTGCAGCTCATGAAATTTTATAAAATAAATAAATAATTTTCATAAAATAAACGAAAATATTATTGACAATTGCATTATATATATTTTGTGTATCATCAAGGACTAATTTTATGATATTTGTTGACGTAAATATTAAAAGCTTAATAAATTTAACCTAATACGGTGATAACTAGCATTCGTTCTGAAGATTTTAAACACAAACCGGAAGAAAAATGGTAAATTAAATCAATAAACGAAATTACATCGTATTCATTAAGTTGTTCATAGCAAGTGACAAAATGTTAATTAAATTATTATTGTGTCAATAAACGTTTCATAGAACCAATGAAAAATATTTTAATGGACTGTGTTTTTGGATATCAATGGCAATTTTCTTTTCAGTGATTCATTGGGGCAATAATTTACATTTAGTAATCTTTCAAAAGCAGAGTGATCTGAAAAGAAACATCTGATTTCAATCACTGTAATATTTTAACGAGAAAAATGGTATTTGGTGTGCCTTGTTGAAACTATCTGATTATTTTCAGGCTAAAAACTATGAGTAATTTATTTTTGATTAAAAGGATTCTATATAAATATAATTTTAATGCACTTTTGTGTAGCATAGTATATCTACAAATAAAATAAATAATAAAAGACGCAATCTCTTTGGAATCGGTTAACCTCGAGTTGAAAAAATTTGACGAACCAAAGCAAGTCCCTTTTGAAATATATAGAATAGAATAGAATGTAATAATTTTCCCCGGAAAATACTATCCCGGAAATGATAGTAACTATCGCAAGTACTGTAAATCTAAGGGTAGAAAAAGACGCGATAATAGTGTAGTATACACATGTAATACATGTAATAATAATATCTAAAAATAATCATGCAAAAAGAAAAGCGCATCTCGCTAATAAAAGATAATTAATCACCTTGTAACATTATATGCACGTATATACAAACATACATACATAGCATGAATAATAATAATGCACAATGCTTAATGGCATGATATGAGCACATCATTGTACGCACATACATTATTGTGCAAGCGCCATATCATGTTAGTAAACAAGTATATCTCATATTGCAAAACAAAATTAACAGAAATACAATTTACTTCCGATTTATGAAAACAAATTACAATCTTAAGAATCAGCAATTTGATACCATTTACAAGTAAGTCAAGTAGGTGACAAAAATGTGTGTCATAACATTTGATGTGAATTATTTATTATTGTAAAAGGTCATTCAATAAGTAAGAAAGCAATGAATTTGCTTATTGGACAATTCATTTCTGAAATTGCTATTTCTTGCTTATGGAATGATTTTCCATAAGAACCTATGTAAACCAATTATATAAAAGACGAAGAAAAGAATAAAGAACTCAGACTTGATTATCACTGCATTGAAGTGTATTCATTTCTCGTAATTCGGCTTAAAAGCCTATTGATCGTAAAGCGGCAATCTTCAGCCTGATCAATCAACCTAAGCTAAGGCAATAAAGCGGCATATAGCCTTGCCTTGATTACCTTTAAAGCTTAAAGACTATAAAGCGGCAAATTAAGCCTAGACTTGAGCTTGAACATACAATTGAGAAACAATAAAAATCGTTACCACGAAGACCAAGATTGATGAGTAAAATATTACATAGCGACCGTTAAAAAAAATAAAATAAAAATATAACAATAGGAACTCAGGTAAGCTGACAAAATAATTCATACCAAATGATTTGATTACGATTGATATAAAAAAAACATGGCAATAGTGCCAATTACGTTTTCCAGTTTAGTTTTAATATCCTATGCAAATATGTATTGATTCAGGTTGCAGACATATAAAATATAATTATTGCAAAATCATGGCTGCATTTGAAGAAAAATAAAATTTTACTTAGTTCAAAATCAGGAAGAAAAACCAGAATAAACTTGTTTGGATTATATATGCCAACAATAAGCCTCTCAATGTCTTAGATTAATTCAAAACAAAAATAACAATAAATAATAAAATGTTTGGACCTTTTATGTTATAAAATATTCAATAACAAATACTAAAAATTGGCCTACATATCAATGCAATATTAACTCTTTTTCTAAATTTAAATTCATCGTAGCAGACGCATTCCAACGGAATTAAGAAAACATGTTTTGAGTGTCGCCCTTGAGGGTTACCCCAGAATCGCACCCATGAAAATTACTAAAGAATGGTGGTAAAAATTGATCAGGATTCTGAAAATGTGATTCGGTTTTTCAAAGATTGTATACTACTTTCAAGACCGGGATCACCAGTCCGATGAAACCCAGAAACATATCATTAGGTGAGGGTAGCGATCCCTCAAGTTATCAACCAATTGCAATCACTTCGATTATTTCAAAGGTTTTTGATTCTATCATTAACTCCAAATTATAGAAACTCATCAACGATCTCCAATACGACTTCCGAGCTGAACGCTCATGTGGAGATTTGCTGACTTTTCTCACGGAACGTTGGAACAGTATTCACAATTTGAGTGAGTCCAAAATCGTAACCCTAGATATTTGAAAGGCCTTTGATAGAGTCTTGTATCCAGTTCTTTCAGCCAAACTTAAAGAATTTTTTATCTCCCCTCCTCTTCTATTATGGATTGAAAGTTTGTTATCCGGTCGTCTAATACGAGTTAGACTAGCTGGCGTTTCATTTGGATCTCACCCTATAAATGCCGGTCTGCACCAGGTCTCTGTTATCACTCCATCTCTCTTCTTAATTTTCATTAATGATCTGCTTTCCCTTATTTTCAATCCCATCCATAGTTTCGCCGATGACAGTACCCTTGATTTCGCTTACTCATTTGACACTTTTGCGGACTCCAGAGGGAATGCAGAATGTGTTAAACGAGATTGCATGATTAGATCTTTGAATAACGATTTTACCAATATCCTCGCTTGGGGCAAGGCGAATCGCGTCGAACTGAATGCATATATGTCCCAAAGCTGTCATATTTCATTAAAACAAAATCATAACTTATCACTCCCATTTTTTTTTATGGAACACTGATCTAGGATATGTATTCTTGGCATTAAAATTTCCAGGAAGTTAAGCTTGATAGATAACATCTTCTCAGTTGCCAAAGAAGCATCGAAATGTCTCGGAATTCTAGTCGCACAGCCTTAGTTTCATTGGATATTGTCCAAAAGAGAGACTTCAAGCTGATTGGCGATTTGGCAATAACTTGTCGTATAGACTCACTCGAACACCGACGCAATGTTGGATGCCTTTCGCTCCTTTATCGCCACATGCATGGTCAATGTCTGATAAAATATCTAGTGTGATCCCGTGTAGAATAATTCCTGCACGTAATACTCGCACTACAAACCACGCACATCCTTTTACCCTTAAAATTACCTTCTGCCGTACAGTATAATTCCGTGATGCTTTTTTATCTCGAACTGTGCAAATGTGGAACAGTCTACCATCATCTGTCTTTCCTCCGTCACACAATCTGCGAAAGTTTAAGAGTGACATACATCATCCTCAAATTTCCTAATTCCTTTCCCTATCTTCTTCCCTGCCATGCTGTGCTTTGCATCATAGGGTATCCCCTGAGATTGGCTTAATAATAAAAAAAAACGAAAACTACGTAGATTACTTAATCACTCCAAAATTTACAAGTGGAAAATCTCATGCAGAACTATTTTTTAATCGGCAGTTTCGTGATAAAATTCCAAGGATTAAAATTTGCAGTGCGGCCCTGAGGAATGAATATATTCAAGATAAGGGTGGCGAACAGAGACTTAAGGGGAAGAAATATAATGACAGTAAAAGGAAAGACAAAGACAGTAAACTGCAAATAGGCGACAGAGTTTTGGTAAAAAATTCAGTACGTCTACTATTAGCTCTGCTCCTCATACGGTAGTTGATAGACACACTATTATAACCATATTCATAGGATTTTAGTTCCTGAATAATTTTTCAGTACCTGAAATAAAAACGTCTGGAACTGATTCTTCTCAGAGATACGTAAAAAAATGCATTAAATCGAAAAAGCTGCCATACAAAAGTTGAGGTTTTTTACGTATACTGTGAAAATGATCAGTCATGGACGTTTTTCTTATACTTCAGTTCTTCAGAATACATAAAATCCTATGAAATTGGCTTTACTAGAAATAGATACTAAACTCCTCTTTAACAATCAAACGGAGAGGGGTGACCATACGAAATTACATTCGGGCATTTATATTACGTGCGTCCTAAGAATTGGTTTTAAACCAATTCTAGACTTTTTCTTGTTTTTTTTTTTTTTTGTTTTTTGTTGCTTCAGTTCCTGGTTTTCAATATAGATATGTTTACACAACTATATAATTGATCATAATTTTAATTTTCCTGTAAATTACTACATTTCTTGTATTTAATCTAATATTCTATGAATTATATAAGTTTAAATGTTTGTATTTCAAATTGAATTGTAAAACATCCCAATTTCGAAATTGATGTAATTGTGCATGGTAGCACTTAGATCTTTCGAAAATCGATATATTTGCGCCTCAATAAAGTTACTTTGTACAAATCAATAAACATCTTTTCATTATAAACATTAGTCAGTCAAGTAAACACTTAACTGATTAAGCATCTACACCTTAAGTTCGGAAACCATACAGGTCATCACCCCACATCGTTTACATTAATCAAAGCTAAAAGGCAAGGAATATTCTTGCACCTTACTGGGGCCCACCTCCACAGAAGCACCTCACGTTCCTCTTCAATATACTATAGCTTACATATTCCTTTTCATATCTTTAAGATACTTATTATTGACCCAAAACTCACGAGCGATTAATACCGTAAATTAAATAGCTTCTTTATATTATTATTTGGTTTTACCGCTGGCCATATGAATAGCTTTGCACCAATGTACATTTTCAATGTTGTGAGTCGCCTAAAGCTCCAGATGCTAATCGCATCATCATATCTAAATCTAGGACATACTTAATTCAGTCTGTCGCATTCACAGACTTCAATATATAGACTGATGACAGCTCGCAAAAAGAGCAGCATAAAATATGTTGCGAGCGATTTGTGCTGCCACAAAGTTAGAAAAATATTTCCAAAACGAAATTGTTATACATAAAAGGAAATTCTTCATTTCAATAATATGTTATTATTTCGATAATTCATAGTAATAATTCAAGCTAATAACAAAAATTGGATACTTTAACATTCATTTTTAACACGAAAGTGGTTTTTATTATTTTAAAAAAAACCATATTGAGGGTTAAATACACTACACCCATGAAAAAAAAAATAATAAGGAAATGAATATTAAAAGTATATACGAGTTTCCACACCACCTTGAAGGTATCGCAATTGGCGCGTTAATAATTTAGGTATTTAAAATGTTTTTGTTTTCACTTTAATTACCTTGTATGCACAAATTTAAGCAAAATTTAAGCGTATATATTTCACTAATATACACTCTCTCTGCTCATTTCTTTAAGCTTTGCCCTTCGCAAAATGACGTTGATACCGCAAACTAAAGTCACAAATTTTAGGAATAGTATTTATATAAAATAGGAGAAAATGCACTTACCTATATGATAACAATAATAAGCACTATGAAGAATACAGATTTTTTCCATAATATTCCATAAAATACAAATATTCGTTATTGACTCCACGCAAACAGTTTTAATATAGACGTACAAATTTCCATTGAAATTTGTTCTTATAAGGTATGTAAGAATGATTCATATTTACCAAGCATTATTCAGGTACTTGGATTAGTACCTACTACATAGATACTTGACGGATATGATAGCTAATTCGCCTTCCAATCTGAGATGTGAAAGTCATGACTTTATTCTGGCTATAGCGACTAAAATTATAATAAAGCGAAATAATTAGTTTTGTATTCTGACAGGGTATTAACTATTTTGCTTCTTTACTTACCTATTCTAGTACTTATTCAATTTTTATGCCGCTCCTCAAGAAAAATTAAGAATCTTACAGTACCTCTGCTTACCTCCGTTTTTCTGACTACCTAGTAATAGATTAAGGTTGATTATATAGTCACTCAGAAAAATGTTTTTTTTCGCTTATCCAGAAAGTTTAATCACTTATTTGAAACTGGAAAAACGTAAATACTTAAAATATTGTCTGAATATTTATTTATTTAGCAACAACTTAATTGAGAACTACGTACAGAATTAACTTTAAAATAACACTGAAAATTTCCCTTCATCTTAAACAATCATGGTAGCCCTATTTATGTAATATCCGACAGCATGTCAGAAAATTCGGGATATTTTGGCCCTCTGATGGGGGCATATGCTGGCTTCAATTATTTTTTATGTGAAAGGCCTGCAGCTAGCAGTCCATATTATTGAAGTCTGTGTTCTCTTTGTGGTTCACTCAAAACATTTCTTGAAGAAGGTTTAACTTTAGCGAATATTTACTCAATTGGACTTAGCACAGGAGAGTAAAGAGTAAACATTGAAGTAATAAATTTAGTACGGAGAAACCTATTACGTGTTCAACTTCTTTATGAATACGGGGAAGTATTACCCTTGTGTATAGAACTATGTATATAGTAATTGCGAAACGAAGTTTGACTTAGTACCTTGTTGTGTTATATAGTCGCTACTACTGCAGACGTAACCAATTACCAAAGGGTGAGCCAACAATGCTTCACGCAATATAAAATCAAACAACAATGCCTCAACCTCGACCTGATTTAGGGAAGGCCGCAATGTTTCCTTAGAAATTTACTGAAAAATTTTTCCTTACAAGTGTTCGAGGCCGACAACCGCACACATTGTATCTGAAAATCACACGGCCACCAGACTGAATAAAAATTATGCCGAAACATTTCGTGTAAATTGTTAAGTAAAAATTAATGCTTATTGCTCATCTACGCGTCTACGTTAATAAAAATTGTTATTGGACTTAGCACCCGTTGTCGGCCTCCAATAATAGGCTGAACTACAATATACGTTTACGAAAGTACATTTACTTACGTAAAGGGAACGCGCTCTTTAATTTAACAGGCGTACACAAATAAACTTTAACTCGTGTGAGGGGAACTTCCGTTAAGTTTAAAAGTCAAATTGCAGTCAGTAAAGCAGCAGTAAGAATCGCCCATTCCGTAAGAACGTGATGTGTCAAACAGTTAAATTATTACTAAATGATTAAAAGTGCAATGTAAAACATAAAATGGAATAAAAATAGTACGAGTTAATAGAAAGCACAAATCTTCAATTAAATCAACTTCCATTTGTTCATTTTTACACTTTTACCACTTTTTAAAATTTAACACATAAAATGTCAATAGGGCACTGCGAATTAATAGAAGCCGCAAATCTTAAACTACTTTTTAAAATTGAAAACATTAAATGTCAAGATAATAACTCTTACGGAATGTGAAATATATTTAGGCTAAAAATATCAATTTTTCGTAAGTAAACCTCAGTCTCGTTCAATTTCGTAAAGTTATTTACGTCTATTGTAGTTCTGCCTAATGCATAACAATTCTAAAAAAAATTTCAGTAAATATCTAAGAAAAAATTGCTGCTTTCCCCACATCAGGCAGAGGCATCGTTGATTTTATATTGGAGCGAAGATTTGTTGGTTTGTTATGGCATCAAGGCATCGAGGCATCGTTGATATTATATTCTAGCGAGGCATCACTGGCTGTTACCGGGGGGGTTACACCTGCAAGTACAGCTTGCATGCAAGTTTCACTGTCATACTTCTTGCACGTGTAACCTCTACTGCTATGCTGGCAGTACAACTTTCAAAACTTTGTGTCTAATATGTACTCTATATTAAAAAATATATAGAAAAATCAAAAAATCTTTGATAGCTTAATAAATTTGGCAATAAATTACTGAAATTGTGTATAAATTGACAGTTTTGAATATTTTAGATGGTTTTTTTTTTAATTAAGTTCAATAAGGCAAAAAGTTATTAAATATAAATAAAATTCACAGATATGAAAATGTTCAACATTCAAGTTGTCTTTAAATACACAGTTTATACTGAATAAATTCGCCTGGCATACCATCATATCCAAATACCTGACGATGACTATTTTATGAAAGTTCTTATGCCACCAGTTAGCATCATGGTAAGTAAAATAATCTCACACAGGTATGTTGTGACTATTCGTACTGAATTTTACTTTATAACATGAAAACTAATAAATAAGTAAATTTGAGTTTGAAAGTGGGCGTAGAGTTACCATACAAAAATTTTGATTTTCACTCTTATTTTGGGTATTGCCTGAGAACGCGTCAATGTAGAGACTTAGAATATAGAGCAAACAGGAATGGTGATAAGCCAGATTTTGCGTAATGAATTTCTGGTTGTGTTGGTAGTCCATTTTTACATGTATTTACACGCCATCCCTATTCTAAGCATCTTGTCAATTTGCAAAAAGCAAAGAAAGGTTTTGTACGGAGCATCTTTGGTAAAAAATGTTCTTTTTCTACTTAATTTGGAAACAATTCACATAATTAATTTATATAAATCTCTGCTTCTATTAACAAAATAGATAATTTAGATAGTGCAGTTTCCTCAAACAGGATTTACCTAGTTCATAATCCAATTTATATTTGCAAGCACTGACCGAGCACTTCATTTCTTTTTTTTTAATTGATATGAAGATTTTAACCGGCACTAGTGGCACTATAAAACTTTGCACTAAATAAAGTTCACAGATATGTATATAGTTTTGAAAAGAATTGATTCGGTACTTTTGGTAAATTTCACAAAAGAATTTTGAGTTGACTAAATCTGCTCACAAAACAAAGGCACATTTGACAATTATGCAACAGCTTTGACAACTTCTCATTCCAGAATCTCACTTACTCCTATGTATAGTCTCCTGCTCTTGATAAATTACGCTCATGGACACGAATTTTACACGATTCAACCATTCCTGTTTGCTATATATTCTAAATTTAGAGAGCTGAAATTTGGTACATGGTATTTTTACAGCAATAGTAAATAAAATTTAGAAAATGGGAAAACTTAGGATTTTTACATATACTGTGAAAACTATCAGTCCCAGACGGTTTTAATTTACTGACCAGTTCTTCATAATGTAAAATCCTATGAAATTGGTTATAACCATTTTTATTGTCCGACCAACCATTTTAGAAATATGTATATCCGAAAACCCTTTTCAAAAATCATACTTGTACAGAGCGGTGACCATACAAAATTACATACGGGCATTCATCTAGGGCGGGTATCATAAGAATTGGCCTTAGACCAATTCTAGCTCTCTTATTTGTTTCTTAGAAATTTCTTGAACATTTTATCCTTAAATTTTGTATGCATTATTGGAGGTCCACAATCGGTACTTGGGCCAATAAGAATTTTTATGAGCAATAAGAATTCATTTCTTCTTAGAAATTTAGAGAAACATTTCGACAGAAATTTTATTCAGTCTGGTGCGGCGAGCGTAAACAGTGAACAGTTGTTCAATAGAAAGAGATTACCCACCAGAGTAGGCATCATTTAAAAAAATATTTAAAAAAAAATGAATCCTAATTTTAAAAGAAAGAATTGCATGTAACATTTAAGGAAATTGAGCATGTGTGTGACAAAGAGGAATATATTTTCTTTTTCTGAAGGAGAAATGCTTACATTTTCCACTGTTTTTACACACTGGCGAATAAGGGTTACTCCATTACTACACGCTCGCCGCGCCGGTCTGGTGGCACCACTGACTTATAACAATGGACTGAGCGATTTGCTATTTCATGTGGCACAAAAAATATTGTGTTTCTGTATATCACCGTTAGAGCACCCTTTAAAACGATTACATAAAAAACATGTAAAACTCAAATAATCAGATGAAATTTTACACCCGAAAATCGAATTAAATTAAAAAAATGTATTTTCTTGTGTCCAAGTGATATTTTAATCGTTTATAAGCACTCTTATAAGAAATTAAACTCATTCCGACTTTAATTTTCAAAATTTATTCTTAACTGAATCCTGCTTATGGGCAAGAGAGACGGAGCATGGTAAACACTATTTTTACCTTATTCCTTCTGAAGTGATTGCATCTGTAGCCAAAATATAAAAACATCAAATAACATAAGCAAATGTTCCCGAATGCAATATTTTGTGTTGGTAGCTCCAACTCTGCCATAGGGCGAAAGAGAGAACTATAAAACTTGTGCCATGCTTTCCTATAGGAAAATGGCAATACGCTCAGTCCATTGTTATAAGTCAGTGGGTGGCACTTATTTTCAGATACAATACTTCCATTGCATTGATGTGTGCCGTTGTCGGCCTCCATTAATGCATAAAAATTCTAAGAAAAAATTTCCAGTAAATTTCTAAGAAAAAATTTAGGGCTTCGCTATATCATGTCAAAATCGTTGATTTTATATTGTAACGAGGCATTGCTGTCGGCCAGGCCTCGACCACTGACTTATAACCACTGACATATATAATATGGACTGATTAACTTTCTATTTCATGTGGGCTCAATTACTAATGTAAAAAAAAAGTTCTTACGCCGGTGCCAACATTGAAAAAATCATTGGCGGGAAGTTTGAAAAATGAGCGTGTAGCTGGAAAAGCGATTATAATATAACCCTTCGAATTTCTATGGAGTATCTGTGAATATATTGCTTTTGGTAAAACACTTTTTATCCCTAATTACCCCAAATAATTAATTTTAAAACATTTATTTCGACGAACAGTTATTCATTGGTTGTTTACAGTTCTCTCTCAGTTGGTACTTGGTGCTTAGACCGATAGAGTCAGCAATATAGAAGTGAGCCCACTTTATGCAGTGCAATTCTATGAACGTAGTCAGTTCATATTATATATGTCAGTGCTTATAACAATGGACTGAGCGTATTGCCATTTTTACAGTTTTCTCTTTCGACCTATGGGAGAGTTGGAGCTACCAATACAAAATATTGCTTACTTTTCTGATGCCATTTGAGATTTTTATGTTGGCTGCAGCTGCAATCACCGCAGAACGAATAAGGTAAAGATAGTGTTTACCATGCTCCGTCTCTCTTGCCCATACGCAGGATTCAGGTAAGAATAACTTTTGACAATTAAATTCGGAATGAGCCTTATTCTTTATAAGCAATTAAAATATCACTTGGACACAAGAAAATATTTTTTTTTAATTTAATTCGATTTACGGGTGTAAAATTTCATCTGATTGGTTGATTGGTTTTTATATAGTAAACGTGTTAAAGGGTACTCTAACGGTGATATACAAAAACACGAAATTTGTGCCACATGAAATAACAAATCGCTCAGTCCATTGTTATATGTCAATGGCCTAGACCAATGCATAAAAATTCGAAAGAAGAACTTCCAGTAAATTTCTAAGAAAAAATTGTGGCCTTCCCTTCATCGATTCGAGACATCGTCGCAGAATACTTTTACATTCATCGAAGCCTGAAGTTTTTATATGAAGTTCTCAGGTTTCATCAAAACGTGCATTCCATATCATTTGACATATCCGAGTCTCCCTGGATTCATGTAGTATTTGGGAAATTCAACTTGTCTAGTCAAGTATTTTAACAGGTTGTCAAAATCTGACGAGGATAGGTTGTCAAATTCTGACGAGGATAGCTCGTTTCCCTATTTCTTGACTATTTTTCTAAATTGAGCAATTTATGTGTAAGAAAGAACTAGTATAGCTCAACAGTTTAACTAAATCTCCGGAAAAACGCCTGATCTAGTAATTTTCTCCGATCCAAATCGGTACTTGAATTTTCCGATTTCCAAAATTTGTCATCATACGTCCTTTTTTTGTTTTTTGTTTTCATTTTTTAATCATGTATCTTTATCATCTCATGTTATACTTACAAGTAAATGTTATTTTATTTTTTAAACCTGATCTTAGAGGCGACACGAGAGCTGTGATGTCACCTCTATGATATTCAGTTTCTCTTTCTTACTAATTGCTACTTCGAATCATGATTTGTATAATGTCAATCCTGAATCACCTTAAAATTTCAAATAACTAATAATTTTTGAAGGGGATTGCTAGTCAGCTCTTCCTTGCCTTCATGTAGATATAAACTTTCTTATTTTTCATTAAAAAAACCCAGCATATCATCCAAGATTCGACCTCGGGTCCTTGATGATGCGGTGTTTGTTTTTTCCTTTTATAACTTAGAATTATGAGAACAATTGACAACTTTCTACTACATTAATTTATGTATTACTGTTTTACTGTAGCTTGACGGTTTCCTTTCATTTCATAAAATATTTGTCATGTGTCTCCAAATGTGCACAGTCTTTAACATAATTTTTGATTCCTACTAGTTGCACACATGTTACTCAGAGGTAAAAACCGTTTTTTTCTTGACGAAAGCGTAGGTTTTACTATAATTACGGACTTTACCTAGAAAAATAAATTAAAAAATCTACTTTGATTATATTTCTTGACTGATGCAATTAATATAGTAGCAACAGCAGTAGGAGCAGCATAAATATAACTGCAGCCGGCACCCGTCACTTTCGAAAACTAATCAGATGAAGGAGAAAAAAGTTTTTCATTAAATTCTAAAACATCCTCAGAGAACAACTTCAAACTTTATAAAACCTTTCAGAGTTTTCCAGATAACTTTTGATAGTATCTCCAGAGATACAAGAACATCAAGTTTAATCCCTGTCGAGTTGGCCCATTCGTTCGACGCCTCTGAACAAGGTTCCGGAACACTATGCAGAAAGCAAAAGCAGGCAATGCTAGTGCCAGTGTTGGCTCCCGGATCTTTCGTTTAATTTAAATGCATCGATAGAATTTCGATGCTTGAAGCTTGACTGCTTTTAGAAAATCAGACAGGAAACTTTTTTGCTGCAAGAAGTATGGCCCATCACTCACATTCCCAACTTCCTTAACACCCTTGTCCCCACCCCAACTTTTAGAAAATATTCTTTTTGCCTTTTCGATGCTTCATTGATCGAAAAATTTTTGAGTGCTTTTTGTGGAATTTTCTATTCCGCAGCAGCGGTACTATCGAGTATCCTGGCAACAGCTACCACCTGCTCTTCCAGACCAGCAGGCTAACCAGGCTTCGATTCCGAACATCAAGTAGTTCATGCCGAATTGTTCTGCCACTTTGGCAAACTCTTTTCGGCAGCGTACCTCTTGTCGAATCCAGTCGTGTAGTTATGTAGTTGTCGTCGAGGTGCGAAAGATACGGAAAAGTGAATAAAATGAGGTGAGGATTTGGCAAAACTTTGAATTCCGAACACGTCCGAATGTAAAAGGAAAACATTTATACCTTGCTACCTACATATATAAGCCCCGACTCCACAAGTTGACACGTAGACAGCCCCAAAGTCCACATCCGACGTGTGCAGTACTTTGAAAATCTTAAATCCCCCCATGTCTTCCCTGAAATGTAGAATTCATTGGAGGTGAGATATATTTTTCCCTTTAAACTTTTATGGAAGAAATCCATTAGAAAAGAATATTTTTCCACTTGATGCTGAACTCTTGTAAATACGATGTCTGCTGACTTTTGAAATTTTCTTTCTCTGATTGCAGGTAGCCTGGATGCATTTCGAACAATCAGCAATATTGACGGTGCACAATCATGTGATTACGCGAAATCCTAGGATTAGCGTAACCCATGACAAGCACGACAAACATCGGACCTGGTATCTTCATATAAATAATGTACAAGAGGAGGATAAGGGACGTTATATGTGCCAAATAAATACAGTCACAGCCAAGACACAATTTGGCTATCTACACGTTGTAGGTAAGTTTAATGAAAATATGAAATGTACTAAAACTGAATGTTCCTTTTTATGCGCCTTTATGAGTTGAAAAATAATCTGTCATTAGGAAACATATAGCATTTGTTAGGGCGTTGTTTTGGACGATGGACGTAATATCCAGAGAGGTAAGTAATGTCTACAGTCCCAGCAAATGGTGTTAAGGGGTCAACTACGGTGCCTTACTTTACAAAGTTTTTATCCCTTATACAGATATTACTAGCTATATGATCCATCAACACCTGGTGTATTGACCACTTTAGAGCTTGTTAACGAGCGCGATTTATCGCATGCGACAGAACTCTGATTGGCTGCAGTAATATCGTTGTCGCTGAACATGGTTACTCTTTCTACGTTTCGTGCGGTACAAAAATTTATCGCAGCAATGCTCTAAATTTGTTGCGACTTCCACTATTACCTCAACTTTTATGTTTGTTTATATTTATAATCGGATGCTAAAGCTCCTTAGTCATGTCGAAAATTGCTATAATATGTAAATATATAAATATACTATATGTAAATTTCACACTTATATCTCCTTGTCCTCACAAAACTAAACAAATTAAGTCGAAGCCGCTGTAAACCTTGTGAACGTATCCCGCAATAAAAACCAGTTGCAAATAGAGATAGACCTATAGGAGGAGCAGCTCGTCACTAAAATATTGCACGGTATTGTATCGCGCTTGTGAACAGGAGCTTACTCCATGGGTGGTCCATTTGCTCCGTTTCTCTGAGCGTTGCTGTTGAAATATTGCTACTCCTGTAGAGTTGGTTGGATAAATGAAGGCTGCGGCTGCTAAGAGGTTATTACGCCAGTCCTTTTGAGCAAGTTTAAAGGCTCGCGAAATGCACTGCACACAAACTCACCAAAATCCTGCAGCTCTTCACCGAAGGTTGTCGTTCTCCGCATATCAATCTGTAGGCATTCACACAAAACATGTAGAGCAATATCATCATTTTTCATTTCATTCCATTGTTCTTTTATACTGATAGACCTGTGATCCTACAAATTAAGATTCTAATATGAATAGGTAGATATGCATCCTATTGTATATAATATGTTCCTCTGATCCACGACTATACCTACTCAAGCTACCTAAGCGAAATAATTATACGGACACAGAAAATATTGCAAAAATGCTTATGTCCTTATGATCTTCACAAGGATGGGTTACAGATATATTTTTATCAAACGAGCGAAAAAGAGAAAAGCTTAAGTTTATTTAATTAATTCCCTTTTCTTAATTATATATATATTGTAACGAGCGTGGCCTTTGTTCGTTATTCACATAAAATATTCCACTTATAATTCACAAGTTCTGTTTATTTAACTCTACTGTTTACTTTCACAAATTCACAAACAATCATATCAACTCCTTAGTTATCGCTAGTATTGTACTTCTAATTATCGCAATCCAAATAGTGTACTTCGTTCACTTCACTGTCTGAAATAGGACTACCTCCTGGCGGTGCTAAACCGTACAAACTATCCGAAGCCAAAGTTTACTGAGATGTCACTAACCTAAAGTTGTTCCCAATTCCAACAGATGTACCCTGTGTCACTCTGTTGCGTGTAATACTGCTGCCTTCTTAAAATTGTTCTTGATGCTCGCAGTATTAACACAAACGATCCAGGTGAATGATTTTTCATTTGTCATTAATTCTAGTTACCGCTGAACACGGTCCTTTTCACTGTTATTGCAATTTTGGAGAACAACATCTTACGTCGTTTCGGGTCGTACAGCCAAATAAGGTCATCTTCATTAAATTCTGCTGAATTAGGGCATAAGTCATAGCGGGTTTTTATCCGATCGGTATTTACTGCTAATTTTGGTCTCTTTTCCTCGTGTTCATTAGCTTATCGCTGTCTAAGCTCCGATACGTAGTCCTCTGGTAACTTTTGTTCTGCTGAGGGTGTATCAAACTTGAGGTCGCTTGGTAAACGCATCTCCCTTTCGAATACGATCTTAGCTGGAGTTTGTTCGGTCGTGTTGTGAACAGCTGATCGATAAGTTATTGGGAAAATGGGACTATGTCCATCCCAATCGCGTTGATGATAGTCGACTTCTTTCTTTAGATGCTCGATCAATGTTCTGTTGCAGCGCTCTACCATGCCATCAGATTATGGATACAGAGGATTTGTTCTGATTTTTCTTATTCCCAGCATTTTACACATCTCCTGGAAAGTTCGTGATTCAAATTTCTGTCCTTGATCCGAATGAAATCTACTGACCAAGTTCATTATTATTTTTTCCGTCACTGAGGTTGACTCTTTATTAGGGATTGCATGAGCTTAAGGTTATTTACTGAAATAGTCAATAGAAACTAATAATCCTCTCACAAATGCATCCAATAAAACTTTTGACGTATTTTTGAAATTATTTTATTCAGCGCCAAGTGTCTTCCACATGATCCCCTATGCCTTTCTTCTAGAACATCGTTGACCTCAGATGCTGGGACGACTATCTTCTTTTGGAATGACTCGCCATTCGTTGGCTCCCACCTGTGTTTTAATATACTGCATTCAACGTCTAGAGATTTCCATTAAGCCCAGTAGCTCTTCAGCTTCTCGCTCCTCTCCGAAATATCCTTCCATTGTCGTCTTTCAATGTTTTCTTTCCAAACAAGAATGGGTGATATGTCTGGGTCTTCCAGTTGTGCTGTTCGCAAGCTCTCGATATCCCAACCTGTCGATAGTTCCCCCGTTATAAAGTTTATATACATGGCGTTGTCTCTTTTTTTTTACGCAGAAGCAATGTTCGAATTCAAGTTTGCGTCGTGAAGAAGCGTCCGTATTTCCATGAATACGACCTCTTCGGTGTTGGATTTCAAAGTTATAAGCTTGGAGTGGCTCTATCCATCTCGTCACTTGTCTTGCAGGGTTTTTAAACTGCAAAAGCCATTTAATCTCTGCATGGTCAGTGCGGGGGATAAATATCTGTCGCTAGAGATAATTATGGAAATGCTTGGTTGAGTTTCCAATGGCAAGTCGCTCTTTCATTGTAGCACAATAATTGCTCTCTGATTTTGAAAGTACTTTGCTATAATAAGCTACTGGTACTTCTTGACTATCCTCCCCCTATGAAAGCACGGCATCAATACCTACACTGCTGACATCCGTGCTGAACAGGTGAGATGATACGGCCCGAATGGCTGGCTCCCTGACTCGACATCTTTGGCATTCTTGTCTGTCCTCCTCTTCTTGTGATTCCATTTGTCGGCGTGTTCTGCATTCCTTTTGGAGGTGTCCCAATCTATTACAATTCTAGCATCGAAGAATACCACTTAAAGGAGTGCTCTGTGATGACTGCATTCTGATGCAAGTACATTCTTCCACCGAAATTTATCTTACTCGAACTGCAATCCGAGAAGCGTGTCTGGCAGGTACATACGCTAATTCATAGGCTAGCGCTGCTGATGTTGACTTCTTTCCTGCTAGCTTTAGAGCTTGTTGTAAATTTTGATCTGCAAGAGCGTTCACAAATGCCTCTGTTACCACTTTATCAAGCAAATCCGCATTTACGCTAGAGTATGAAAGATAAGTTAATCTTTCCACATCCACCTGCAGTTGTTGTAGAGATTCACCATGCTTTTGAATCCTGTTGCGTAACTGTAGGCAATGTACTTGTTGCATGTGTTCATCTCTATAGCGTAATTTTATCGCATGTACTTATGAAACATAATCACATAACTTTTCAATCGGTATAGTTTTTAACAGCTCTAACCCAGGACGTCGAAGTGCTAGTACCAGAGCTTGTCTGCATCATTCCTTTAATTTATTTCGGAAGCTGCCTCGTGTTGTCTCTTCAAAATATGCCACGAACTTAGTCCATCAAATATAGGAGGTTTCATTCTGCCTGCACCGGATATTTCATTTTCTTCGTGCCGAGGTTGTCGATGCTTTATCCCCTCCAAATTTGCTTTAAAGTTTTCAAGTTACTCGGTGACGTTTTGTTGAGCTTCCGAAGCCTTTTGCTGAAACTCCTGCTCAATTCCTTCAATTTTCAAATTTTGTTCCTCTAAAGAACTTTTTAAAAAATTTTTATGTTCCTCCAAACGAGTTTCAAGACAGCTGTCCAGATAACTTTATTTGTTCGTCCAAACGGGCTTCCAGAAATTTCTTCTGTTCATCCAAGCGGGATTCCAGAGATTTGTTTTCTTCTTAATTAGCAATTTTTGTTCCTCAAGAGCATTCTTCATTTGCAGGGCTGAAGGCTCCATTTACTGATTAAAGTACCCAAAAGCTGTTCTGTGTTCATCGCAGGCTTTTCTTCAGATTCAGGTTCTTCTTCGAAAACAAATGTCTCAGGATTATTTTCTTCTTCTATTAAAGATTGTCTAAGTCGCTTAACTAAAACGTTCTTTAGACTTGTCATTTACAATGACTACTTATCCAACTCCACTTCCAATTCCTGTATGCGAAGCTCCTCTTGTTTGCGTCCCATTACTATAGTAATTCCCTCACAGTTTAATATAAAATTATTTTTCGGAAGTCTCACACGATTTTACAAAATAAATGACAATTTGAATTTCAAAGTCTACTGCCACTTCTTTATTTCGCGAATTTATCCCACTTCTGACCCCAATAGCTACGAGCGTGGCCCTTGTTCGTTATTCAAATAAAATATTCCAATTATCATTCACAAGTTCTGTTTATTTAACTCTACTGTTTACTTTAACAAATTCACAAACAATCAACAATCTTTAGTTACCGCTAGTACTATACTTCCAATTATCGCAATCCAATTAGTTTACTTCATTCACTTCACTATCTGAAATAAGACTCCCTCCGGGCGGTGATAAGTGCCATATTTATAATTTACAAATTTACTAAGATATCACTAACCTAAAGTTGTTTCCATTTCCAACAGATGTCGCTTGTGTCACTTTCTTGTACGTAACAATATTATTTAAAATCATATTTATATGCGAAATTTTTATAAGGACACGTCATGTTTCAGCAAATTAACAAATAAAAAGATATAATTAATAATTTGTTATTTCTCCTTTATTTAATATTAGCTGCTATAATCGATTTGGTATCGAGTTAAATAGTTTTTGAATAATTTTTTGATCGATTATTGTCCACTTCAAATCATCAGTAAAGCTGTAACCCATCAGGACCATCAAGGTTGAACTTCTTTTCATTACTAAAAATTATGTTTTCACATTCTTCATCACAAAGTTTATAATTTTCTGCAAAATTCAACCCAGCCCTATTACGCCTTTATGTAACTTTTGGGTTGGGAATTCTTTTCGTCATTCCAAGTTGTCATTACTTTTCAAAATGTACTGACTCGTTGAACTTTAATGGGCGACTCTGTTTCATGGTCCAATTTTGCTGTACTCTTTCCGCTTTTAGATAGGTACTTCATTAAAGATACTCGAGGATTTGGTCCTCTTTTCTTGTTTTTAGCAACTTTATCTTTTCATTTGAAGAAATTGTTAACTGCAATTTACGACCTTCCCATTTTTCGAGACATTTCATGAAAACTTAGGCTACATTCCTTATAAACTAATACTTCCCTTTGTTCTTTATGGGTTAATAGTCTTCCACGCGGCATTTTGACGTAAGGTAAGATGGGGTAAATGCATACACGGGTAAACGTGTGATCGCATAATTACTCCCAACATATCATGTTCAGACTTGCCGCATTGCATCAAAATATTTCTTTGATTTTCTCTATTGGAATATTTTGATGCGACATGTCTGAACAAGGAGGACATATTTACCCCGTATAAGCATTTACCCCATCTTACTACTACAAATTGTAAAATCTATCAAATCTTTATAAAATCAAAATTTCAATATATCTGATATAGCTAAACAAAAAGTTATTATATAAATTATTTTGCACTGAAAATCACTACATCATTACACTTTGATGCATATTCCGAAATATTCTCCCCAATTCTGTGAAAAATAAAATAAAATAAAGGAATTCTTTGAAGTGTTGTTACAATATTTAAAAATAAGTTTCTTCATTTCAGAAATTGTTAATCAGTAGAAGTATTTAAAAGAAGATGTGCCTATATTTATTTCTGTCAGTGTATAGCGAGCTCATCATTTCTTAGAAAGTTGATCAACATATTTTCCAAATTGATGCCCTGGTCTACTCCAACATCAACTTTGGTTTCACAGTATTGTATTTCAAATAGTCTTAATTACTGTTTGATTATCGAAGAAGATTAAAATGTTTTAGTGGTTAAATTGTTTTGGAGACAAGTTAGTATAACATTAGCAGCCGTAGCGCTATTTCACAGCACTTACCAAGTTTGATAAGAGAAAAGTCTACGTTTTGATAGCTCACAAATTTATGTTGCTGTTTCCTGATTTTAAGAAAACAGAAAACGTATGGAAAGGATTTATGGAATACGTACATATACTTGAACGAATTCGAAGCTATTTTACTATCATGACAAGAAGTGCGTTTCGCACTGTCAACTTTCTAGATAATTCGATAATTTTTCATCAGTTCCAACTTGTCCCTCACCGCTGACGGAAGTTTTACCTAATCCACTCGCTTTGACGTTCCAACCAGATTAGTCGCTTTCCTTGAGATTTTTCGCCCTAGTGATGTTATTTATGCATCATTTAAATTTAAATTTATTTGATTAAGGCATTGTACAATGAAGATGCGGGATCTTGTAATTAACACAAGTTCAAGAGTATATAAAAAATCAAAAGGAAAACAAAACTTAACATATCGAAACTCCAAAATATTGAAATAATGAATAAAAGTGTAAAAAGAAAAGGAACCATTAATAAATAATTGTACCTAATACAAGGAGTATGTAAACCTAAAACTAAACTTAAAACTGAAATAATAATTGCAATCATAAAGAAATAATCAACTGAGCTAGATGTAAATACACAATACACTAAGTTAGAAATTAAATACAGTAGAGCTAGATTTCATATATTCAAACAATAGGTTTGTGAAGCAGTTGAATGCTAGGATCCCCAAAGAATTTCTCAAAGAAATTGGTAAAATATTCCAAACAGCGTGGACGAAGAACTGGCGCTTAGATGTAACACAATTGGACCGAGGAATAATCAATGTTACAGTCCTGGTAGATCTAGCAAATTGTAAGCAGTCGTATAAATAATTAGGAGATGGAAACTTAATGACCTTAACCAAGAATATGGTACACCGAAACCTAAGGAAAAGTGAAAAACTGCATCCGAAAATAGACGAGACGTATCGCGAAACATGATCGTACCACCGAAGATTGTAAACATATCGCACTATTGAATTAAAAGCGATATTAAGTTTATAAAAGGACTCCGAGTCAAGCTCACAGAACACCTCGCACCCATAGGTTACTAGAGCGAGCTAGTAATAAGCGCGTTGAGAGTGGAGTATATGAGGCAGATGACCACAGTTTGCGGAGACCATCATATACTTTTTGAATTGCATAGTTATTCCACGTAAGGGTTTTATTAAATATACCCCCAAGTTTCGAGCGGATCGAGCAAAAGCGATAGTGGAACCGTTGAGTTCAACCACTAGAAAGGTGTTTAGATCAAGCAATGTCATATAAATAACTAAGCATTTAGATTTCTCTGGATTTAATTTAATTTTGTTCAAAGCTGACCACCTATTTATTGATTCCAAATCTGGATTAATACAAAACACCCCATCCTCAGCCAATCCAATAGGATGACAGATGTATAATTGTACATCATCGGCATAGAGATGTAAACGAGAATGTTGAGGGCATCATTAATGAACATGATGAACAGGATCGGTACCAGTATAGAGCCTTGTGAAACACCCGAATTTACTGCTTTGAATGAAGAGAGCTTTTCAGTGGAAAAAACTGCCTGAAAGCGTCCACATAAATAGTCGGAAATCAATCGTATGCTAAAATTAAAGTTGTTTATCAGTTTTAAGCAAAGTGTTTCATGATCGACTGAATCGAATGCTTTGGAAAAATCAAGAAAAACGACCGCATAAAACATATCATTATCCAAACTTTCTCTGATATCATTTGTTATTTTCAGCAATGCGGTAATACAATCATGCTTTGATCTGAAACCAGACTGGCAGCTATGCAAAAGAGAGTTACTTAACAGAAAATTAGTACACATGATTTTCTCAATGATTTTAGATAAAAAGGGAAGAATAGAAATTGGACGAAATTCAGACCAACTTTTAGGGACTGGAATTATTTTAGATAATTTGAAACAGTTAGGGAAACGTGACATCGTGAAGCAAGTATTGACAATATAAGCTAAAGGAGAAAGCAGGTTAGGCAATAATAGAGGAACAAATCTGGGACTAATCATGTCCAAACCAATGGAGCCCGACTTTAAATTTTTAAAAGCTTCCAATACGTCTATTTCAGAAACTCTTTGGAATGAAAAGTTCGCATGCGATTGAGATGATGAGAATGAAGAAAATGTCAAGTTGTATCCTGTGGAGGCAGGAGGTTGATCGGACTAAAAGATGTCATTTAGAGTATCAGGATCAACTTTACAGATTGTACTTTTCGTTGATTTTAATAATAATAATCAGCGTTTAGCCAGATATAGCAATCAACATTTAGCCAGACATGGTACACTTTTTGGCGATATACTCCAGCGGATCAAGGAGAGGGTAATCAAAAAGG
Organism: Dioctria rufipes; assembly: GCA_963924295.1. NCBI lineage: Eukaryota > Metazoa > Arthropoda > Insecta > Diptera > Asilidae > Dioctria > Dioctria rufipes. Next base: position 64,720,759 of record OZ002744.1, on the reverse strand, counting down.
AACTCCTGGCGGTAATTTTGATCTTTTGTCGTACTTTAATGACAAAATATACGCCCAAATGAAATGAATTTTTCTACTGATTTTTTCGTGTTTTTATTCAGTTCAGCAAGCTTTGCATTATTTAAAATGAACTGAAAATGACACTTCACATTACAAATTCAAAATGTTATTTCGAATTGAAGCATTAGGTAAAGAATATCCATTTACCATAGTATTAAATTTTTGTTACAACCAGAGCCGCATTTACCATAAGGCGCATTAGGCGCAATCTGGGGCCTCACTCTCTATGGGCCCACATTTTAAAATGTCAATCCTCACAAACAACAAAAAATCGGCGTCGTTATTGTTGCAAAATAAAATGCTTTAAAATGCTTATTAAAAACTAGAGCCCGGTTGAAAAATTTGCCTCCAATTAAAATACATGTACAGGGTGTTTCCATCTAGGTGATCCATAGAGCATGAGGTGATAGTACTCACCTAGACGAAAAAAAAATTATAAGACAAAGGGGGGTCCATATCAACTGTTTGAGAGATACAAGGTGTTTCAAAAATTATGCAAAACATCCTGGATCTTAAAAAGTATAGGGTATGCCGCCTGTTCAAACAGTGCCGTACTCTTCTCCTCTCAGGAGTTCTGGTGGTCTAAAGTAATTATTTCGGATTTCGCACAATTTTTTTGACTTTGACGTCTTTTTACAAAAAGTTGGTTAACATAACCTTTTTTTAGCTCATTCAGGTCATACCGAAATTAGACGATTTTTTTTTAATTACGATTCTCACATCACTTAGGGAACAAAAATTATCTTTGAAAATAGGTTTGAGACTAGCTTTGAGAATTGTTTATGAGCTAATAACTCCTTAACGACTACAAATAGCACATAGGGTGTAATAGGTTAAATTAAAGCGGATAGTGTACAATTTACAGTTATTATAAAAAAAAGTGAATTAACTACCTTTTTATAAAACAATAAAAAGATGTCTAAGTAAAAAAAATGGTACGAAAATTCCAAATTCTTACTTTAGACCACCAAAACTCTTGAGAGGAGAAGAGTGCGGGGCTGGTTGAACAGTCGTTGGAAAGGCCTCGATACCACGAGCTCTTGACTGCGACCGTACACTCTGTACTAGCATAATTAATTAATCACTCTGTATCTCCCAAACGATTGATGTAGACCCCACTCCCTGTCATACAATTTTTTGTTCGCCTAGGTGAGTACTATCACCTGCTCTATAGACCACCTAGCCGGAAGCACCCTGTATACATATGTATGCATATTGTTCTTTCCTTATAACATATTATAATTAACAGAAATGCAGGTATCGTACAAAATTCGTGTACATGAGTGAAGCCGAGAGCCGCTAATAATATCTCGAAAGGGTAGTTCAAACAAAGGACAGAAAATACAGAAGAAAATAAGATGCAGTATAAAAACAAAAGCAAGAACCTGAAAAAGAATCAGTGGAAGTTATGACGATAGATAAGTGAATAGCAGCGTGAAGAAATGTCATGAAATTTACACTCCTATTAGAAGTAATTGATTGTGGCACTGCGGCTTCATGGGTTCTGATAGCTTTTCATAACTGCACTGTGCTCCCACACTGAAAAACATCTACCCAACATAAATATCGGCCGGCTTCACTGCATTCAGCTTATCAGCATTACTGTTTGTTTGTTTCTAATGTTTTTTCCTTAGAATATAAAACGAACAGGAACTCCTCGATTGAATGAAATGCATGTATCTGAGCAAGATACCAACGGGCAAAAAACTATTGGAGTATCAGCTATTACGCTCCCTCTATCTACATACTTTAAACGACTGTAGAACAGTAAGAATTTGAAGTAGAATTGTGGATTTGTTTTAACTTATCCCTATTTCTTATTTTTCTTTTTCTTTTTTTTTTAAGGTTCTATCACGTGATCATACGTAATCGATATTTGTTGCCCCTTATTGGGCCTGTATTTTCTCCTTTATTACTACATATAGTGAGATATATGCACATCACGCAAAAGTACACAAAACACGCGTGAGGCTGGGTCATAACTCTAAAGCTGGCTTCCCACGACGCGTGGTTTCACACGCCTCGCCGCGCGAGCACAAGCCAACGCGCAGTGGGAAGGCTCCGGCTCGTGGTGGCGGTAACTTCAAAGGCGCGGAGCGAGCGTGCGCGAGATGGCTCGAGGCGGCGCGTGACATTTACTCTTCATTTCGGCGGCACCGCCCGCAAATCAACTCGAGCCAACACACGCCGTGGGAAGTGTATAGGCGCGGCGCGAGCTGACGAGCGCTCGTAGCAGGCTTCCCACGGCGTGTGATTTCACGGACCGCGCCGCGCGAGCACGAGCTGGCTTGGCTCGTAAAATCACGCGCCGTGGGAAGCCACCTTAATACGAGCCACCCGCGATAAGTTAACTTTGGAAATAAATAAAAGAGCGAAAAGATGTTCAGACATATTAGATACGTTTGAATTTTTTTTGGAAAAACATATAAATCAAGATAAGTACAAGGCTAATATTGAGAAAATTTTACAAACTCATGGTACTAATATTGACTCAGAAAAATGTATTGATGAAGGTAAGAAATTTTTAATAATGATTAAGGAAGAAAGTGTTTTAATTAAAAATATGTATAAATTTATAAACGTTGGGTTAAGGTCTACTTTTCCGAACGTAAATACCCATGCAAGTGCTGAACGATTTCGGTGTTGAAATGAATAAAAAATTATTACGAATTAACTTGCATCAAAATAAATCAAGTGACCTGTCAACGGTTAATAGATTGAATCATATGTAATGGATTCAATTAATTCTGCTGACATTATAGACTTATTTGCTTAAACAAAAGCCAGAAAAAATGTTTAATTATTATTTTATTTTTTATTCAAAATTGAGCTGATTTGCTTTTGTACTCTTTCTAAATACCAATGTTGTGTTATTTTGATGTTATTAAAATGCGTTATTATGGAAATGTAGACTTTTGTTTCCAATACACTAAAAAAATGCATATGTACCTATATTATTTTACTAACTGAAACAGACTTATTTTTTTTTGGGACCTCATAATGATTTTGCGCCTAAGGCCTCCAAAAGTATAAATGCGGCTCTAGGGGGTGATTCTGATCTCTGTGTCGTAGCTTAGACATATATTTTAGTCACATATTTTGACATTTCACCTCACATTTGTGGTACTTTTATATTCACCATATTAATAATTTTTTTTTTTTAATATGAATGCAGGGGGACAGGTGACCATATCCTAAAGCACGGAGGCCAAAGCGGCCTATTGTGCTGTCCTGCTAGAAGGCCATTCACCAAAACTTTCCTGTCCTCTTAATGAAGCGCATCAAGTCTTGATGAGGCAGGTTTTTCAGCTCATCCACAGATAAACGGGCAGAACCTAGAGTATCCAGCCTGCACCGGGCGAAGGCCGGACACGCACACAAAAAGTGTTCGGTTGTCTCCGGCTCTCCCTCCAGGCATGACAGTCACTCAGGGCTGTCAACAACTCCCATCCTTGTTAGATGAGCGCGAAGTGAGCTGTGGCCGGTAATGATGCCAACCACTGTTCTACATTGTTTCCTTTCGAGCTCCATGATAAAAGCGGAGATATTCCCATTGGGCCCATTAATAAAGAGTGGTGACCAGGAACCCACAGAAGGGACACCTTGTTGTGGATTCACAGCTTATCCTACAATCCCACAGTAACTCAGATGTTTTTCGAGGGCCACTCAGAGCCATCACCGCTGCCTGACTATCCGAGAGGATAGCAATGTCCTTCTGTTTGATTTGCATGTCAAGGGCTAATTTCGCTGCCATCGATATGGGGAAGACTTCAGCTTGGAAAACAGTGATGTGTGTGCGAAGTGGGTACTCCATTCCAATATCAGGATCAGCAAATAAGATACCAGCTTCAGCTCCCTCATTAGTGAGAGAGCCGTCGGTGACAATTTTTAGAGTGGACAGGGAAGGATCGATAAGGCACATCCCGCAGTCCACGATTCCCTTCCGGAAAAGCTCTAACAGAAGCGACGCCCAAACCGAAGCTCAAGTACCATCTCATCACGTGGAATACTAGCCAGAGGGATTTCCAAGTCCAGCCCCTACGCCAGAGAGCAATGAGAAGAGCCAGTCAAGCTGTCCTCCCAACATCCCCATGAGCTCAATCTGCAGAGGGCCCTTTCGGCATCTGCCTGAATGACTAGATCCAGGGGTGGTAGATTGAATAGGATTTCTAGAGCAGTAGTAGATCGAATAGAGCCCGTAATACCCAAGCAGACGATACTTTATAGGCCTGCCAGTTTCCGGATCGCAGTTCCCACAAGCGCCCTCGGCCACCATACACAGGAGGCATATGTAAGCATGGGCCTAACGATCGAGGTGTACATCCAGTGCACAACCCTCGGTCTCATACCCTATGTGCAGCCAAAGGTTCTACTGCATTGGGCGAAGACCCTCGTAGCTGCATTAACTTTCTCCTCTATGTGCAATCCCCATGTCAGCTTCGAGTCGAGGACGACTCCAAGATGCTTGACATGAGGAGTGAGTTGCGGAGTGTGTCCAAAAAGCTTAGGAAAAACAAAGTAAGCAAGCTTACGTCTTCTGAAGACGAGCACTATGCTAGTCTTTGTTGGGTTAACTGTCATATCATGACGTTGCATAAAGGCACAGGCAGCAGTCATGCTGTGCCTGGAAATAAGCAGAGGGATGTCATCCGCATACGCTTCACATGAGAATTCTGTGTTTTTCAGCAACGTAATGAGTGAGTCTACCAACATACACCAGAATACTCCAGAAAGCACGCCACCGTGCGCGCAACCTCTCTCCACCAGCACACTAAGAGAGGTTTGACCTCAAACCTCCACAGTTAAGTATCGTCGTCTTAACATTTGGTCGATCCTTCGCACTACAGTACCGTCAACACCATGTCAACGAGCTGCCTCATATAGCGAGTCGGGGGTGGCCTTGTCAAAAGCCTCCTCGATGTCCAGAAAGGATCCCAAGGTAAGGAGTTCACGATCCAGTCCCCGCTCAATGACAGTGACCATTGAATGGAGAGCCGTCTTCGTAGATCTGCCTCTCCGGTTATCGTGTTGTGAGGTGTTTTAGGGAGAAGACTTAATGGCTACTTTCTCTCTAGGCATTTCAAAAGGAATGAGGAGAGGTTTATGGTTCGCAAAGTCTTCGGGTCCACTTTGATTAGGAAACATATGAATTCATATTAAAAAACATAAAACGTCATCTCTTATCGACTAATAGGTAACATAAACAAGAATTCTAATGATAATATTAAAACAACTAGATAATAACTGATAATATAACATTGAAAATATCTTAGAAAATATTTTTAATCTGTTTTAATATTTTTCAATGAAGACAAAAGCTGGAAATGATATCTTTGGCGCCTTAAATCTTGAAACTTTTTAAATACTTTCACGGTTTGATTTTCCTCTATAATGCTTTCATCCTTAACTGTCGGATATGTAAAATATTCCCCCACTTTTTCTGAATTTTGTTTTCTTAAAAAATTGAATAAAAATGTATTTTTATTTCTTTGTGCCACAACCAACATGGTATTAATTAGCTTTGATTTTTGAGCAACAGAACTTAACTACTACGAAAATACCTACTTCTATTGCAGAATCAGCATCATTAGTATGGATTACTTTAGTTTTGGAATATATATTTTCATTATCTTTATCTTCCATTTCTACAGTTTTTTCTTGATCACCCTCATTCTCACGATCACTTTCTTCTTCAAGTTCTTCATCTCCGCTTATATTTTCTAGGGCTATCTCGGTCTCATTATCAGATATCTCTATATCCCTTAAGGAAATTCCTTTGGCAGCAGGTACTTGCAATTTTTTTTCCACGTTCCTTTTTAAAGTCTTGATTAACTGCTAGTCTACCTTCGTGAACAAATGTCGTCAGGGTGTTGGTCTAATATTCCTCATTTACACTTTCGTTTCTCTTTCATTCGGGATCAGGTATTTTCTTGATAACAGCATCTGGTGACAACAGAACAATTCCACAGGCTCGAAAGTCAGACTTGATGTTCATTTCTATATTTTCGATCTTTTCGAGTGCTTTTATTTTAAAAGCGCATGGAATTCCGATTTGAGAGTACAACCTCTGTTTTTCATCTTCCATTCAGCAAGCACAGATCGTCAGCTTTTTTTAAATGGGCCAAAAAGACACGTCTAACGGTTGTAGCATATGTGCTCCATTCGATGGGAATAACAAAAAATTAATATCTAATAATATAATGCTGGCAACTCCGTAAAACATGTACCGAAATGGGAGCTGCCAAGTTGTCCCCAATTAAGACCTTTCTTCCTGGAAGCTTCTTACAGTAGGGTAAGATAATTTTATCGAACCAATCCTCAAAGGTCATAGAATTAAAGCAACCGGATTTGGTGCGGTAATATACAGCTCCATCAGGACTACCTTCTATCCAGGCTAGATACAAATGTACAGATTTGTAAACTACATATGGGGTTAGAAGTACACCCGATCCACTAACGGCCATCATGATAAAAGTGCTGGTTTTGCTGGATTCTACTATCCTTTGTACTCTCCTTAATCCTCGTCTACATAAAACTTTTATTTTACCGGGATCATCATTGCTTTCATCGTAGCTTATAATGTTTGATGATGGAATATTTCCAACTGTTTGTCCGAAATTTTGAAAATAGGTCTGTATTATTTCCTTTGTAATATTTGCTCTCGATGACTTGATATTTTAAGTAAATCAATCAGTTAAAATATTATTGCAGCAGAGAAATTTATAAAACTAATCTATTCCAGGATAATTATTTTTATATTGCTTTATCTTTTCTCCTTTTTTGTCGAAATATCCTTTTATTAACAATCTCATATCTTGCCAGGAAGCCCCACTCGTAGAATTTTACAATTCCTTGGGCCAAAATTGTTTCTTCGTTAACTGCAATTACACATTGTCAACCATGTTTTTTGCTTTTTCTTCCCTTCATCTTATCATGTACTGTAGATTTTGCCACTCTATAATACTCTGTAGCTTATCTTAAATTTTTCTTGCCTTTTTTAATACATCGAGTGCTTTAAAGTTTTCTTCAGATTAATTCAAGAAAATAATTCCGATTTTCTTTTCCAGCCATGGTGTCCGTCTTTACCCCTATAGAATAAGTTTTTCTACACGGTTAGAAATCTTGGTGTAAAGGATAAAAATAATGTATATACTTTTTAGTATAAAGTCTTTCTATGCCAAATTTCATATAAAAATGATAAAGTCGAATATATACATCATTTGTATACAATATCAGTCTAACGTTAATACGAAATTTCTTATAAAAACCGTTTCTATACGCATATAAGATAAAATGTATCCGAAAATGTTATAGAATTTATATTCGAAACTATAAATAATAAATATATAAACTATAAATATCATATTCAGTTAGGATTTCGACGTGTTCTTTATACGTCTTTGAAATAAATTTCATACTACCTAGGGTATATATCTGGTAAAAATTCTCAGAATTTACAAGTGTGTAAAATTTCTTTAAAAGAAATAACGGTTCTTTCTTTTCAAATGCATTCTTTACGCTATTTCGTTGTGAACTCATCAGTCATATCCAAGTCTTTGGCAATGCGGCATCAAAAAAATTTGCAACTACTTGGGAAACATTTAATTCCAATGCATTAATAAAAATAGGTAAAATTATGGATCTTACAACTACTTTCATAACCGAACACTATCAGTACTTGAAAAACATATGTATAAGACCAAAGGAAATTAAAACAGTTTCTTGTATTGAACAATTTGGTCATTATCATCCTGGACTATTTATTACTTCTATAGACGATCCAAGTTTAATAAGATTTTTTTCAAATTAAGTGCATTCTACTTTAAGAAAATAAGTTTTTTTTATGTTACAAATTCAATACCGTAAGTTTTAGCGAATTTCACAACGCGTATGAAGTAGTAGAGAACTCAAATGAAAATAATTTAGTTTTGTTGCAATTATCAGAATTTAGCAATACAAGATCATATGACTCCGCGATTTCGAGGAAAACAGACAAAACATATGTGGTTGTTAAATAACACCTTACTGTTAGTATCACTAATTGATATTTAAGTCTTTTTTGTACATTTATACAGAAATAAATATATATTCAAAACAATTTAAATGAAAAATTTCACTACAATAAGATGTTTTATTAATTTATACATAAAATTAATATTCACTACATACAATATATAGTATAATCTTTATATACAAAATGTATAATTTATTTCAATCCCAGTTATTATGAAATTTATATGAAACATAATATAAATGAAGATAATATGGAATTACATATAAAAGTAATATATAAAATGGATTAGTTCCGCCTATAATTCATGGTATCAATTTTATACTCTATTGATATAGAAATCTATAGGCTAAAGTATAAAGTTTATATTAACTTTTGTAAGGATTTATATATATATTATTCATGTATAATATTTACACCAAAATTTCTAACCGTGTACAAAAAGGTCATTATTTCTTTTCGAATTGTCAAATCCTAAGGAAAAAATATTATTTATGAAATCCTTTCTTACGTGCTCGACGAAGAATTTGTTCAGAGAAAACGTACACACAACAACATTCACACTTTTACTGACGAGAATATGCCGGTCGTTTTAGTTTTAAGCGTCGCGTTTCTCTCCGAGTTTATCCCCACAGTCCGACTTCGACGGTATATAGAAATATAAGATATCGTTCTTTAATAATAAAAGTTAGAAAAAGAAACTAATATATTGTATTTTGAAAACTGTAAATATACTTGCGGTTTCCCAAGGTTTGCCAGTTCCGGAAGCTTAATTGGACGGAACACCCTTTCGGAAGTTTAGCCTAGATTTTTTCAAACGGCTCTAATCTTGTCGTATTAGATGAATCACTTTCAATAGCTTTGTAAACGACAGTATCGTTGATTTGTTATGTAACAAGCTTTAAAGTTAATAAAAACAAACTCTTCAAAACTCCTAGTCCTCTAAGAATATATCCAGAATAAAACTCTTCAACATTCCTTTTTCTCAAAGCATATTTTCGCCTGTACGCAAACAAATCAATTGGATTTCGCTTATCTATTTTCGCTGTAAAAAAGTTTTTCCAAAGCAAGGGTAGATAGATTGTTTGACCAAATAGCTCCTTCCAGCATTTCTTTTGATCTAAGTACAAAATCTTTAAAGTTTTCGTATCAAAGTTATGAAAATCGCGAAAACAACACAAACAGGATAGCCTTTTCCTTCCCGAGGGGGCAAGTTAATAACTCCACTTGAAGATGTATTGCAAATGAATAAGAAAACTTTTCCAGTTTTCCTTGTTTGAGAACATGATATCATTCGAAGTCGCAGCTACCCTCCATTATAAATCAAGTATAGGCGAACTTCATACTGCTATATACATATAGTACATAGTAACTTTCTTCTTGCGTCAGCCTGTGGTTCTATGGTTGTATGTAAAGTTGATTTATGTGAAATTAAAGCCATTGAGTAAATATTGAATGTTTGTTTATTTCCACCCAAGATTTTTAAGAAAAACATTTCGTTTAGAGTACATCGTCGTCTCACCCTAAAAGCCGGAAATGCCAGTGTTCCTTTACAAACATACCACCAAACAATCTTGCCTCATACTTATAATGCCAGAACTGATAAAAGATCCCAATCTAGAACTTTGGGAGGCAAACAATTTTTGTGGTATTTCAGGGATTCAAATTAATATACAAAAAATAAATGATCCGAGCTTCTCTATTCAACCGGGATGCTGCAGTAATTTCATCGTTCAACGAAAATTTCAATCTTACGACGCAAGTTCCCTCACCTTCTGAGCCACCCGGTTAAAGTTTCACATTCATTTTCGAAGAATGTGGCGATTCGCTTGATTGCCCTTCATCAATTTTACTTTACTATGGTAATCCCACATTTCATAGGAAAAAATATTTATTTTGAATTGTATGGGAGCGCCCCCTCCTTTACATTAACTTTCAGCATCTTTATAATGTGGCTTTTCCTTAACGACCATATAAAGAAGCTTTGGTTTGGTTTACTTTTTGGAATGAGGTAATTTAAAAATGCTAATTAAAGATATTTCTTTGTTCGAACAGTTCGTATTAGAGCTTCTAACTGGTATACCAGAATGTAATAAATATATTGTTACGAAACTTGACCGGATTGGTATGGCGTGAGTGCGCAAGATTTTTGTTACCTTAGCAAATCATCAATAATATCGCACTATGTATATTATAGCAATCATAAAAAAACTTGTGTATATGGTAACACTAAAAGCAATTGCCTGATTTAACGTTTTTTATCAAATTATTTGTAAACACCACTTTAGCTTGCCAGGTCAACCAGTCGTCAATCGAACAAGCGGCCACCCCGATGTACAAACGGACAGATGGACGGACATGCAAAATTCCAAATGCTTCATCATTCCATGAATGTGTAACTAATTCATTTTCTGTGCCGTCATTATTTTTATACGTTACAAATGTATTCTAGGTTGGGTTGGCCATTTATTAACTTTTTTAACTGTCGTCAACTTAGTATAGGAGGGACCTACTTCAACCATAATATAATTTACGCGGCGACCTAGCTACTATCATATAGAAAAATGTGAGGCCAGATTGACCATTTATGGATGTAGCTAATAGTCTCAGGTAGATATGGTTAGTGGAAGATGTCCAAAATTTCAGAGGAGCATATCATCAACCGCGAGACTAGCAATATCATAGCCGCCAGTAGCTAAATCCAATTGCGAAGTTAACCCTTGTGTCAATGGATAAAATAAATGACGTAAATGAACCCATAACATACCCGGGTATGTAACCATATTTACGTATATTTCTGTGGAACTGTTTCATTTTTTTGCTTTATATATAAGGAAAATATTTAGTCAAACAGTTCCTAAGAATTTATTTTTATGATTAGGCCTGTTCCGAAAGGTGGGTATGCTGCATATGGCTTACAAAACTTGGAGGTAGGATAATTGTTGATGATAGAAATGCATTTTTTCGAGTATTTCAAGGAGAATTTGTTCATAATAAGTGTAAATTTCGTTTTTTTCTGCTGGCTGGCAAGGGTGATTAGATCATCAATTGCATTTTGAGGTATCGATCCCAAAGCATACCTCATACTGGAACTTTCTTCAGAATTTCAAGCTATACCCTCGCGTACACTGCTTTCTACCGAGTTCGGATTTGTGACAAAACCACGATTTGCTCTTATGTATCAAAAAATAGGAAATCTGTAATTTTGCTTTCAACAGTACATTACGATAAAAGTGTTAGTGGTGTCCTCCAAAAGCCTGAAATCACATTGTTTTACAACAAATGCAGGGGGGGGGGCGAGAAAATATGGATAAGATGGTAGGTCATTACACCACCAAGAGACGTACGTTGCGATGGACCCTAGCATTTTTTTATAATATTTTGGATGTGGCTGTTCTGGCAGCCTTCATTATATACGATACCCGCAATTCTAACCAAAAGACAAATAAGAGACGTGCATTTCTGCAAGATCTTGGTGAAGCCCTCACCATGCCAGCATGTACAAATCATAGCAGCGAATTCACACATTATGAGGAACTTCGGGATCAGATATGCTATCGAATGCATGATGGGACACCAAATACCAATCCGATCTACATCCACGTCAAGTGGGCCAGCAGCACGGCATCAAACTGACAGACTGAAAAGTAACTGCAGTATTTGCAAAGAGGAGGGTAAGCGGTGACCCACGCGAAAATGTTGCTCAACATGCTGTAGGCCTGCACGTTCAGAGCATTCTACAGAATTTCCCAGATGTAAAAAATGTTTGTCATAATAAATTCTATAAAGTAGTTTTTTAAGAATTAACTCTATTTTTTTATTGCTTTCAATTCCCATTCCTAAAAAATGTATTACATATCTGGGTATGCTTTGAACTTGGTAACGTATATTTCTAATTCAGGTCTATCTTTTGACGAACCATAGAATAGTTTTCAAAATTTTATAGCATATATTAGCTACAAATAGAGCCCTTGAGGATTACTAAAGTGATGGATAAAAAATTTCGAAGATTAAATAAAGTTTTTTCATTTTAAAAATTGCAAACATACCCAGGTATGTAGGTATTGACACAAGGCTTAATGGTATCGTAGCTAAGAAACTACAGATTCTTGTATCAATTTGATATCTAAAATTCAAAAATATTATGTTTCTCGTCCTATCCTAGAGCTTAGTAGCAATAATATTGTCATTATAATAAAAAAAAGAAGTGTCTGCCGAAAAATTGAGTTTGACTTTAACTTACGTGGTAGTGGCATTAGTAGTATCGCGGTTATACGCAGTATCACCAACAATATGTAGAAAATAATGGTCATCTTGTTATAGCTATTATGAAGATTAGGATCGGCATAGTCAGGAAGAATCGGCGCTACGTGATTTAAAGGAAAAATGATAATTTTAGCAGACTTGCATGATAGTCCCACTAAATTGTTATTCATAGAGAATTCCTGTTAGAAAACAGACCCGCTGAGTGTTTCTAACGATGCAGATTTTAAATAGGTGAGGAATGTAGTAAAAGGTGCCTTTAGAAAAGCAACAGAAAAAAGTCTCTGTTATGTTCAAAGACCCCAATATATACAACTTTGAATTTGTAATCGACCGCACGATAAGAAGGCAGTAACCTGAGTTAAGAACCTAATCTGGATGCATTCATTATACTAACACTTTACTGATCATCGTGGAACAAATAAGAAAATACCAGTCTCACCACTATCTAGCTATCATATATTTAAAATAAAACTCACCTCGCCCAGAAGCCTCATCAATAAACTCACGACATACAAAATACATACACTTTCATAGATTATTCCCAACTAACATTTGGTGCCTTAATGTTTCTGGATTTCTATTTTATACCCCATGACGTCGCTATAACATTGTTGATTCGAAAATGTTTTGTCGCCGTTCCCATATGGTAACATGCCTCAATGGGCACAATTTAAGTTATAAATACGTAACTGTGCCTCTAAAAGTTCCCGTTTAGTAACAGTGCGTACAAGGGTACCATTGTTACTTCCCATTTTGGAATAGTTACATAAATGTTTCTTTGTGGTGTTCCGTGAAAGGCACTCTTCCTAGAGACATAGTTTGTAGGGTACGAAAACGTAAATATCCAAAAAAAAGTTTCTCGATAAGAAATGTGTGAATAAAGGAATAACGTCTGAATAGTTACCATATTTATTTTAGGTATGTGCGAATCGTGCATTGCCACAAACTATAAAGTATAATGGTCCCTAATAAAATAACAATAATTAGTAATAACAAACGTCCGCTTAACACAGCGTCTTCTTTTTATAGAAAGATCAAAACGTACCATAAAAATTGTGTTCGAAATAAATTCGCAGAAGTATCATTGATTTCAAACCTTAATGAAGACCATAATTACAATTTACCTGATGATGAAATACTTAATTGTGATTGGTGTATTTGTGGAAATTCAAACATCCATTCATTTGGCAAAATTATAAAAAATATTGGATGAGAATATTAAAATAAGATTAACTATTTTAGAAGAGGTTCAACAGAAGTTAAAGTTAAGTTACCGAAAAAGAGTAGAACAAATATTGGACATGGAAGTTACTGCAATAATGGACTGAAAAAGAGTATTACATACATACAAATTGAATGCCTCCAAACAATATTGATGTTTGCTTATTGCATCTGGCTTAATGGCCGAAATTTTGACCAATTTTTAATGCCAGTGATAAGCAACCTAAGCTGCCAGTTTTTGTTATTGGAATATATTGCGGTGTAACCAAGCCTTTTTTAAATAATATTGTTTATTAATTTGTTGCAGAAATATCTTCAATATTGAAAGACGAACTGTTTATCCATGGAAAGCGAATTCGTTTGAAAATTAAATGCTTTGTTTATGACTCTTCAGCAAGAGCATTTGTTAAAGGTTGGTGTGTGTGTTAGGGGCATGTGATGTCAAATTTATATGCACTGAATAGGAATTTGTGGCTGCTTGGCGACGCGTTGCGAACCACCTTGAATGGTCACATCACAATTGTAGGGTTTGCGCTAAGCACATCGAAAGCCACTTTGCGAACTAAAATTCGGTGTATGTAGTAGGCCTCGATTGTAATATAGAAAAATAAAATGAAAAGAAGAGAATAGTTTGAGATTACAAAATATTTTGTCAACTGTTATTTTGTATTAAGTTAAAGATTTATATATAGTAAAAACGAACCACGAAGCTAAAAGACACAATTAAAATCAAGTGGAGATAAAAACAATGCCTCCATTTTAATTGATGCCCTCTTTCTTTCCAAGATATTTTTCGTAGTTCATTTCAGTATCACGGAGCTTACGACATGGAGCGCGAGTCTAGCATTCTTCCAAGTACTTTGCGGCGTTCCTCAGGGAGCAATACTTGGCCCACTACTTCTCAGAATTTTTTTTTTTAATTATCTTCCTGACGTGGTTCATGATATTGATATTCACATGTACGCCGATGATGTCCAGGTTTACCTCAGTAGACCGATCGTACTAGTAGAGGACTGCTTCTCACGTTTCAACAGGTGTCTTATTGAAATCAGCAACTATGCGTCACTTAACCAACTAAGTCTCAATCCGATTAAATCACATTACATGATTATACATAACAGCAAGCTATGCGCAAATCACTTATCCAGTATTCTGCTTGACAATTCTCCTTTGTTCTTGGTCAACTCTGCATAAGTCTAGGAATACACATCACTCAAATTTAAAATGCTGTGACCACATTAAGTTTACTCTTCGCAATATCTGTGGACTTAGACAACTATGGCTGGCATTGTTAAAAATAGGTAAGGACTCTATTACTTTAGTTCACATCTGGCAATATAATCTATCCAAAGCTAGACAGTTTTTTGCTTCCACAAGCTTAATGTTTCTTATAATTACTGCATTCGATTTATTTTTCGGCTTAGGAGATTCGACCGCATCTCTCCATACAGTTCGAGACTACTGGGTTGCTTACTTAAAGTTTACCTGAAATGGTTTTTGTTGTCTTTTTTCTTACAACCTTGTCAAAATGGGAATACCAAGCTATTTGATCGAGTGTAATGTACAAAATGTAAACATTCATCTAGAAATATGAATCTCCTGCTTCATCGCTTTCCCACAGTTGCATATGAAGGTTTTTACTTTGTTCACGTAATCGGTTTAATAATTTACCAACTAACATACAAAGCGCTGGTTTCCCGCACATGTTAATCAAGGTGAATTTGTCGGTCCCCCCCCCCCCCCCCCTCTTACAAGAGTACGATGCATGAGTGTGTTTTCTCACGACAGTTTATTTGTAACCATTTTATATATTAACTTAGATTTTTAGTATATTTTGTTGTTTATGCTTTAATCCTTTCCTCTTAATTTTTTTTTTTCATTTATAATCTATTATTATACTTGGTATTCATTTCATACATTTACTTTAGGTTTATTTTAATGTATTATCCTGTTTCATTTTTCCCCCTTCTGAATACCCATTCATTCTCATTATAGATACTGTAACTGATCCCGTTATCTTGAAGTACTACTATAAGATTGTAAATCTTTTAAAATCTTTACATGAAATATCTATATTATTATTATTATTATCATAGTCAATTTATCTGGAGTTCACGCTACCAACCAAGAGGCGAAACTCACATTCAGGGTTCAAATCAGTGGAATACTAGGGATCCGACCCCTGCCGTGTCGACCTATGATCAGTTTGGCGAACTAACTCCTGCGAACAGCTAATCACAATAATGTCGTCACACACTGACCACAGATCTCAAGGAATTCTTAAAATTCATCATCGCCCACTAAGTCTCTCATAGGGACAGTCTGTATTTGCAAAACCATTCTTACTTAGACTACTATTGAGATCATAGTTTCTACTTCACCGAGGCGCTTTACGTTCTGTCATAAGGGACAAACCGTACTCCAAATCAAATGCGGTTGAATCCTCATTTTAGATACAGGTGCTGCGAATAACTTAAACAGCTAGTGGGCATTTGATCTCAAGTACTACAGGGGATCAAGCCGCTGCAGTTAATCCTTGCTACTGCTTCCATTCTAAGCCAGACGACTACCTCAGGTAAAATATTGTATTTCTTCTATCGAGGACACACTAACTAAAGACTTCACATAACCAGCTCAATACATAATTGATAAACACTACATATTACCAAAAACTCTTACTTTGTGGGCACACCTGATGTCACACAGTGGCACTAAGTAGGAATTCTGATTTTTTTTACACACATTGGAAACAGAACAGATCCTATATTGAACCTTTTACAGACACTGACTGAAAATTCTGACTTTGTTAGCACAACTCCCGAAATGTATTTGTAAGAGTGCCTACCCTACAAATTTTTCAAAATCTCAAATCAACGTTTTATTACACCTCATAGATCAATTGTTCCCAAAAAGTCAAATCATATATCTTGTGCCCATTAACGCATGCACATAGGCATTGCTTCCAATTTAAACTTTAAAGCTATACCCGACAGGTAAAGTTTCTACTTGGTGCCTGTATATGTTTCTATGAAGGGTGCCCCAGACTAATTTGACTATATTTTGCCAAATGATTCCTCTCGTGCAGATAAGTAAAAGATTGAAGGGAAGGGGAGGGGGTGGAGGGCAAAATGTCAGCCTACTGAGTTACAGGGTGATTTACAAAATATGCTCTTTTTTCAATTAACACACTATATCTTGAAAAGTACAGGGTATCCGGTCTATTTTAAGACGGAATTGCACGCAGAAGCTTAAGGTCTTTCCTATGAATGTTAACCACCACGAAATCCTTCCCCACTACAAAGTTATGACACTTCAAATTCAAAATTTCGGTTTTTAAATTATTTATTTTTTATTTTTCCGTATTGTTTTAAATACCACAACTAACATACATTTTTGTTATAAAATTTCGAAAGCCCAGCACCTCCTCTTTAATTTGAATAAATACCCTATGCGCTAACTGTAGCCGTTAAAGAATAATTAGCTCATAACCTATTCAGGTCATACCGAAATTAGACGATATTTTTTTTTAAATGACGTGTTTTCAGTTACTAAAGGAACAAATTATCTGTGACCTGCATAGGTTAAAAACTAATAACTCCTTCCGTCACAGACAGATCATAAGGTTAAATTAAAGAGGATACTCTAAGCTTTATAAATTTTACAGAAAAGTTAATTTCGTTTGTAAATTTTCGCCCAGTTGAAAAATAAAACCAGATTTTATCATACTATACATATAATGACGTCATGTATTTTAAAAGCATTTAAAAAATGTTTGCCTAAATGCAGAGTTCGTAATCTAATTTTACAAATATATATACTTACAAAACAAAGACCCATACTTATCATTACCTCAAATATGTATACCACGTACATATATAAACGTAAAGGGTCACATATTGTATAAGCATTTGTCAAACGTCACAAATTCGACTCATTTACGTCATTGGGACCTAGTTGATACGTTTTTGTTTAGACATTAACCTTTCGACACGGAATAGCTCAATACACGATTTTTCGTGCATTTCTACATATATAACTTTCTGTGGAGGTAGAGTAGACCAATACGTTTTTTTTTTAATTTGGATTTGTTATGTTCGGGAGAAAATGATAGGTGAAAAAAACATTTGCTAGGGGTGAGGGGTAGTACTACCCCATAGGGGTTGCCCGAAATGGGAGTTGTGGGGCATCAAATTAAAAGGAAGTTTTTCCCGTTAAAAAATGTTTTATTATCACTTTGGTCAAATACACCCCCTTCCTTCCTTTTGCATATATTTTGCCCGTTCTTTCTTTCAAATGCATTACCAGTCTGTGATTTTTCCGAAAAAAATTTCCGGAATTTTGCGACTTTTCCGGAAAATTTTCCTGTAAAAAAGTTTTCTATATTATGCAGGATCAAATTCCCTATCAACTGGCATCATTACTTTCTCTCCGACAATGGTGTAAACTTGCAGAAAAAATCGAGGAAAATTCATGTAAAACGCTTTTCCGGAGTTTTTCCAACCAAGGAAGCGTTTGAGCGTTTTGCAACCTAAGACAAAGTTGTAGAGTGAAATGAGTTGCATAAAGTAGCTCTTGTGGAAAACTCCATGGAAAACCCGGAAAAGCGAGAAAATCGTCGGAACAATTTTCATCGATGTGATTAGTGATAAATCTGTTTCAGGAAAAATGCAGAATTTTCCAATTTTTCTGGAAAATTTTCCGAAATTTTTCGGAATTTTCGAACTTTTCCGGAAAATTTTCCGACAAAAAAGTTTTATAAGCTATGCGGAATCATTTTTTTTCCGCCCTACTGACATCAATACTTTCTCTTCAACAATCATGAAAACTTGCAAGAAAAATCAAGGAAAATTCATGTAAATTTTTAAAAAAATTTCATAGTAATAGGAAAAGTCTGAGGAAAACATGGAAAATCGGGAAAATTCATTTTGTATGGGATCAAGTTGGAATACTGCTAAAAAGCGCTGTTTAAAACATAATTTGAATTACAGAAAACCGTTTCAGTACTTCAACGATTTGATACTCGAATAAATTTTTTGAAAAACTGGTAAATCAGTGTCTTGTCAGCCGTCATAAAATTGTTTTAAAATATCTCCATGCAGCACCGTGAAAAGGCAGAAAATAAAATAAATAAAAAACGAGTTTTCAAACAAAACTGACGCCAAGTCGCATGAAAAAGTAGAAAATAAACTTTTCTTCACACACAGAGGTGGACTCAGATTTTATTCGCTGACAATCACCAATATATTTCATAATGATCAATCAGAGGTAATAAGTGATTTGATTCATGAACAGAATGAATATTCAAGAGAAATGCCCCAATCAAAAAATCTGAGTACACCTCTGTGTGTGTAGAAAAGTTTATTTTCTACTTTTTCATGCGGCTTGGTCTCAGTTTTGTTTGAAAACTCGTTTTTTATTTATTTTATTAAAAATTAAAATGTAAATTGACATTCCCATTGGACGCCACCTATTGGCATCCAATAAAACTGCACGGACCTGGTATTTCCAAGAACAGCATTCTATATGTCTGTTTTATCATACAAAATTTATTTGAGCGAATTCCGTTATTTACTTCAAATTCCATAAGCGAGTTTAAGTTCCAGAAGTCTTTGAGCGCATACATCCGCCCATAGTCCAGGGCTACCGTGTTTTTCTGAGCGTATATATATAGTATGCGCCCGTAGGCCAGAATTACCATCTTTTTCTGAGCGCATGTATGTGGCCGTAGTACCGAAAGGCTTAAAACATATTTACTTTTGTGTATAAAAGCCTGAGTGAAAATCAAGTAAAAACTTTCTTCGGTAGAAGGGATAATACTAGATGAGAATGAAAAAAGTTAACAGACAACTTATGAGTAAAGCCTGGGTAAATCGACGTAAATTTGTCAGCTGTCAAAAATCAAAATTATTATTTTTTTTTATTAAATTCTAATTTTTTTTAAAAAAATCGCACTTATTTTATTTGTTTATTTATTTTAATAAAATCGCCCTGACAACTGAAAGAATTATTTCAAATAACAAATGAAAGAAAACAGTGAACTTACTCATCCACTTTACCCTGTGTAAAATTGTTAACTTTTGTTCAGGAGGGGGAATGCATCCAACTGTCAAATTTTTTGAGTCCGAGAAGCTAACATATAGATTATGGGTAAAAATCTTTCGAGTCTGTGTAAAAACTTTGAAGCCTGGGTAAAAACTGTCGAGTACAGGTCTAGTAACACCTCAGGCATTACGTACACATAATTTCCACACTGCTTTGTTCCATTTCCGTAACATGGATAAATTCGTATCGTCGTTGCTTCGTAACATACGTTTCTTTATTGGTACACTGCTTAGAAAAATGTAACCAAGACCACTGGGTCTAAAAGGCTACTGGTTGCGCTATTAACAATGATCGTAAGCTGTTTGATAAAGTTGATAGAATCGGTGATAACTATTACAAAACGGAAAAGAGATTTCTGTTTTTTATGCGCATTAAGATAACTAACGAAAATATTATATACAACAATGTCAATCAGTCCTTTTTACAACATTTCTCTGTATGTTTTGTGATCATTCACTGCTTCTTCGAGCTTTACCCAACTCACGGTGCGTAGGTATAATTGGTGTCTCCATATGAAGCACAGTCATCCATCTTTCTTCGTTCGTCTTATGTATTTTAAGAAGTCAAAAAGCTAGAACTGGTCTAAACCCAATTCTTATGTTTTGTAATTTCGTATGGTCACCCATCTGCGGAAGTTTCATTTTTGAAGTGGTTTTTGAATATATCTCTAGAACGGTTCGTCGAACAGCAAAAATGATAGTTACCAATTTTATACGATTTCATATTCTGAAGTTTTAAAACCGTATAAGACTGATCGTTTTCACAGGATACGTAAAAATCGTAAATTTTATATGGCAACACCAAGAAGGGGTTGCCCAATTTAGTCAATTTTTGAAATCATATTTACTACTTTTATGAAAAGACTATGTCCAAATATGTAGTGAAAAGCGAAAGTTTTGTATGGCAACACTACGAATCAGTTACTCGATTTCTTCCATTTTCGAACTTAGTTTTACTTTTCATTTTTAATGCATATGTTCTCTCTGAGTACACGCGTTCTCGGACGGACGGACAGACGAACATGTAAAAATCAAAATATCTTTTAATTTTATGCATGGACACCAATCGATTTTGCTCTACTATAATTATTTCTAGGTGTTACAAACGGAAGAACAAACTTAGTATACCCTTTAGATTTCGTCTAGGGTATAAAGACAGATTTTAATTTAAGGAAGTTTCTAATGCTGACTACATATCGCAATAGATTTATAAAATTACTGAAACTCGAGCTATTCCTACTAACTCTAAAAAATTTTGATGTAAAATTACTAGGTCCGTACAGTTAAATTACATTAATCATGAAAATCAATGGCAAAATTACATTTTTAATAATTTTCTATTATAATTGTTAATTTTAATACTATTTTCGGTTGATTTTTACTAAATGTCCAGAAAATTTACTTTGAGTCAGTAAATTTGCAAAATGCCATGGTAAAAATAAGCGGTTACCGCTGTAATATCACTCCACCATCGGAATAATGCTTTATAAGTATTAATATTAAAACACACACAAAACTGGAGAATACTAGTAATGCAGTAATTTGTGTTAACTGTAGCAACTGACAAAGTTTTAATAGATACCTTTCTCTAGCCCTATCTAACTATGCCTCAGATCTGGGAGAAATATGTTCATGGTTTATTACTCATAATAGAAAAAGAATATAAGTGCTATATTAGAAAAATCCTAGTATCGGTGGAACAAGCGATTAATGCTGTGCCGCTTTTATTCGTTATTTTTTTCGCCGTTCTTAGTTAAAAGATTGCTGCACGTTTAGTACCAAATCTAGTGCGTGCGAAAGTTGCAGCAAGATGTTTGACTCTTACAACAAAAAGTCAAAAGCAAGAACAAAATTTTTCGCCCTTGTGCACTGAAGTAAAATTTCTACCATTTCTACCATTTAGTATAGTTCCCAAACTCCGGTAAAAATAGATGATTTAATGGAAAAATTACGAAAGTAGAGAAAAGATAAATTGCCATATAGCAAAATTCTTCATGGCTAAGTAATTTTACTTAAAACGAGTAAGGGGACGAAATTACAAATAAGTATTTAAATCTATAAATATCCGTTAGTGCATGCCGTACAATAGTAAATAGTGCTTAATCCGATTGACTAACTGATTTGTTTACAATGAAGTAAAACTTAAATGCTCATGTGTGAACAAACCCTCTTGACGTTCCATGAATGATGGTAACTCAGGATGGCTAAGATGTCAAATGTCGAATGGAATCCTCAAGACGGCCACACCTTCACGTCTATAAAAGGCGAGCTCGCATCGAGAATAAATGAGTCGATCAACAAGCTTCGACCAGCTAAGAACTTTTAAGTTTATAGCCAGCGAAGAAGTTAATTGACTCAAATTCCTGCCGAGTGCGAGGTTTACCGCATTCGAGATATACCCGTCATCCCGTAGTTAGAAATATTCCTACCGAGTACGAGGTTTTCCGTATTCGAGACAATTTCTCAAATTCCTGCCGAGTGCGAGGTTTACCGCATTCGAGATATACCCGTCATCCCGTAGCTGATAGTATAGGTCACGCCTAAAGAGATACATATAGTGTCAAAAGTGGAAAACGACCCAAACGTGTATAGTATTAAGAGTGTGTTTAGTGTTAAGGGTGTGTATTGTCACAGACAATAAATCTGACAAGTTTATGTAAAACCTTCTGGGAAAAAGGTTAAATAGTATTAAGGTTGTGTATTGTCACAGACAATAATTTGACCGTTTTGTGAAAAAAACCCTTCTGGGAACAAGGTAAATAAAAAGTGTATAAATATTAAGAATGTGTATTAGTATTAAGATTATATAAACAAACAATACATTCGTGTAAAAATATACAATTCTTCGTTGAAAATAAAACATTTTGTTCAGTATAAAATTAAATCAGTGTTCACCTTTTAAAAAAACGTCAAAACCTGGTATTTATTTCTTCTTCTTCCCCATCGTTAAATGCATTGACCCTGGCGTAACTCCAAAGCTAACCCGCAACGTTTAACTTAAATAGAAACGATTACAACTCTCTGAAAGTAAACTTACTTTTGTATAGTAATAGTTTTTCTAGCCCAATAATTCAATTTTACATACTAAAGGTACTGTACTCCGATTATAGCAGGCAGCTGCGATGGCTCTGTATTTTGTAGTAAATTTCTTCGAGAATTTTTTTGAGTGTACCGAACTATATTGCATTTTTATTGTTGTTTGTCTGGTGTTCTTGTATTCAGTAGGTACCTATATTTCTAGGTATATAATTTTTTCTAATACTCGGATATTTAAACCACCGACTGATAATAGTACCAGGAAATAGTCCCTTTCTACACTACCTAACGTAAACAAGTGAACGCTTTCATTTGCCCGCCATCCTATAGTGAACTCCTTTGCTACTAAAATTAATGAAAACTATATTAAATTGTTTTTAATAACTAAAACTATTGAATTCCAAAATACTGGGAAGCCCTTAGCGAAGTGAAAATCTACAGTCACCTTCATATAAATACACAAATTTTTGGGTATTTTGCGTAATTTATAAAACTTTCTACAAAACTCATTTAAATCTTACCTTTTATGATTAGAATATTGAGAATACTTTCCGTCCATTTTCAAAACTACGCTCTCTGTATTTGAGTAATTGAAAATATATTTATGATTAGTCAAATCACGTCATTGATCTCGCTTGACAATTGACTAGAGGTAGAGCGGTAGCAATTTAGGTGAATTTTTGAATATGTAGGTCTAGCTATGGCTGGTTTTAGTAATTCAGTGATTAATAAGATCTTATGTACCATGTCGTGTTTTATTGATTCATAATTTTTTGAATTATTTTTTCAAGTATTTCCAGGAGGGTCTTTCGGAAAAAGTTAGTACCTAATAGTTTAAGTTGAAATAAGCCACTGACACTCTGCGACAAAGCTATAAAGGATCAACTACAATTTACGTATACATAAGTAATGTAAAGCGAACGCGCACTTTAAATTAAACAAACTTTCACAAATTAACTGTAACTCGTCGGAAGGGAACTGTCGTTAGTTTAGTCAGTAAATGTGCTTTAAGAATTTCTCATTCCGTAAGAAAGCGATGTGTCAAACAATTAAATTAATACTAAATGATTAAAAGTGCAACGTAATAATTAAAATGGAATAAAAATGGTACTGCAAATTAATAGAAAGTACAAATCTTCGATTAAATCAACTTCCATTTGTTATTGTTTTTTTTTTACCATTTTTTAAAATTGAAAACATTAAATATGAAGACAATAATCCTTACGGAATGTGATATCTATTTAGGCTCAATCTGGTTCAAAATCGTAATTTCTTTACTTCAAATGTAGTTGAGGCTTAAGACATATACGAACTTATTGGAAATAACACAGATACTAAATACTTAGCTTCAAGTTCGTTCATGTGATATGAGAAACACTCGATAAAGGTGAATATATTTGAATAATAATATTTTTAAAAACCAATGAAACATTGTTTTCAGTTAAAATTTCGAATTTTTTAAACTAAGAAACACGACAAAAGTTTATAACAGGATGATACGTTCAAGGATGCTAAATAAAAATCAAACAAAATTCTAAATTCTTTTTCTTTTATTGGTGATGTGTAGCATCAGTAGAGTTTTTTAATAATTTTATTATTTAAAGACTTCCATTTTTTCGCGAATCTTAAACTGTATTAAATTGTTTGCATTGGAATAGACATGACGTGATAGGATACCCCAACAGTATTCTATTATATTAAGATCGGGGTCCGCGTCAGCCATAACATCAGTTCTACTTTTTTGATAGATAAAACTCTTTGATGCGTTTTGATAGACAGCTAATTCTAGTTTGAACACAGTTAGTTAAAACTAAAATTACCAAGGGCGCTTTGTTAGAACTAGGATTTCCTAGTAAAATCAGGTTTTGACGAATTTCTTGTTTTGACTGTAACATATATAATAAACTAAAATTACTTACATCATTTAGGCATACTTCTAATAAAATTCAACAACAATTTTTTTTTCTTACAGTACCCCCTAATATTGATGACTCATTAAGCTCTAGTGATGTAATTGTTAGAGAGGGATCAAATATCTCATTAAGATGTAGAGCAACAGGAAGTCCGACACCAACAGTGAAATGGAAGCGTGATGACAATTCAAAAATTTCAATAAATAAATCATATATAGGTAAGTCAGCCATTCTATACTATGAACGGACAAAACCAAAACGTCTTTCGTTACTCTTATCCCCATTTTTATTTTTCCCTTACAGTTAGTGAATGGGAGGGTGAAACTCTGGAAATAACAAGAATATCCCGGCTGGACATGGGAGCATATTTATGTATTGCTTCGAATGGGGTGCCTCCAACTGTCTCCAAGCGAATCAAAGTTAGTGTTGATTGTAAGTATCTCTCTTGATGGCTCTTGTCATATCAAATAATGTCCTTAAAATACAGCAAACGTGTTGTACTCGTATATATGTATATAACGTGTATAAAAGGAAGCAAATCTGCTCCCCTTACAGACATATTTTCTATATACATATATATTTTTTTTCTACATCTTCACACAGCTGTGGCAACTTGTCTTACCCTGTAAAGAGTGCCACAGCAGAGAATTTTCATAGCACAGAAATGAACCCGGAGACAGCGGAGCATCATCAGCTCACAAATTTTTTTGGATAGCCTCAGAGTTACATAGGGCCTACAATTTATGTTATGTGTTTCAGTGTTTGTATGATGTAGAAGGGTCGGTTCGCAGTTACGTCAGTCGTGCCTACCAGTCCTCCAGGCTGGCGAGAGAGCATAAACATTTGAATAAATGTTTAGTGACATCTTGTTACAAGTATGTATGTACATAGTAGGATCCGAGTAGATCTGTCCATATTTTTTTTTTTCAAAATCATGAAACCGAAACTGGGTAAAATCCCCCTCTATGTGATGCCTTTTTCGTTTCATTTCAAAAGATCCAGATGGAGCCGTCAAAATATTTTTTTCGTATAACTAGAGGGAATTCAGTTGTTTACTTGTCACATCTGTTCTAATCTTTCTCCTCGTGTGAACGTATTTATTCAGCTCACACTCAATTTCTATGCCTGGGTGCCCTGTGATGTGTCCCTTTTAAAGGCATTCACTTTGTTCTGTTTGTCTATTTAACAGTGCTAATATCATGACATCGGAAAATATACCCAACAAGCAAAATTTGATGCCACAAAGGACTTTTTCGCTTAATGTGGAAATTTGTAAAGTAAACCTTGGAGAATGTGAAAAGATATATATTATTGTTGATTTACACATGTGGTAGCACTGGTATGCACACAATTTGCTGATGGTGATACATGTTATAGAATTGGAAATAAATTATACCTTCAAAGTAAAGTAAGGAGATTTATTGTTGAATTCTTTTAAAATTGATTTTACGTATTATCAAGGACTTTATAATACAAAGATGTTGTAGGCATATGGTAAAGCTTGTCTATAGAGGTCAATTTTCTAAAATAGAATTGAATATCTGAAACTCCACAGTGTTTCACACCCAACAAATCTTCTTAGGCAAATGTCACATTATCCGAATTTTCAGTATACTGAATTCCAGGAATTCAGATTACTGAATTTAAGAAAAGCGAAATACACGCAATCAAATGTGCCGTGTCACAGTCCTCTGAAATTCAGTTTTGCTGAAAAATTTCAGAGAGCCCTTCCGATTTTTCAGTTTACTGGAATATTTCAGTGTGCTGAATTTTTTCAGTTTGCTGATGTCGGTAAAGCATGGTGACCACTGACATATATAACATGGACTGCCTGATTTTCTATTTCATATGGGTCAACTTTTGTTGGCAGGGTGTGACAATTATCTTAATTTCAAGTTTTACTTTCGCTTTAATATTCATATTAAAAGTTCAGCAAATTACAGATGCATTCGAAATTATTTCTATTCTTGGAAGTTTATCTCCTACAACTTCAAGAATTCCTTAAACTCGATTTTTAAGGAAATAAAATTAAGCAATTTTTGTCTGCCTATCCCTAAAAGTAGCTATGGGGAATAAAGAAAGGATTACAAATACTGTATTGCCATCTATTTCTATTCTATATATTCATTTGGAAAACCACTGAACTGGAACTGGAGGAACTGGACTATGGTGGATTTTGTATAGAACTTATTATTTATCGTTCAGCGAAAAAAAAGTAGTTAAACCAAAAAGAGACAACTATAGAAAAGTGATCCCATAATAATGTCAAATAATGTAAGCAATTTTTGTAGCGTCAGCAGTCCATTGTACATATGTATGTCAGTGATTGTGACTTATTAATGCTGTCATATTTTCGGAATTTTAAGATTTTGCTAAATTGTCAGTGGCGTGGTTAACTTTGCCAGAAGTTCAGAAGATTTTGTAAAAATGTTCGATACGGAGAAATTAATTGCGGGTATTGAGAAGAGTGAATGTTTGTGGAATACAAAATATCAAAACTATATGCGTCGGACGGAATAACAAGCCTGTCAATCCCATTCGACAGAAAATTCTCGAAATTTTAAAACTAAAACAAGAAAGCCTGAAAAATACTCCGAAAAATCCGAATATATCATTTTTCTTGAGCTTTGTGTAGGAAATGGTGGAAATGAAATTTTTTCGAGAATGGAGTTTAAAGCTGGGATAATTGATTTGTTGAAAAAAGTCAAATTCTCTCCTTCACCAATCCGTACTAATAATAGTGTTTTTTACAGTTCAGCTAATCCAATCAAATATTACCAAGCACAACAATCTACGTTATTTCATCCTCCTTATCTATATCGTTTCCATCTACACTTTCTTCTACACTGATCGCTTCTCTTGTAAAATATTCTTTATTTACTTTTCATTTAATCCTACCAACCAAATCATTAAAACTGGAAAGCGACATTCTATAATAACTAATTGAAAAATTTTCTGGATGATTTTTTAATTTTGCGTAAAGTTTGTGAAATTCTCCTTCCACATTTCGATTTAGGTTTAATGGATGTATCCAATATTAATATTATCGTCAACTAACATTGCGATATACGCGAGCTCTTCATCTGTGAAAGTTAATGAATCCATTTTTGCTAACAGCACCAATAAATTTTACGACTAATTATAATAGGTGGGCCTTTATACAAAGAAAACCTCTACGCCACTGGACAATCTAAAATTCAGTAAAACTATGTTATGCCATACTGAACTGAATTTCAGTTTGTGAACAGGCTTAGGGAAGCTCTCAATTTGTGTTGTATCGGAATGAAGGCCCACTAAATGAATATAAATTCTGCTGAAACATTTTCTGTAAATTTCTAAGAAGAAATGAATGCTTATTGCATAAAGGCTTAGGCCCAAAATACGTTGACGACCACAAGCCACAGGCCACTGGATGCACGCCTCTGAATCAAGGCTTAAGGCTTAAACACAATTCCGACGACAGACGACAAACGACGACGATATATCGCTGTCAAACTTCTAAAAGCACAGCATTTTATGCGAATGCACCAAATTGCGACGAGCGACGATGAGCGATCGACGATATTATCGTCGGGATTGATCAGTTTCTGATTTTGCCGTCGTCGCAGCAGTCCTACCAACAAAATTAATCGAATGAAATGGTTGTGGCATTCACTTTTGTCTTTTTTAGGTGGTAGCACGCCGCGGTAATTTTAAAATAATGAGCTTTGAGGAAAAATTGATCGAGGAAATGCGAAATTCATAAAATAATTTATAGTTTACAAGATAGGCAAGATAAGTGGACAAAAAAGACAAGGGCTGGATGGATATTTTAAAGCGTTTAATTTACTTAATTTCCGCATTTTCAGTTTTTTTCCACACTTTGGTTTATTGCATTTCTTTCAAAATAATATAAAATATTCTTGATAAAAATCTCCTTTTAAAACGCTCGAAACATTTAACAAATGAAATTTCAATAACTTCTTCTTTCACAATCGTCGCTCATCGCTTGTTGCAATTGTGTTCCAAATTTTTCGACTGTCTGTTTCGCAGCGAATTTTTCGTTGTCGTCTGTCGTTCTATTGCTCTGTCGTCGCAATTGTGTTTAAGCCTTAAAGCGACCGACGAATTCCTATGCAATGTAAGCTCAATAAAATGTTCCTAGAGAAAGTTGTTGCTATGACTGCAATAGTCGTCGCTCGTCGGCCTCTCTGGTCGTCGTGATTGAAATAGTGGTCGACGACAGCGAAAAGTGCAGATTCCTATGTAATACACGATCGATAAAACGTTCCTGGAGAAAATTGTTCCTATTACTGCAATAGTCGTCGGTCGTCACAATTTTTTAACTAGCGTTTACGCTCATACAAATTATTAGCCGCCCCCAAGCAACGGCCAAATGCATATACATATATTCTGAGGAAAAAATATCCAATAAATTCCAAGGAAAAAATTTAGGACGTCTCTACATCAGGGGCCGGATTCTGTAGCACGGAGAATTTGGGAATTTGGGAGATGAGAATTGCATTTTCTTAGAATTCTTAATTCTCTAATTCTCCATTCCCAATTCACTAACATGGTTGGAGAATTAGGGAAAACGTAAGACATGTGAAAAAGTGCGAATCGCCTGGGACGATTAAGGGTATCAATTTTTGTTGTAGAGGATTGGAATTTTTTTCATATGTGAGGTACATCTGCCTATTACCTTCCACTGTCGAAATAAATTTAAATTTCTTTTTTGTTGTGGTAGTTTTTGAGGGATGTAGGAGGGTAGCTTTTCTCGAGTTTTTCCGGGATAACGAGAGAATGCAGAGTAGAAGGAGAATGTATGTGGTATCAAAAAGAATGGGAGCTCAGCGCGAATAAGATAGGTTTAGGAAAAGGGACGGGGAGAGTGCGGGGAGCTGATTAAGGGAAATTAAAAAAAAAATAAGACAATATCAGGAGCTGCAATAATTCGCAGGGGTAAGCTCAGGATCTCTAAGCCCAATAAAAGAAAAGTAAGAATTCACTTTGGTAATTAGCCATGCATGGGTATTATAGGCTATATTTTATTTCGATTAACGGTAATTTGCAGATTTGAGCGGCCTCGGCGATAAATTTTGCTATCGCAATATTCACGGGCGCCTAACTCTATGTGGGAGGGATGTAGAGTATTGGAATTTTTTTGATAGATTAAGGGTTTAGAGTACAAAAATATAGATGAATAATTTTTGGGGCAGGGTGTTTTGGGGGTTGGGGGTCGTACCACCCCTCATAGGGGGTTGCTCAAACTACGTCATGTTTAGTACCAAATTAAAGAGGGAGGAGAGGGTAATCGAGTGGTGTAGTTTGTCTTTGATCGTTTTAACGTGATAGCTGACTTTTGACAGCCGAAAAACGATTTTTTTACACTACGGTCATATACACCCCAGTTTCCATATTTTGCATATATTTCTTCCGTTCTTTGTTTCACATCCATTAGTACTCCGTTGTGAACATTTCTGTCATGGGAAGTAAATTTCCAGGGCTTACCAGTTCTTCGCAATAATGAGATGAAAATATGTCAATTTTTGTACCAAAAACGGCCAATTTTTCACCTTAAAAAGGACTGCTGCACTTCTTTTACAGTTATTTCCAAAACGGTTTATCGTATTCAAAAATTATTTACATATTTAATAAGGGGACAAAATGTAGATGCGATTTCATCCTACACACAAGCTTTACCATGTATATTTAAAAATTTTACAGCATCTCTTCTGTACTGGACGACGACCAAATTGATCAATTTCACGTGATTTGTAATTTTTAGCGGGTACTTTGAGAGACAAAATCCTTGTTCCTCTGTTAGTATTGCATGGATTTAAATAATTTGTTTTTTACAATATAGCCAGGATACGCAGTGAATCCATAACTCAATTTGAAATTCCTAGCTACCTAGATACCTTCACAAAACGCAACAAAAGTAGACAATACAATTTTTCCACTTACTTTTCCACTTGCAAAACACCGGAGAATTAACAAGTGGAATGGAGAATTTTTTCCCTAATTCTCCAACCATGTTAGTGAATTGGGAATGGAGAATTAGAGAATTAAGAATTCTAAGAAAACGCAATTCTCATCTCCCAAATTCCCAAATTCTCCGTGCTACAGAATCCGGCCCCAGGTCGAGACATCGTTGATTTTATATTGGAGCGAGGCATTCTTGTCAGTCTCCAATACTGGATACAAATTCTAAAGAAAATATTTCCAGTAAATTTCTAAGAAAAAATTGAGTGCTTCTCTACATCAAGTCCAGGTTGTGGTGCTTATAATTAGTGGAGGGCGTGTACAATGCGAAGTTTTAAAATTTTCTCAACAGAGATGGAATCTCGGAGATTCCACACTATTTTTCACTGAGGTCAAACTAACTACACAATGTGCTTGCAATATCTTTGTATTATAGAAATTTTGGTATTATATATATTGTGCATATCGATATTGCTTGACGTAATTGCATTCGCGCAACTTTGACTTCCCGCGCATTAAAATCCGAAATTAAAATGTAATGGCAGACATGGGAGACATCTCCATACAGAGTTTTTTTTAGGAGAGCAAAAGTAGAACGTTCAGGTTTTTCTGGTCGCTTTTTGCTTTTGGAGTTGAGAGTGTGAGCATACTCAGTGGCGGTAGTGTGGTAATAAAACTGTAAGAAGTTTGATTTTTTTTTTTGTCTTTCTTTGGTAAAAGTTAAGAACCTTTGTCTATTTTTTGTACCCTTGCTCTGTGTTTATGCACATATGAGTTTAGAGGTGGGTTATAGTATTGGTTTTTAACGTGAAATAGTATTGAATAGTATTGTAAAGCATTGGTGAAAAATAAGTAGATTGGTAAATCATTTGAAAGTTTGACTTCTCCCATAACCCCCGCAATATACAAGCCATGACATCCACAGTCTTCTTGCCTTGTCTTACTGCGTTTTTCATATAAAAGTTGCTGGTATTTAGTTCAAACGCTATAATTTCCATAAATTTGTTCTACATGCAATTTTTTTATTAAACTATTAGAAAGAAAACAGATTTAGCTACAATTTGTTTTAACTTCATTTGGCTGTGGGAGCGACAGTTTTGGGCTTTAGGACTTGTTTAAGATGAAATTTTAGTTTTTCTTCCATGACGAGTAATACAAAAAGCAGTGAGAGTGAGCTCTTACTGCATGCTGTACCCGGCACAAGGCCTTTTAATGTGTCGGTGCCTTCGGCGACTCCATGGCTTGTAAATCCGAAGCTACGCTTCTCCACATTCTGGTTCATTATGTCGTAATAGGACAACGAAAAAGTTTTCGGGAATATATGAGCGTGGAGCTCTGAGAGTAACGAAGAGGAAAATTCTTCTTGTGATTTTTACCCGTCAAAAGACAATAAATTGCACCAGCGCGCAAATCCTCATTGTAGTACCTAAGTTCATAGATATAGATGTGAAAACGAGATGAATACTGCTCCAGGGCCTACATTTTATGCAATATCGCGAGTACATCACATCAAATTTTCATTTGAATTATTCCTTCAACTGTGATGGAAAACCTTATTATTGATATAAACAATTATTGAAGGTGCTAGTCTTGCAGTTGAGTAGATTTTTATATTGACATAGTTTTTGCAAGTAACAAAGTATTCAGAAAGGGTTGGATACCGGTCGGTTACACATTTCCATGCAAGCCTATATTGGATTGCTGCTCCTAGCATAGATGTTTGCCGTTCACACAGTCAGAATTTTATGAGAAGACAAGAAGAGAAGACTTATTTTTAGAGGTGCCATGAGCTTACAGCGATTCCATATTACAGGAGTATTACGCTTCGACGATCATATAGAGATATATGAAAAACGAGCGCGCGACAAGTTAGCAGCAATAAGAATTTTATGGGACAAATGGGTTATAAATCTGAGAAAATTTTACAACACACATGAAACTGTTACCATATATGAACAGCTGAATGCTTTTCGTGGCAGATACCTATTCAAACAGTACATACCGTCTAACCTAGCGAAGTACGGAAGGAAAATAAAAGTTCTCTGCGATAGTAGAAAAACCATGCATAGAACTCGCAAGTTTACACAGGTAAAGACAGGAATTGTAAACCTAAGCTAAACGAAGGAAAGTCAGTTGTGTTAGATCTCGTTCAGGATCTCAAAGGCCGCAGTGCTACGTGTGAAACCTTTTTCACTTCCTATGATTTAGGAGTTGAATTTTTACATCCGAAGCTTACAATGGTTGGAGCAGTTATAAAAATAAGTCGTTTCTTCCTCTTCAAATTTTAAAATTCAAGAATATAAACCAATTTACTCCAGGTAATTTTTCTTCGAGTGTAAATACAACACTACCTTAGCAGCTTATATTCCAAAAAAGAATCGTTGCGTATTACTACTAAGTACCTACTGTTCATCACGATAACCTCATATAATCAGATCAACAGAAAAAGCAAAATAAAATACAATTTTATAATTCAACGAAGTCAGGAGTGGAAACCTTAGGCCAATTAATTCGAACGCATACATGTAAGTGAAAGACCAACCAATAG
The DNA here is from genome assembly GCA_963924295.1 of Dioctria rufipes. Lineage (NCBI taxonomy): Eukaryota > Metazoa > Arthropoda > Insecta > Diptera > Asilidae > Dioctria > Dioctria rufipes. Next base: position 64,687,639 of record OZ002744.1, on the reverse strand, counting down.
TCCGCGGCGCTCTTTTCGAACGTGTTAAATATATCAGGCTGTAATGCATTCATCATTTGAACATATATAAATCCAGGATGGGAATAAAATAAACGGTTCAAGAGAAGACTTTTCGTGGAAGAACTAGAATTTTCCCTAATCAGTGACGAGATAACGAGCCAAAAATCCTGGCTAAAAACATCCGAAGCGAAATCAGTATTAGATCCACCGAAGAGCCTGGAACGATCGCGCTATTACCTTTGCCCACAATTGCGCAATAGTACGAAATACTCTAACAGATGCAATCAATGTAGTTCATTCATATGAAATAAATATTCTAATGTAACTATAAAATGTTTTAATCTCTTAATAACGAATTAAATTATATTGGGCTAATTTGACCCATAAACGCGTTGTATGTAGGTTTTTTCGAACACAGGATAAATGCTAAATATTGGTTGTTTTGGTAATAAATTGGTTCCGAAGCTAAGTATTCGTATTAATACCGTATTAATTTTATTCTTTTGTCCTCAAACGTATTTATTATGGTGCTTATCAGTACCCACTTTCAATTGTTGCTGGTGCTTAATTTTCTTTGTATTGTGTTTTGATTGATAACCATGAGTTTCTTGATCCAGGGGTTGTGCGATACGCTAAAAATCAATAATCTCCACGAAGAACAGTACGCCGTATCCACCGAGCAACCCTAGTTACAAGTCTAGTAGCATATTTTATAGGCTCATGTGTAGTGGGCCGCATTCAAAAGTAATCTCATAGACCAACGTTTTCAGTAATCCGATCGGGGAGATCGCTATCTAAATATAAATTCTGAGCTTCAATCTTTTCAATTAAATGTTTCTAAAGGACGTTTAGAATAGATAGGGCAATGAACAAACATGTTTGGGACCACTAGAAAGGTCTTTATATGTAGAGCCATTATTACTATTGGTGCCTATCTCCATTTATTGTCGCATCAGAGTTATTTTGTCTCGAGTAGTATTGATTTTTAAACCCTATAGGGTTTACTAAGGCTGTCATTTCGTTTGTAACACCTCCAAATAATGATCGTAGAGCAAAATGGATTGGACACCCACGCATAATATTAAAAGTTATTTTGATTTTTGCATGTCCGTCTATGCGCATGATAACTCGAGAACGCGTATACTTAGAGAGCTGAAATTTTGTACACAGACTTTAAATTAAGTTCGAAAATGAGACAAATCGGGCAACTCCTTCGTGAGGTTGCCATACAAAAATTTCGTTTTCCACTATATATTTGGACATTGCCAGAGAACGCGTCGACGTAGAGAACTGAAATTTGATACATGGTGTTTTCATTGTACTAGCAAATAAAATTTCAAAATGGACTAAATCAGGCAACTCCTTCTTGATGTTGCCATATAAAAATTTAGGTTTTTTACGTGTACTTTGAAAACGATCAGTCCAACACATTTTTATTGCACTAAAAACTACTTAAGAATAGGAAATCCTATAAAATTGGTTACATTCATTTTTTCTGTGTGACAAACCGTTCTAGAAATATATGCGAAAAAACACTCAAAAATCAAACTTGCATAAATCGCTGAGCATACGAAATTTTAAACGGGCATTCATCTAGGGTACATTCTAGCTTTTTTATTTGTTTATAAGTCTGTTTATACCAAAAAAATTATCTTAGTTTTTTTGAGGATATTATTCGACTAGCTGACTACCTTGAGATGGGGCAGCTCCGCCTATGGAGTTAGCGCCACCCCGTCCCGTGGAGATCTACCATATCCGACTCGACACATGACAGCAGTACATCCTACATGTCTGGCAACCTTGATATAAACAGGTTAGTAATGTCCGTAATATTTCGAAAGGGGTTCGTAAAAACGAAAAATTTTCAAATTTACTGCAAATTCTCTGAACATCTGTAGGCCATATGTCGAAGAAAGTCATTGTTTACTAAAGAATTTTTGAGTGGCAGCTAGGCATAATTAAATAAAATTCGATCTGGGCTTAACAACGAATGACTTTATTCTGTGCAGTCCAAAGACCAAGAGAAAACAAGAACTTTACGATGAATATATCATAGCAAGACTCATTTCATTTTCTTTTATTAATAAATAGTTATTATAAATTTTCCGAAATTCGATTTAATTAATAAATATTTTATGATACTGTGCTTGAATTGATGGATGATGATAAAATATGATACGATGTGAACTTCTATCAAGTCCTCAGCAATCATTATAGTGCCCGTCTTGTAGTCCAACAATATACTTCCAGCGAAATCATAAGAAATATTTACCTCCGAAGAGGTGTGTCATTTCCCTTGGGAAAAATGTATTTTAGGGTGTAAAGTACTATCTATATTTTTCCAGAAGTACATTTTCTAATGGTAATTGTGATCCAAATTGGTCGTTATCTGGAGTCCGAGCCGAAGGAGCGGTTCAGAATATTCTCTGGTATGTTTAGCTGTCAATAGTTGTGATTGCTTAAAAATTGACTCTGTTTAATAGCTGCTGAAAAAATCTGGTTTGCGATATTTTCCTTTGCAAAATTAAATGCATAAACCCGAAACTCAAAGAAATTGACAGTTTCTCACATAAATAAAACTGGCTATATTGATAATGACATTTGAAGCTTAAGGTTCGTATATTGAATTTTGAAAATAAAATCCTAGATTTCAATATGACACATCGAAATTGACATTTTCAAAGTAATTTTAAAAACTGTAGATTGAAAACAGAGAATCATTATAAATGAAAATCTCAAATCAATAATTTCATAACAAAATATTGGAAATGCAAGTTGGAAAGCCTTCGATTTTCACTACAAAGATTTCATACAAAATATTTTAAGAATGAATACATCTATTTCATATTATAAACATTTTTATTTAAGTACGAAACTTTAAGTACATGAAAATGTAAAAAATGTTAATATTATATTCGTATTATTTATTTTGCGTTTATCTTAACGCTAAATCATAAACAATATGTTTTATTAGTCCATCAGATGTATAAAGAAAAAGGTTTGATGGTTTTCCAACATGTGAACATGCAACATATAATTCTGTGATAAATAGATGTATTATCTAGATCCAATGTGAATATTATCATTGTTTGTCCTTGCGACATATTTATGGTCATCGCAAATGCCAATTGAATGGGAAATTGTAAACATTTGAACTGAATTGGTGCATTGGTAGGCGGCAGTAAAACATTGTCTCCCCTGAATTTTGTGTTTTATGTGGTCCTTCAATGACATTTCCCATAAATTTGTTTCTAACTAACCTCGTTCCATCACAAAGTCTGGGTGATTTTAAGTTTCGAAGCGTAATTATGTGTGAATTAATTTGTCAAACGTAAGTCATGTGGCGGAAGTCTCGGTAAATCGAATGAATTCAAGAATTTTAGCAACCAAAATCTCGTTCGATGAGCCATTGACGGTTACAATAATTGTCGCGTATATTTGGAAATAAACATTCCATTAATGCATTTTTCGGATGAAGAATATTGCAGAAATTTTCAGCAATTAAATTTCATTAATTGTGTCTTATCAATAAAACTAATTTTTCCATTACTAATATTCAGCAGTTGTTAGGAAAATGCTTCACATAGTCCACACGGAAGAACCATTAATGTTTGTCTGAAATCGTCTGACAATTAAATGAGAGTACCACCAAATAATCTTCCATTGCTGATGAAAGAATTTTCAAATTTGATTTGTTGTTCGAATTCTGTGCAGTATATCTTCCTTCATTCATTGAATCTTTATATTTTGCCAATAATTCAAGTGAGTTTGGTGGAAAACATGTTGTCAACAATATAATAATTGAGGAATTTGATGTGGATAAGAACTAAATATAAAGATTAACAAAACAAAATAATATAAATGAAAGCGAAATAATATCAAAATATCAAACAGAATAGAAGAAATTTGTCGGATTTTAACAGATTTAATCTGCTCTATTCCTGGAGCAGCCAGGGCAAGAACTTGAACACACTCCAGATTTGTTCTTTAAATACTGTTATTACTCCGATCAATAATAAAAATCAACTCAGCTGACTTTTCTTTTTCAGGTGCTCAGTTTACATATTCAACAAGCAGTCTATTTGCTAACCAATGTAAATAGTTTCGTTCCAGAATTTTGGTAGAAATCCCAAATGAACGCCATTGAAACACTTTTGATGTTATCAATGAAGGAAAAGGTTAATAATTTTTAATTCTGGACCTAAGAAATTGACCTCTTTAAAAATCTACCAGATTAAATCTGAAAGGCAATGTCTAGTATTGATTATCTTAGTAAGAGCTGAAGAGCATTACCTGATAAATTAGCCATGTTGGAGCTGAAGAGCTCAATGTTTGGAAATGAAAAATAGCCGAACGTTGCTGCTAAAACTCTGATTTATTTATCAGAGGCACTACATTTAACTTTAAAAAAAGTGCTGACTTTGCTAAATCCTATACATAAATCTATTATATTAAGAAACTTTCAACAAACAAAAAAACAAACAGAATGGTTGTACTAATCAAAATAACTTACCGTACTCATAATGCGAATATATTGAAAGGATACAATCAATAAGAATGCATGTGCAGCATCCTCTATGTAAACAAAAACGTAAAATCGTTTATATGTTGCATTTCTTTTCTGTCCAAAGACTGCTAAAGTGAAATGTCAGACAGTCATAGATTGGTAGGATACTAGAGAGCATAAGTAGGTTATTTATGTTTTTGTGACCTCGTAATGGTGATCAGCGATAATCAGTAATTACTCAGTGTAGAATGACGCGTGGCTATTCAGATCAGATTTCTTTTAATTATACTTTTCGCTCGTTTGCAGAGGTTTTTGCTTGGGATATGTTTATTGTTAAGATATAATCTACACCAGTTTTACTTTGCACTTCATTCATACGATCGTACGCGCTGTGAAATTTGATCGTTTGTTTATTTTTACTTGTAACAAAGAATGAAAATTCAAGGGAGAACGTATCAAACACCGAAAATTAGCATAAATGATTAGTTCTTTTCCGTATCTTCATGACAAGATAGTTTTAAGGAATTGATTGCGTCAGCCGTAGATACTAGTGAGTAATAAAAGCCAAATCCGTTTTCGTACTAGTTCTTAGATATGACAAGCAATTTCCAAAAACTTCCCTCACGTAATCATAGGATTTTAATAGAAAGATGTAAATTTTCTCACTGAATTTTTGAATATACAGGGTAGCCCCAAAATGACGTCCAAAGGTAAAATTTAGGTGTCCCATATTCTCAAGTTATGATGTTTTTCGTGATTTTTCACCAAACTTATAATTTGAACACATTTTTGGTCATAGTAATTGAGTTAAATATCTGATTTTTTTTTCTCAATTTAGATGAATGTTAGGCCCATCCAATGCAAAAAGATTCCGTAGCTCTACCATTGAGCCAAAAGAAATTTTTAAATTACATAATGTTTAAAATAATAAAATGTACCAAAATCTCTGAGGGCGATTTAAGAAAAGTTACATAACATTTTTCATCCACTCCTATTTAAAAACGTCCTCATTTTATTGGCTATTTATTGCGTAAAGCTTATTGAGATATCTCTATGGCATCATACTTAAAATTCAGTTCAAAACGTACTACTTTAATCTATTCGAACTGGGATACTACATTTTCGCACCTTAGATCGGCTATAACTTGGTAGGGTTATGTCCGATCAGAAAACGGGTTTCAGTGTTCACCTTAGCTTATTACTATCTACAATTCTTAGAAAAATTTTTTTTTTCAGGATGGGGTAGGAACCCCTGGGAAGGCGGTGCTTCCAGTGCGGTATACTATATATCAAAATAAAGATCTAGCCGAGTACTATCTGGTGGTCGACTTTTTTCCTGATTCAGGAAAATTTCTAGAGACGTTTTGTCGCCGGAAACCCCATTTTCATGCATTTGGGTCACATGTACCTTAGTACCATTCTAAAAATATTCAGAAAAAGAAAATCTACTAGGAATTATAGCTGGTAATAAACTGAACTGAACAGTGAAACCCGTTTTCCGATCACCTAAATTGGAAAAAAAATCAGCAATTTATCTCAATTATTCAAGTCAGTATGACCAAAAATGTGTTCAAATTAGTAGTTTGGTGAAAAATCAGGAAAAAAAATCAAGCTCGAAAACTACGCAAAATCGCTTAACATACATGCGGGTGATATCTCTCTCTCTCTCTCTCTCTCTCTCTCTCTCTCTCTCTCTCTCTCTCTCTCTCTCTCTCTCTCTCTCTCTCTCTCTCTCCTCTCTCTCTCTCTCTCTCTCTCTCTCTCTCTCTCTCTCTCTCATCTCTCTCTCTCTCTCTCTCTGTATATATATATATATATATCTCTATCTCTCTTTGTATAATTTTTGCTTTCTCAACCAAAACACTTCTCTGAAATTTTCATAATCTTAATATTTAGTGCTTAGAAATCACGAACTAAGTTCTGAATCAATTGTGAATTCCATTTTTCGAACCTATTTAATGCTGCTACGTTCGATGTAGAATTGCGTCTTTAACAAAATTACAAAACGAGTGATCTTTTGTGGTATGTGCAATCACAAATTTCTAAGCTAACGCTTGACCAAAAAGGTATTTACGATCAAATAATGCAGACTATAAATATCGGATTTGGATAAAGAAATATTCTTCTTAGATGAGCCAGAAAGAGCTGGTGAAATGTTCCTAATTAGATTGATTCTGGCAGCAATTCCAGCAGAAAATGGCACAACTTTAGCTTTTGCATCGTCCGGAATGGCTGCAACGCTATTACCCGTTGAAGAAACTGTTCATTCTGCCTTGAAATCGTCATTGAAACTATGCACAATGGCGAACAAAAAAATGGCTTGACGCTCTTCATCGATCATCGCAAGATTTGCATGGAAACATGAGACCATTTGGAAACGCATTAGTATTGATCGCAGGAGATTTCAGGCAAGCATTCCTCGATCTGAATCGTCGGACAAAATAACTGCTTTCCTGAAATACTACAGTCAAAAGGAGAATTGTTTGAAAAAGTACTTCCCAATATTCAAACCGCAATTATAAGAACGAACCATTCTTGCGACCATGAATAAAACCATCTATGAACTTACCAATATTATTCAGTCTAACATTCAAAACGGTACACTCACATACAAACCCGTCGACAATCTTTTGGAAGCAGATTATGCGGTAAATTATCCAACATAAGTTTTAAATTCATTCGATCTGCTAGAGATGTCACCGTACATACTGCAATTGAAAATCGGAATGCAAATTCTCATGTATGTTGCGAAATATCAACCAGCCAAGTTTTGCAACACGGCTTACAGTAAACGGATATGCCATTTAAATTTAAAAGATTGCAATTCCCCAATTCGATGGGCGTTTGCAATCACCATCAACAAAACTCAGGGAAATTTTTAGAATTATGCGGCTTAGATCTAATCACAGGCAGGGGCGCACGGAGGTCAGTTTTTTTTTTAATTCACGTTCACATGAAATTTTCAAGAAACTGACAATGAGCAAATGTATGATTG